>CM057147.1:33164468-33562736 GCA_029964075.1 Patiria pectinifera | reverse complement strand
CACAGAGAGTCACTGTGCACAAAAAAACACACTGTGGAGAGCAGTGAAGCGTGACCGAATCTGCCTGCTTGCCCTGAGCTTAACAGACAAAAAAATTTGTGCAGGGATTTGAAGTGTTATTCATACTCTACAGAAGATTGCCTCAAAGGAATTTGAAGTGTGGGTGCTAACGCTATCGATGGTCAAAAGTGGTTTGGCAAAACTTGAAGAGTTAGAAGTGCAGCAGACTAGGAGAATTGAAGGTTTTTCCTCATTTTGAACCCTAGGACAACTCGTAGAAGAGGTCAAAACTCTCTCTCAAGAGCAAATCAGAATAGTTGATAATCTAACCTGACGTTCTCAGAGCCCAGACCAGAGATGAGCTTGTCGGCAGCTATCAGGCGACGTTCCATGATCTCAGCTTCTTCTTGCAGCTGTTGTTTCTCCGTCATGGCCGCCTCGTAGCGCTGGCCAAGATTGGACAGCTCCTCGTCCAGGGATTTGACTTCATTGATGATGCGGTCCAGGTCTCGCTTGGATTGGTAGAAAGTACGCTCAAGACGGGCAACCTAGGGAGGGGGGGGGGGTGTTAAAGGTCAACACGGTGAAGACAATAACTTAAGATAATCGAACTTGTAGAAGATGCGCTTTAGTTGAGCCAATCTTGAGTGGGAGGGGGTTTAATACAGTGAAGGAAAGATACATTTTTGGTCAATGAAATAGACAATTTAGTAGTATAGGCATGGGCTATGGTTTTAGGGGTTTGTGATATAACTTGCAATCAGGCGGTCAGGATTTTAACCCAGGTGTTGGCTACTTGTGGTGTCCCTAGGCAAGCCACTTTACCCAACTTGCATCCTATCAGCTGGTCATATCTTGGAGCTAATGTGTAGTGGGCCAAAGGGAATAGAAATTGGTCTCCAACTGATCTCTTTAAGTTGAAATGCTTGACAAATAAATCCCTCTATCTGAAAATTCAATTTTTTAGATTTACATAGTTTACATAATGTTTGACACTGTTTCTTCCTCTAATCTTAGTGAGTATTTTTGGCTGGTAATTGGTCTCCAACTGATCTCTTTAAGTCATCTGAAGGAAATATCATTTCATTTGTTAAAAAACTGCAAACGCCAAACTGGGCTGTAAGGGTCGCTGTTGTAGTTGAGTTCATCACAAGTCCATGACAAGTCCTTTCATTAGTAAATCACACGTCCTTTCACAAGTCCAGTCACAAGAAACAGGGGGTGAACAGTAACAAAGGAATGCCTTTGCTACAATTCATTTGAATAGCTTGTGAGTTGACTTGAAACTGGAGGACTTGTGATGGAATTGTGATGGACTGGACATCAACACTAGTAAGGGTCCTGGACTCTGAAGGGTTTCGTCAAGGATCAACATCAGAGCATACAATTTCAGAGTATTCAATTTTCAAGTATGTGCTCAGTCCACTTTCTGTTAGCGTACGTGCATTCTAAGTTAGTGAAAGGATTGGCATTCTGCATGTGATAGCCCAAAATTGATTGTATCAGTTTATTTAGTCCAAGCAGTGTTTGCGTCTAATATGACCCGTTTCTCTGATGTCCTACCTTCTCTCGTTTGGGTTTGATTTCTCTAGCCACAGAGCAATAGCCCATGACAGCTACCACAAACTTGAAGAGACCGGCCCCAGCGCGGGAGACTGTCTTCATTTCTTCTGGTGTGGTGTCCATGTCCTTCAAGAAACCTCTCACTGTCTTGACCTGCGGAACGATTATGTAATTGTTTGATGACATTTTGCATCAAGGAGTTGTGAATATTTTGACATTGGATTATACAAAAAAAATTTCATGCTCTGAGCACACAGTGCTTAGACAAATTAATTTAGTAAAGAGGAAAATCAAATGGGTCATTGGTATTATACACTCTCTGTTCAAGGACAACGTCATTAGTTAAAACTGCAGCAATAATACATGTGTTGACAGAAACATGAATGCAATTAACATTAATTTGTTGAACAACATAGCTTTGGACTGCTTAAAAACACTCCAAAATACTTAGGAAAATCTCCCAACTTCCAAATTGTTTTTTTAGACAGCTCTAAATGATAGAATTTGGACATGAATCAAACCACTTAGTGAGTTTTGAAGGACTTAGGAGCATGAAACCTAATTCAGAATGCTGCCAAGTCAGGTACACATAAATATTCCATTCAAATTTCGATTTTCACGCCAGCAAATTAACGTATATATTTTCCATCGACTTCAAAATCAGTTTTTCAACTCTGCTTTAAACACTGAACTGTTCATGTATTTAATTCAAATCCTTAGAACAGTTTGGCTCAGCACAACTCTGGAAAACCAGTCAGAATTGGTGTTAGGGCCGAGTACCAACGCTTCTGAAGTATTTATCTTGACACTTGTAAGCCACAACAAAACTCTACAAGTCTAGACATTCCAGTGGTTCAGTCGTGCTGACCTGCGTCTGTCCGATGCCGTCCACGTCCATCTCTGTCAGTGATTTCAGAAGTTAGCCTCGGCCATCATTGCCTTTGCTGACTTCCAGGACACTTCTCTGATCCCCGCAATACCACGATGCATTCACAGACCATCTGGACAAGCTTAGGGGGCTTGGCAAACGCCTGATAGAACAAAACCCCAACAAGATTACAAACAATCAACCCATTTAATGTTGGTTTGTATAAGTGACCCAGAATGAGAAAAAAAACTCATAAGAATCCCGTAAACAGAAGTGAGTTTTGATTTCATAGTAAATGGTAAAGTTTCACATTTTCAGTGGTGTTGAAAAATTAACCTTGAAAGAGTTATCAGTTGGAAAGTTGCGATTTGTAGTAGTTGAAAAACTATGAAATGTCACTGAGGTTAAAAAGGTTAACAAGGATACAAGCATTACAACAAAATATAGTTTAATCGCAAGCAATCCAACACATTATTCAACTGATGCTAGTAACACCACCTACATAAAAAGTAAAAATAAAATATAAAGACTAAAATCCAAAGATGGCAGTTTAAGAAACCAGCTAAACCTCTGAAAAGTGGTGCATATTAGTTTCCAAATCTGTCTCTGTTTAATACTGAAATGACTAGACCTCTAACATGAGTTTGCAGTACCAAAATGTGCTTGCCTTTCCCCAACTCTCTATCAACATGGAGGCAGTGATCCATCACACTAGGCCAAGCAGACAATCTTACCAAGCTGCTAAACATAGGTTACCAGCCAAAATATACCATTCAAAGTATATTGCTTGTAACTGGTTCTCTGCTGAGTTTTGCTGAGCACATAAATTAGTTAAGCAAGAATTTTAAGCTCTGGCAGGAGCTTCTACGTGTCACTTGGTGGTCGGTCGATTGGTCTGTCTGTCTGTCCCTGAAAATTGACCAAAAATATTTGACCAAAATTTGACCAAATAGCATGCCGTGGTCATATAAATGTACTCTTGCCGAAAGTTTACGGAAGACCAGCTTTGTTTTGATTGATGCGCATGCGCGTCTATTTTGCATATATAAAGTAAGACATTCCCAAACCGGGCCAGAGCTTATTGTGCACTCAAACTTGTTAGGCTCTGGCAGGAACTTCTAGTCTACATGTCACTTGGTATTCGGTCCGTCCATCTGTCTGTCTGTCTGTCCCCAGTGCACTTGCACTCGTTGTTTAGTTAGCAGCTTTATACATAGACCGATCCATTAAGCCCCGCTCAAATGACATGTTGACCAATCACAGCCGTGATGGAACATGCAGCATGGCATTGGAGAAGCACACCCTTTGTTGTCAACGTGCCCAGTGAGCTGGACTTAATGGATTGGCCGGTTCCTGGTCCTGTTGACTAACCTGATCTCAGTCACGTCGGACTTATCCAGATCCTGCAAGGCAAAGCGGGCTGCCTCCAGGGCTGGTAAGGCTTCAGCCAAGGATTCCTCTGCATCTTTCTGTGCCCAAAGAACAAGATCACCCACACAATCATCAGTTAGCTATCAACCTATCCTGAGTAACTTAGTACAGGGTTCCGAGCACTTTATAAAAACAAAATTCCCCAAGTTTTTCCTGATATTTTCCAAAATTCCATGAGAAAACTTTTTACTTCAACGAGGTTGCTGGGAAGTCAAGAGGTGGTTGCAGCAAAGCAACTAAGATACTGATAACACACAGGTAACTTGTTGACAAGCGAGGGCCTCCCTTCTCTACTTATAGCCATCCTTTCCTTGCTATGTGCAACAGAGTGATTTGTTTTCATTTTCTGTGGAATTATCCACTGAGTTTTCACTGATTTTGTTTTTTGGTTTTTCCGACTTCAAAAAATGGAAAGTCATTTTCAAGGCTTTCCCTGCTTTCCAGAGTGGCTGGGAACACAGTTATTAGAACACAGCTTCTTATACGATTTCAAGTTGACAAAAGGAGTCATGCAGAATATTGGTCGCACAGCAATTTCACTTTCAAAAGTAGGGTAATATATCACAAGTACAAAAAGACATCTTATTAGATGCAGGCATGATCATGAGAACCAAAATATCTCTAACTTTGTGTGCGCTATCTTTATCTTTGGATACTAAAAAAAGATACGGTGGTTTGTGAAAAGCCTGATATGTAAGAGACGCGAGTTTGTTATATTGTTGCTTTAATTTCCTTAACACTAATGGTATGTGGGAACCACTTTTAGGGCGTCAAAATGACAAGCCTTTTCTGTGAACGTTGCCCAGTGTTTGCAACCAATTTTTGATTGAATGTGCAAAAAGACCGTCTTGCAAATGCACCTTAAGTACAAAGACAGAAAGTTAGAAAAATGGAGGATAAACTAATGCACAGAACTTTGCCCAACGCATGGAATCTACTAATGCTGCACAAAACATCACAGGGAATTCTTTAAAAGTACGTATCGATGCAATTACTCAGTTGAATTGATAAACTGAAAACGCCACTCCGTGTATGGATTTTGTGTTACTTTTTTTTTGTCATGCAAAAGCTACATTTTGATATTCTTAATAACAGAAGAAATTTCTCTGCCTTCAATAATAAATAAAAGCAGGCTGACCTAGTGGAGCTGGATACACCAGTCTCCATTAAAGACATTCGTTATTCTCAGTGACTCGGGGAGTCGGTCAGTGACTCAGTCAGTCAGTGACTCAGTCAGTCAGTGACTCAGTCAGTCATTCAATGACTCAGTCAGACAATGACTCAGTCAGTCAGTGACTCAGTCTGACAATGACTCAGTCAGACAATGACTCGGGGAGTCAGTCAGTGACTCAGTCAGACAATGTCTCAGTCAGTCATTGACTTGGGGAGTCAGTTAGTGACTCAGTCAGTCAGTGACTCAGTCGGGGAGTCAGTCAGTCGGGGAGTCGGTCAGTTCGTCAGTGACTCAGTCAGTCAGTGACTCGGGAGTCAGTCAATCAGTCAGTGACTCAGGGAGTCAGTGGGGGAGGGAGTCAGTCAGTCAGTGACTCGGGGGGTCAGTCAGTCAGTCAGTGACTGGGGGAGTCAGTCAGTGACTCAGGGAGTCAGTGGGGGAGGGAGTCAGTCAGTCAGTGACTCGGGGGGTTCAGTCAGTCAGTGACTCAGTCAGTCAGTCAGTGACTCAGTGAGTCAGTCAGAGACTCAGTCTGTCAGAGAACGATAAGCTGGCCCTTAGCATCCAGCAAACACAGACATTTCTTTCTGACCTTTTCAACAGAGATGACAACGCTCTGTTCCTCAATCTCTTTACTCTTTCCCTCGGCTGCTTGTTTCTTCTCTGTAGCCTTGGCAGTTCGTGTTGAGATTTCACCCAGTAGGATCTCGCAAGCTTCAGTCTTCTCCGTCACAGCCACTTTCTGGACGGCCAATTTCTCGTTGAGTTCGTTCAGCTGGACGCTGGCCTCTGCAAGTTTAGCCATACCACCTTCCAGGCGCTTGCACTGAAATCATGATAGAATACTAAGATCAGACTGAGCCGTATGCCCCAACCAGATTTTGTGCATGTACATTTCTCACAGTGCATGTGACCAAGTTTGACTGAGCTGACATGGTCACCTGACCCAAAGTCCTGATTTCATTGGTCAATGCACACTGTTTGATTGACAGGGAGGAATGACTTTACCCAACTATAGAGGGCACTATTCAGGAATTCACTTTGTTATTAAGCTCTATTGAGAATGTCTAACTGGCTTGGGCCTTCTTAAAATCATATTTACCTGCATGCACTTATTACAGAATTTTGTTACGTTTAGTTTAAATTTGCTGCTTTTAACTTTAAACTGTGAAATGCACGTTTTGTTTTTATTTTCTGTTCACCACTCCTAGCAGTAAAATCAATTTATGATTGTCTGGACATTACAATTCTTTTGTACTATTATTTTATTGCCAGGAAAGTGAAGGTAACTATATTGCCTAAAAAAATTAAAATCATTGAATCATTGGAAAAAATCATTGAAATGGAGACATTGACGAGTAAAGTCTTAGGGTATGAGTTAGTGGGTAAGGTTTATGACTCATGAAAGGGTTTGAATCCAGTTACTAGACATTTGTGTTCTGCCTTGGGCCACACGTACGATTAAATTGCCAAATCTGTTCATTCAAATGCATGCAACTTTCACTTCTTAACAAAACTCATTTTAAGAATACAGCGGTATTTTCTCAAGGAAGGCCACCGGTTTACCTGAGAGAGAATATATTCATCTTTGACGTCCAATAGCTTGAGATAGGAGTTGATGAAATCCAGGTAGTTCTTGGGAGTCACGTAGTTGCTGCGCCGTAACTTCTGTTGGAAACTGATGCTGTGTTCACCGACGGACTGATGCACAAAGACGACATGCTTGACCACTGTGTCGCGGTGATCGTCAGGGATACTCTTAATCTGTTGTGATTGAAACAAAGTTACCGATCGTTACAAAATGTTGCAAGCTTTAACGAATGGAGGTTTATCATATCTGTGCTTTACAATTAGGTAAGTTAAGCTTTACAATTAGGTAAGTTAAGCGCTTGAGTGTTATCATCGGTCTCAAACCTTGGAATATTTCTGTTCCTTCAGAGCAGTCAATTTGGGTCATAGGGTATTCAGCAAGTTTGCAATGGGCACTGAGTTTGCTTAATGAACACTGAATTAAAGAAAACATGTTATTATTACATTATTCTAACGATTCAAATCACAGGAAAATTGCACTCCAGAGGTGGAAATTTTGATTTATCGAATGTGCATCATGTGAAAATATCAACATTGATTACTTTCCAAAGCATTCCATCATTTTGCATGTGGACTCAATAGTTTCATATTTTTTGAAATTTTTCATCCCCATTTTTCTGTGTCTAAGAATTTTGTCTAACAAGGCTGATACATGCATTTCTGGAAGTTGATTGTTCAGTTGAAAAGCACATCTTTTGCTTTTCATGTATTTTGTGTGTTTCAAATATTAACACCACTCAAAATCCAAAGAAAAATGTTCAGAACCTAACCTGTTCAAGTTGCAGCTCAGTGGATATAACACTCTTCACGAAAACAGTGAAAAACCATGTACAACCTTTTGATTACGAAACACGATTTTGTTACCAGAAGTCTTAATTCCAAAATCAGTCAACTGAGTGATTGTTGGAAATCACTTACATTTCTTGATTACTTCTAAATGACAGCAAGCCTGATAAAACACTTAGTACCAGTACGATCTTTAATCAAAGTAAGTTTTGTGATAATAACTTGGTAAGCTACTTTTTGGATAAATGCAAATGATCCTATATGCCTTTAAGGTTACTGCTCGGTGGTGCAATATACAGTGTAATACCCAACTGTTCTACAGTATTTTCTGTCACTTCTGTTTTCTTTTGACTTACATCTTCATGTCCCAGGAACACAGAAGCCACAGCGGTCAACGCCTGTACTGGCCACGGCATGAACCAGTCAATACTGCAGTTATTGACCAATCCAGGGAAGTTACGACATCGTGTACGCAGCGTGTCTCCCACGGGTGACATGGCTAGGACTATGTGTAGATTGTTGGCACACTTGTTGATGAAGTATTGCCAGATGCTCTCACGAGTCGGCGGGACACCTGCCTTTGTAGCTTCATTCCTCATCTAGGATAGGATAGAGTGTTAAGTTTATACTACCAGGTAAAGTTGTATTGTCTGTGCTCTTCTTCTGGTGCGATTTTTTTTTCTCCTGACAAGTTTTCAACTTGTCCATTTCATTTATGCATAAAAACATCTTTTTTTCTATTTGGATGTCTGCAATGCTCTGAAAATAGGCTTTTAGTTTGGATTGCTTTTTTGCACAAACAGATCTGCGCTGAAAGTAGACTGGTTCAATAATTATCAATAATGATGGGCGGTAGGGAAGGAACCAGTCTATCCTGTGTGAACTGAATTATTGATGGGCTGCAAATAATTCAAAATTTGTAAAATAATTATTCCATAACTAAACTTGAGCTGATTTTTTTCACTTCATCATTCACAAGTGAATACCTTTTGTTATAAAGACACACTATTTTTTTGAATCTATTTTTCAGACAAATAATCTTTTAAGAAAACAGGAAATATTGTGCACAGGTTTGATATTAATTAATGGGGATCAGAGTGCCGAAACTTGCTGACAAACTGTTTAGGGCCAAAGAAATAAATAAATTAATTTGTTCTTCAATACTATTTCATATTGTATTTAAGCACAGAGCAAAGTAAGTGAATTAGAAAGCCTCAATCCTTCACGTTAAAGAAAAGTCATAGTTTTATCAATTATCCACAACACTGAAAAGGGGTACTAACTGTCCACGACACAGGTAGTGACTATTATGCCTTTGATGAAAAATTGGCAGTTGTTTTATGTGAACAAAAGCCAGACTGTCTAGTTTACAATGCACCACAATGCTAAACAAACGCTTGCCTACTGCAATGGTGGCTGATCATAGGGAAACTGGATGGTCGGGTGGTACTTTGACGTCATACAATCGGAACCTAAAATCAATATGGATAACCCAGACATCACATACCTGTCCAACGATCGCTTCCTTTTCATCATCAGGGAACAGTGCAGGCACCATCCCAGACGTCAGCATGTTATTGATAAGCTCCAGGAAGCTCTCCTGAGCTACGTGCTGATCCGTGAACAGGAAGACTGTCCGTTTCTGCTCGATGCCAAGCTTGTTGTACAGCACCTTCAGGTCATCACGGAAGTTGGTCTCGTCGTAACCCCGGCTCAGCTGGATCTCGAAGACATCACAGCCGGCGGTGAAGGAAGCCAGGCGGGTAAGGCTCTGCTTGCCGCTGCCACCTGCAAAAGGAGGGGGTATTTCAATAGGTTAGACGTGGAGAGTTGTGATGTACAGTGAGACGGAATAGCAGTGGTTTGATGCCTGAAGCTTTTGGTGGCCGAAGCAAAAAAATATTGATTTGAATCCAGCAAAGCTCAACGGTGATTCCATCCTCTGCCAAAAAATAAACTACGCTTTCATTTATAGGTCCTTCTTTTAACTTCTGATGGTGCTTTCAACTCAATTGGCCATCCAGCCTTGTGTTTAACAAAACACTGTAGGAAAAAACTCATCTTATTAATACTCAAGAGTGGCAACAATTGACTGATTTACATGTATGTTTTCAGTTTCCAACTTTTATGTTTTGTAACTTGATATTCCTCCTATTGTAAAGCTGCTAACCACTTCATGAAAATAATAATAGACCAATCCTAGGACTAATGGATTGGTCTATTAAGCGAAGAACTAAACAATTTGCATATGCAAATGACTCACCGACACCAACCAAGAGGGCGTGACCTCTGTCCATACGGATGACCCTATGAACCCGGGTCAAGTGATCCAAGGCGTCCTCAAACAGTACAAGGTTCATGGGTGTCTTGTTATCGTTGTACTCCTCAAGGATCTAGAACAATTCAAGATAGATGGTGACCAATGGGTGTTTGAATCCACAGACAGTAAGAAGAGTGTGCTTGTGATTGCTAGAGTGGTAGATAAATCCAACACAAGTCCAGTCATGAGTAACAGTTGATTTGAATAGCTTGTGACTTGACTTGAGACTGGAGGACTTGTGATGGACTTGTGATGGACTTGTGATGGACTTGTGATGGACTTGTGATGGACTTGTGATGGACTTGTGATCGATTCGACTTACAACACTGATTGTCAAAATTGCTTGGGAACAAAATTCTTTGGACCTTCTTTAAGTTTATACAAGATAAGTGGCACAAATCATTCATGAAAAATTGATTCTTTGGATTGTTCTTGTGATTGAAACAGGATAACCACAAAAAGAACAATGGATATTTTTGGAAAAAAAACACCAACATTGAAACATTGTTTCAAACTGTTTGGCTAAAAAAAGACTTAAATTTAAGTGACTTATGAAAGAAACAAAGTAAAATCACTTAGCTTAATTTCTCAATTTTTATGTACAACATTCAAGTCTTGCAACACCAACTGGTGTAGCAACTGTCTCCCATATTATGTTTTTACCCACAAACAAATGACTTCTAGTATGTCAAACAAGTTAAAAAGTTGTAGCTCCTATAAGTAGACCCCTGTCATCCTTTTTTTAATCTTGCTGGCTTTATAAATCAACTATCACACTCTTTATACCAATCCTAACAACAAACAAAAAATAACTGTTGATAAATTGTTTTGGAATGAAAAATTCAGACTTGTCCTACCTCTTGGAACAGAGCCTTAGCAGCCTCATAGTCCTGTATGTCTTCATACAGTCTAGCTTCACCTTCGTCTAATGCGGTACGGTAATCACCAAAGAGCAACGGCTCACGGACAGCATTCTCTACATGATCTCTGAAGTGCTCCTCAATCACTGATTTCATGTGACCCTGTCAGACAAATCGGAGTAAAAAGGTTACAATTTGACAGCAATGTCTGTTAAGAATTATACACCGACTGAATAAATCCCCTTCAAAATTTATTCAATTAGTAACAATCTGCAAGAAATGTTTATGACGAACTATGGTTGCGGCTGTACATTCTGTGCTGTTTCCAAGTTTCACTCTGAAAAATTGATTGTGTGTTGAAAGTGCTATTTTCTTGCAATACAAAATGCATTTACTTTTGGATTGGAAATCTAAGGAAAGACTGGCCCTATTTAGTTATGCAAAAATTACATTACAAATATGTAATGAATAACAGCCCAACAATAATTCAGGTTTCGCAGTGTATAATGGTTCCCATCCACTACCTAAATCCATAATGTAGGGACTGGGAAGGAATCTATATGAGGGGCCGATTTGCATCATGCATTAACCACTGGTTGACCAGTAATCCTTAACACACTGGGTCCATAATTCAAACGTTCAATTTTCTCAGCAAATTCATAAGCAGTGCAAAAATAATTGACAACGTATACCACACACACAATTTTGGTTGGTTAGCTGTTTTGGGGGCTAAGACTGAGTTTACTGAGTTAAGCAATATTGTGTTCTAAGATGATTTACAAAACTGCGCTGTGGTAAAAATGGTTAAAAGTAGTAATTTGTTAATCCTTATTGACTAGGCATACCTGTACAAGCGTTTTGTCTTCCTTGTTGGTCAGTCGGTCAAAGAATACCCGCAAGCACTCGTTACGCCAGACACGCACAAACTGGGACACGTTGGTGAAGCGGTCCGGTGTGGTCTGTAACAAACCCTGCGCCACGCGGGACAAGTCTCGCAGGTTGAAGATGTAGTGGAACTTGGATGGCGTCGGCGGCAGGTCGTTGACGATGACCTTGTACAGGTCCAAGGTACCCTGGGTAATCTTGTCGGCTATTTTCTGGATGCTTTCGTCGAAGGGCTGGGTGTGACCGGAGAGGATGGAGGCATAGATGTGCTTGAGGGAAGCGTCTGAGGGGAAGGTGATGTTGAAGGTGCAGAAGAGGGAGATGAAGCGAGGGTCGACCTCGTTACGACCTCCTCCAGCCTGATGAACAGATGGGGGAAATGAATCAAAGGAGAGATTGGGAACGTGACAACTCATTCAAGCAGGAATCTTTCATATGCATTCCAAAGGTACATTTTACATTACCACTTTTAACTGGTTACATGGCATACACAGGTGTATGGCTTCTGACTAGCGCCCCTTGAGCATAGACATTGACAAAATGGGGAACTGCCGACATGGAGCTGATAGCTTAGGTGGTAGAGCACCGGAACGGCAATCCGGAGGTCACAGGTTCAAACCCCGCTCCAGTCAATTTCTTTGTTCATTTTTTAAATTATTTTAATTGCAACTAGTCAGTTTCCCTTTGTGGTTTATTTGATGCTAGACACAACAACATTACCTGATGATAATGGTGCACTTACTTTTCCCATAGAAGCTATGAAGCCAATATCTCGGATGTACTTAAGGATCAAATCCTTGCCTCGGTCATACATCCCGCCTCGTTCTAGGAGCAGCTTCAATAAAGCAATGGGCTGCTGGGTGCCATACACATCAACCTGTGGGAACAGACTATCGTTAGTCTTTTTATGAAAGCTACATTGTCTTTCAGTTACATAACTTTTGTAAAAAAATTTGAACCTGTTCATTGGGGAAAAAATCAGTTCAAATTTTAAAAAACTTAAGGCTGGGTCATACTCAGCATAAAATTGAAGGAAAACGCAAATTTGTGAGGTCATTTTTGTGATTTCACAGCAAGTTATCGGCTTTAAATTCTGAAATATTTAAACGTTGGCAAAAATTTACTGCAACTGTCAAATTGGCTTGGCATTTCTATTTGCATGAAGTATTCCTCAGCCATCATCCAGGAGTGTTTTGTTATGTTGATTCATTAACAATGAATGCACAAGAAGACGTCTACCCATGCGTATCCAGCTGTTGAACAAAAAGCACACACCTCAAATATGGCTGCAGTGCAACAGGTCTATACACTGGCCTTTACTGGGTAACATTTGAAATTGCTTTGGCTGTGGTCCTACCTGTGGCATGTTCATATCGTCCATGAAGACTAGCAAGCGTCTACCAGGAGGGGGACCGTACGTGTCTTTAGTGCGCTTCTCAACGTTAGCTTCTAGATTCCGCTGGACGTCCATGGAGGTAGTACGGGATGAGAAGTTGATGTTCAGAATCAACTGAGAGAATAAAGTAAAAGTCAAAATTTTAATTAGGTCGATTTTCTACTAGAAATTTATACCTCAATATTATTGAAAAATGGGAAAATTAAAAATACTTATTTTGAGGTTTGTTTAAGATCAGAAGAATCATAGTTTCCAACCTAATACTATCAGTGAATTCTAAAAGTTTTTGATAAGGAGAAAATATCTGCCTGATTATCATAAATAAGCTTGGGAAGAGTCACAAGCAAGTTGAAGCAGTATGCATGAAATCACATTGCCGACTGGTTTCCTGCATTCCCTGAGAAACACATTTCTGTCTCTTGCTAATCCATCAAATAAACCTGAAATCACCAGAAAAACCAGGTATACACAAAGAAGGCATACTGTTCATAACTGCCAAAGCTTACAGCAAACAAAGCTGTACTTTACATCAAGCTTGGGCGCGAAGTACAGTTAACCATAGTTTGACTAACTTCACTGGAACGCAGGATAGTTGAACTACTCTAGTCGACTATCTGGAACCGGAGCATGGGGCATGGTTCCATCACTGGTTACCAATAGCCTCGCGCATCATAAAGCACAACGGGGAGCCAGGACCAGAAAGTTTCGTGCTAACACTCTGACCATTGTTTGACTAGAGGCGTTCGCGTGTCGCAATTAGTGCGCAGGTGTAAGGTCACGAATCAACCACACCCCAACTTGCTCTTAGCTGGAAGTATGTACATGTATGGTCAAAACTATTCAACAACCAGTACTACCAATGTAAGCCTGGTTCTGGGAGTGCCACAAATTACCGTAGGTTCAACTTACATTGCTCTCCTGGTCAATGTTCCTCAGGAAATCCTGAATGGTAGCTGTCTTGGATGTCCCCGTGTCTCCAACAAACAGTATAGGCTGCTTAGTGTGCACCATGAGCTCTAGTAGCCAGGTGTTGCGGACTGTGTCTCGGGTGGGGACCAGGATCTCATAGAACTTCCTCTCTGGGTCATGGACGTACTTGGGCACCAGCCTAGACCATGGAATCCACTGAGGGGAGAGGGAGTAAATTAGACAAAATCCATTTAAAATACTGAAATGCCAGTAGGCCTAATAAGAACGGACTGTCTTGCGCTATTCTTTTCAGTTTAGAATCCTAAAGTATAAAAAAATGAATATTAAACAAATTTGTTGGAAAAGAGGGGCAGATTTACATTGTCATCTGCTGGAATACCGCTCCACTTCAAGTACAAGATTTTGGAGAGCTTTTAAGTTTAAGACATGTGCAGTGGCAGAACGAAGGGGAGGGGGAGGGGAGGGCTCAAGGCCTGTACCCCTCCCCTCCCCTGCACACCCCTCCCAACTCAGAATTTGGCGGCAGTAAAAATTAGCTTTTTGGGGTTAAAAGCGCATTGAGTGCCCCCTCTGAAAAATGAGGCCCCACCTCCCCCCCATAAAAAAGGGGTTCAGGAAATTTGAAGTTTTGCGTGTGGCTTCTAAAACAATTGTGGCTTACCTTTTGCTTCTCCTGATCAAAGTAGTACTCATAGATGGACTCCAGTTGTCCCGGTAGCTCGCCAGGTCCTGCGTCCGTCCCCTCATCAGAGACGGTGGCCATGGAAGCCGTCCCCTTGATGAAACTATCAAACTTGACCTGGCTGTCCTCAATGAGTGAACCGCCCAGGGACCAGTACAGAGCCTGGATGAAGATGGCTTCTAAGACGTCCGACTCGTGCTCCTTGGTGACTAAGGCATCCAGCATCTTACTCAGCTGGGTCACCTGGTGGAATTAAAAACATTTAAACAGTTCTTATGATGAAACCAAGAACTCATTTTAAAGAATAACAGGTGGGTCTGTGGCTTACAAGCACTAACTACTGTCCAGACTGGCATTCTTGAGTTCCAGTAAACCAAAATGAATTTAGAGCAATTCAAATCAACTCCAATTGAAATTGGTTTCATACAGAAAAGTTAACATAATAAAATGGATAAATTCTGGGAAACTCTCATGGGCCTTTGCGAACCCAATACTGACATGACTGACAAGCACGATTATTAATGTTCTCTGAGCTACGAAATCCACAATATTTCACTGTGTTCACTGTTTGCAAGACAAAGATTATTTCTTCTGTTGGCGTACCCACTGCCAGCCGACCCTAGCAAGCTCGGTGGTTGAGTATTTAGACATTTACACTCGTAAGCTGGAGGTCATAGGTTCGAGTCCCACCTGATGAGTAAGCTTGTGATTTTTTTTCCTTGCAAGCCCTCGGACAACACTGAGTGTACAGTGTTTACATAATATGTCGGCAAAGGGCACAACCCCAATATAGAATTTACATCTTCCCAATGCAAATTCCATCTTATAAAAAGTTCAGTAAAACGTTGCGCAAAAACAAGATGCATTTCAAGGCAGGACTTAAAAAATCAAAGGTTCTTAGAGCACGGAGTGTGAACATTCCACAAATAGGAGCAAATAATGACTAATCATCATAGTAGGTTGTTTTGCTAACAGGCTGTTCAAGATTAACTGACGGAGGCAAGCAAATCCGCACCGACTTTAAAACAATAACCAGTAAATAAATTGTCAGAAAACAGACAAGACTTGGCTTGCCCAGTTGGGCTGGACCTGAAAGTCTCAGTTTAGGACTGAATTATACTCAGTAAATCAGTCAGTCAGTGATTCAATCAGTCGGGGAGTCAGTCAGTGACTCAATCAGTGACTCAGTCAGTCAGTGACTCAGTTAGTCAGTGGACAAGAGGCTGGCTCTTCCAGCCAAGTAGCAACTTGGCCATGTAATTCACTGAATGTCAAACCTACCATGTTGAGGTTGGTAAGCGGTACGATCATCTTGAGCTTATCTCCTGGCTTGCCGTCCACCATACCCTCAAGGATCAGATCGATGGCTCCCGGAACGTACTTATTGAACAGTCTCATCAGATCCTCCTGCTCCTGTTTAGACTGGCGGGCATTGATCCATTTCTGCCAGAAGGGAATGTAGCCCAGGTTCTTGGGGTCTACGAAGACCATACCGCAGCGAGAGACGGTGGCTGGGGAGGCATACTGAAGGTCTGATACCTAGAATGCGATAGAATTATCATAAATGATCTTAGACAAAATTTCTTCTTTTATAAAAATAGGCAATTTGAGGCTGAAATTTTAATAGAACCAGAGTTCTACGAAGAACCAAAGATGATATCTCATACTTCCTTTCACTATGTTAAGGGATCTGGCAAAAACTACTAAAAGGATGTAAGATATATGCTGGTGATATGCGTCTTGTACACAAAACAGGGCATTTCCATTCTTTATGTGACCTCACAGTTAATCACTGGATGAAACAATCAATATGCAAATATGGCACAGATGTTTGTAAACAATGGACAGTCATGCTAAGTTTTCAAGGGGATATTAGGCAGGCTGAAAACAGAATCGATAATTCATGGGAAATTCAAAAAATTTCAGTCATTAAATTGTGAATGCAACTTTTTACCCGATGCTGAAGGACAAAACAGTATAAATTGACGCAATCAAAGTATTCACTTTTGTTTTAAGGGTAGGACAACAATAAAAATCAAATACCAAATAACCGCTGCCAGAGTGGGAAATAGTAATATTTTGTTTGGCAGTAGTGATGCTTGATTGTCACACTTCACAGCTGAATCTGGCGAGCATAGCGCCTAAGTGCACGGATGTTTACAAACGTGGCGTGACCACTATAAACTGCCCAAATTAAGGCTTAGCATCTGACGCCCATCATTTATTCTCTATTCATTAGCCTGGGTGAAGTATGAGGAAAGCAAGCCAAGCTTTGCATTGTAATAAATAATCAACATATCCACAGCAAATCTTAACTTCTTTAGCCCTACCTCAAAGAGCAGTGCACAGTGTTTCTGCAGTCTGATTCTCTCTCCGTTAGCCAGCGTCAGCAGCCGGTTGTCGTCCATGACAGAGTTCATGTTCTCCACCCACAGCGCGTCCACATCGCCATCAAAGACGATGTACTTGCGTTCGTTCTTGTCCGTTGGTCGGTTGATCTCTCTGAAGATGTTGGAGAGCAGTCCGTCAGTCCAGTCTCGAGTGGTTGGATCTAGGATGCCGTAGAGTTCGATGACGCTCATGGCTTTTGGGTTCATGATGTAGAGTTTGGTGTGGATGCCGAGTCTGTTGAATGAGAGAATTGTAGTTGGGAAAAATTAATGGCAAATAGGATCATTTGCATTTATCCAAAAAGTAACCTACCAAATTATTATCAAAAAGCTTCCTTCGATTAAAGACACCCTGTGAAATTATTCCGTCTGGCTTACTCTCATTTAGAAGAAATGTAGGTGATTTCCAACAATCAGTCAATGGACTGATTTTTTGAATAAAGAGTTTTATTAATGAAATCGTGTTTTGTGATCAAAAGGTTGTGCATGTTTTCTCACTGTTTTCTCGAAAAGTGTAATATCCACTGAGCAGAAATTTCAACAGGTTAGGTTTCGAACGTTCTTCTTTTGATTGTGAGTGTTGTTAGTATTGCATACGAAAAAATGCATGAATAACAAATGGTCCTATATGCCCTTATTAAGCATCAGGCATATTCTTGAAAGATCCAGAAACATTTGCATTTTCCCTAATAGATTCTGATTTTGGAATTTTCCCCCTGGGAGCTAGGAACAACTACAGACACAAAGGATTGGGACACATAAAGTGCTCTAATTATGCTTGAGGGAGAACTAAATTGTAGAAGATTTGCAAAAGCACTATGGACAGATTTCTGCTTTGAAGTGGAACGGGATTGTTGTGTTTACCGAGCATTCCTAAAGAAATCTTCTCAACACTCACATAAAAAATACCTTTGATGGCGTTACCAGAAACCTTGCATGGTTTCCAGAATGCTTTGACTTGGAATCTTTAAGACTTAAGTAAGAATCCAACTATGTTTTTCCGGGGAAGAAAAATTGCATGGGTTCTAAATTTCACCGAAAACAACGATTAAGTTCATTTTTAAACTGGAGGACTCAGTAAATGTCGTAATAATCATATTAAAAATGAATGCATGAATAAGCTTACTTTGTCTGTGCCTGGGCCAAGGCATTGATGACAACAGTTTTCCCACCGCCTGTTGGACCAACCACCATGGTAGTGTGTCTGGTCAGCATTGTCTCATACATCTGGACAACTTTGTCAACCTAAAAATAGACCACAATAAAGATAACAAATTAGAATGTTAACAAAGAATGGTGTTTTCAGAAATAAAAATCAAAACTACAGGCTGGTAACTGCGCGATGTGAAGGCAAGGGCAATGTGAAGGCGAGCACGAAGTGCAGGCGAACGCAAACTTGTGACAGCCAAGTAAACTTGTGACAGCCAAGTAAACTTGTGACAGCCAGAACATGTTGAACACATGTCAACTCCAGCAAATTTCGCAGCAAATGTTTTGTGACGTCAAGTTTGCTTTGTATTCTCATCTGCATCAAGTATGAACCGGCCTTAAGAATATTTTGCTGTATGAACCCCAACTCCCCAAACATTTCTGCATGGAAGCATCCTGAGTTTGCCATACTTAAACTCTTCAAAGCAATCCAATTACATATTCATTGTATGATTTCTGTCCCAACGTCTTGACATCAAGCAAGGTTATGGTCAATGTGCTTCACAGTCCGACAGTTTTCAAAATAATGCATAAACATGGTTTTGATAATGATTTCGGGATAAACTGACGACCTGATCACATATCACATATGTATATAATGACAGGCAATGCCTACTGATTGGTTGCTACCTGCCTTGATGATGCCGCCTCACCTAAAATCTGATTGGTCTATCTAGGCCAATCAAGATATAGAATCTGTGGGTGAGGTGTTATAATATTGTCCAGCTGTTAGTTTTCTGTTTACCTGGTGATCTAGCTGGATATAATTCAGGTCTGCTAGGGCTGCCTCTACTGCATCGTTGAAGTTGGGGTATCTGACTCTAGGGCAGTCTAGGCCAGGGAAGAGATCTGAGATCAGACCTAAGAAGAGGGGTACGTCCTCAAAGACAAACTTGGGGAGGTTCATGTCACGCAGAGCTCTCATCAATACAACGTCCTGCAAATTAAGGGGGGGGGCAAGAAAAGATTTAGAAGTATTAACGGCAGTAGAAACTTCACAGGAATCCGGCTGCAGTTTAAATGTATCAAAGTTGAAATGTCACAAATGTGTCTGTGCCAATATTCAGTGCAATATGTAAAACCTTTAAAAGCCACGCAGGTCAGTTTCAGGTTAAGAGATAGTGAAGTGTTAAAGTAACTGTGTCACATAGAGAGTCACTGCACAAAATAGCACTGTGGAGTGCAGTGAAGCGTGACCGAATCAGCCTGCTGCCAGAGTCTAACCATGCAAAAGAACTGTGCAGGGATTTGAAGTGTTATCCATACTCCACAGAAGATGACCTCAACATAATTTGAAGTGTGGGTGCTAACTCTATGGGCAAAAGTGGTTTTGCAAAACTTGAAGGGTTGTCAAGTGCTGAAGACCAGGAGGGATTAAGAACATTGATAATATTTGTTTACCTCTGCCAAGTCTGGTGATCCTCTCTTGAGCTCACCAGCCATGACTAAGACGGACTTGAGAGCACGTAGGCCAAAGTCGTAGTGGTATTGCTTGGACAGCTGCTCCTTGGCTAACTTGTACAGGACCGTCATCTTCTTGGCAAGAACCTGAAAGAAAAATCAACAATCAAGAGTTTTTCTTCATCACCTTCAGTAAAAAAAATCAACTAAAAAAAAAATTCACTTGGCTTGTTTAATGCAAGCAAATAAATCTGGTTCAAATCTCATGGTGCGGCTAAGCACAAAATATCTTGCTGGAACTTCTACGGATCAAAGCAAAGTGGTTTTTTTTTTCAACTTAACCATTTTTTGGTCAAATTGTTGAAGCCTCCTGATTCATGAATAAAAAAAAATAAAAATGATTTCTTAACTACTATAACCCAATTTGATTATGAAATTATGGTTGTACTTTTTTCCATTACCAGGCTGCTTCCATGCTTTAACACCCATTGAAAATGCGCTCTGTGAGAAATACCAAAGGGAGCTTTGCAGCATCCCAGTAATGATGGAAAGCCAAAAGTGGGCAACTTGGAGTGGTCTATATTTCCAAAAAGGGTTTAATTTTTAAAAATTCAAAACTGATACATCTGGAAATATTTTAAAGTTTTAAAGCTGTGGTTTAAATCAAATTTGCGGCTATAGTCAAGTTTTACACACACTATTGGGTGTGGGCCTTTTGGGTGTGGGCTTATTGAGTGCATATGAATCACCTGCATAAGAACGTTGGACACCACAGTAATGTCTTCTAATTGTACCAGCTGGATTATTCTTTACCTTGGCCAAGATGAATCCTTCAGAGAACAGCATAATCTCACAGATCTGCCCCAGATCAGGAACAATGACCACCACCGGTCTGAAGAGAGCTTTGACACTCTCTGGTAGCTCGGTACGGCCAGCATAGCCAGGATTCATGGTGATGAAGATACCCATACGATTATCCATGGTGATCTCATTGCCTTCAAACTGAAATATAAACAATATGAAACCAACAGATGATAAATAATTGTTGGGAAACAATTCAAATTTACACCTACACCTGACCAATAGACCAATCATTTAAGCGTCGTTCATTGCACAAGTGGCAACAAAATAAGCGCCATACCAATGCCAAACTGCATGTTTCAGCCGTGCGTATCATAAGCAAGTATACACATGTCCGACTTTTTGCACGCATGCCGGATATTCATCATGACTGCGAATGACCAAAACACAGGGGGGGGGGGCATTGGATCAGTCTATTAAGAAATTAAGATGCAGATTTCTTGATGAAATAAAACTGGTATTTTGGATATGTTGGATTCGAACTGGCCAGTGGATATCAGCAAGTTTGATGAATTAGTGGCGAGATATCTGTACTAGCAAACGAAAGGGCTTGGATTCGACTCCCACCCGAGTAAGCCAGTCAAGGTTTTTTTGACAAGCTCTTGGAAAGTACCAAGTATACAGTTACAATGAACTCTTCCGGATTATGCCATACCCTCACCCATCTTATGTCTGTGTACATTTCCCACAATACTTGTGACCAAGTTTAACTGAGCTAGATCACCTGACCAAACGTTGTGATGTAATTGGTTAATGCAAACCATTTAATTGATAAGCAGGAAGGGTCCATACTACGCATATGAAGGAGAGAATTTATGACTAAAATTAAGGAGTTTGTTCTTTACCTGGAATTTCTTGAGGTTGTGAATGAGAGCGTTTCTGATGGTTTGGATCTGTGATGAGATGACAGACAGTACCGAGACATCGATACGGTTGAACTCATCAAAGCATCCCCATGCACCACACTGAGCTAGACCTGAGAAGATCTTACCTACAGCCTGAAGAGGAAACGATAATGCATTAGGATGGATGGTTATTAACGTAGAAATGTAACGATTTTAACTTGACACATTCAGCGCATGCAATGCTCGGATTTGAAAATCATAATGTTGAAGGTAAATGTTTTTTTCATGTTGTGGATTCATTTAAAAACTTGTAATGTTCACATAAATGAAAACATTCCAAATATTACAGGAACTGAAAATCATTTTCCTGAGTGTCAAACTGGGATCATATCACAAGAGGAGACAGGTCAAAATATGTTAATGAACATTTTGGAAGGGAGGGCTTTTAACGGAAAACTTGCTTTGCCACAAGAAAAATCAAGATGCGTTTTCATAGATCCCTCAAAAGCATATCTACTGAAGTGAAATTTCGACAGGTTAGTTTTTTAATAAACTGCTTCAGATTTATTGTATTGTTGTTCCTTGAATCGGCAAAAAAATATATTTTGGGGGGTAAATAGTGTCCAATACATTTAAGCATGCTGTGGCCTCATATGGATCTGATGGCAAGCCGCATAGCGCCCTCTACTGTTCATGCACACAGCCCATAGCCCACACTTACCTTGTAGTCCATGCCTTCACCACAGTTGGTGACCACACACAGTAGACCCAGGGCCTTAGCCAGATCTTTAGTGGTTTCTGTCTTGCCAGTACCGCATAGCGCCCTCTACCGTTCATGCACACAGCCCATAGCCCACACTTACCTTGTAGTCCATGCCTTCACCACAGTTGGTGACCACACACAGTAGACCCAGGGCCTTGGCCAGATCTTTAGTGGTTTCTGTCTTGCCAGTACCGCATAGCGCCCTCTACCGTTCATGCACACAGCCCATAGCCCACACTTACCTTGTAGTCCATGCCTTCACCACAGTTGGTGACCACACACAGTAGACCCAGGGCCTTAGCCAGATCTTTAGTGGTTTCTGTCTTGCCAGTACCGCATAGCGCCCTCTACTGTTCATGCACACAGCCCATAGCCCACACTTACCTTGTAGTCCATGCCTTCACCACAGTTGGTGACCACACAAAGCAGACCCAGGGCCTTAGCCAGATCTTTAGTGGTTTCTGTCTTGCCGGTACCGCATAGCGCCCTCTACCGTTCATGCACACAGCCCATATCCCACACTTACCTTGTAGTCCATGCCTTCACCACAGTTGGTGACCACACACAGTAGACCCAGGGCCTTAGCCAGATCTTTAGTGGTTTCTGTCTTGCCAGTACCGCATAGCGCCCTCTACCGTTCATGCACACAGCCCATAGCCCACACTTACCTTGTAGTCCATGCCTTCACCACAGTTGGTGACCACACACAGCAGACCCAGGGCCTTAGCCAGATCTTTAGTGGTTTCTGTCTTGCCGGTACCGCATAGCGCCCTCTACCGTTCATGCACACAGCCCATAGCCCACACTTACCTTGTAGTCCATGCCTTCACCACAGTTGGTGACCACACACAGCAGACCCAGGGCCTTAGCCAGATCTTTAGTGGTTTCTGTCTTGCCGGTACCGCATAGCGCCCTCTACCGTTCATGCACACAGCCCATAGCCCACACTTACCTTGTAGTCCATGCCTTCACCACAGTTGGTGACCACACACAGTAGACCCAGGGCCTTAGCCAGATCTTTAGTGGTTTCTGTCTTGCCTGTACCACATAGCGCCCACTACCGTTCATGCACACAGCCCATAGCCCACACTTACCTTGTAGTCCATGCCTTCACCACAGTTGGTGACCACACACAGCAGACCCAGGGCCTTAGCCAGATCTTTAGTGGTTTCTGTCTTGCCGGTACCGCATAGCGCCCTCTACCGTTCATGCACACAGCCCATAGCCCACACTTACCTTGTAGTCCATGCCTTCACCACAGTTGGTGACCACACACAGCAGACCCAGGGCCTTAGCCAGATCTTTAGTGGTTTCTGTCTTGCCGGTACCGCATAGCGCCCTCTACCGTTCATGCACACAGCCCATAGCCCACACTTACCTTGTAGTCCATGCCTTCACCACAGTTGGTGACCACACACAGTAGACCCAGGGCCTTAGCCAGATCTTTAGTGGTTTCTGTCTTGCCAGTACCGCATAGCGCCCTCTACCGTTCATGCACACAGCCCATAGCCCACACTTACCTTGTAGTCCATGCCTTCACCACAGTTGGTGACCACACACAGCAGACCCAGGGCCTTAGCCAGATCTTTAGTGGTTTCTGTCTTGCCGGTACCGCATAGCGCCCTCTACCGTTCATGCACACAGCCCATAGCCCACACTTACCTTGTAGTCCATGCCTTCACCACAGTTGGTGACTACACACAGTAGACCCAGGGCCTTAGCCAGATCTTTAGTGGTTTCTGTCTTGCCAGTACCGCATAGCGCCCTCTACCGTTCATGCACACAGCCCATAGCCCACACTTACCTTGTAGTCCATGCCTTCACCACAGTTGGTGACCACACACAGCAGACCCAGGGCCTTAGCCAGATCTTTAGTGGTTTCTGTCTTGCCGGTACCGCATAGCGCCCTCTACCGTTCATGCACACAGCCCATATCCCACACTTACCTTGTAGTCCATGCCTTCACCACAGTTGGTGACCACACACAGTAGACCCAGGGCCTTGGCCAGATCTTTAGTGGTTTCTGTCTTGCCGGTACCGCATAGCGCCCTCTACCGTTCATGCACACAGCCCATAGCCCACACTTACCTTGTAGTCCATGCCTTCACCACAGTTGGTGACCACACACAGTAGACCCAGGGCCTTGGCCAGATCTTTAGTGGTTTCTGTCTTGCCGGTACCGCATAGCGCCCTCTACCGTTCATGCACACAGCCCATAGCCCACACTTACCTTGTAGTCCATGCCTTCACCACAGTTGGTGACCACACACAGTAGACCCAGGGCCTTGGCCAGATCTTTAGTGGTTTCTGTCTTGCCGGTACCGCATAGCGCCCTCTACCGTTCATGCACACAGCCCATAGCCCACACTTACCTTGTAGTCCATGCCTTCACCACAGTTGGTGACCACACACAGTAGACCCAGGGCCTTGGCCAGATCTTTAGTGGTTTCTGTCTTGCCGGTACCGCATAGCGCCCTCTACCGTTCATGCACACAGCCCATAGCCCACACTTACCTTGTAGTCCATGCCTTCACCACAGTTGGTGACCACACACAGTAGACCCAGGGCCTTAGCCAGATCTTTAGTGGTTTCTGTCTTGCCAGTACCGCATAGCGCCCTCTACCGTTCATGCACACAGCCCATAGCCCACACTTACCTTGTAGTCCATGCCTTCACCACAGTTGGTGACCACACACAGTAGACCCAGGGCCTTGGCCAGATCTTTAGTGGTTTCTGTCTTGCCAGTACCGCATAGCGCCCTCTACCGTTCATGCACACAGCCCATAGCCCACACTTACCTTGTAGTCCATGCCTTCACCACAGTTGGTGACCACACACAGTAGACCCAGGGCCTTAGCCAGATCTTTAGTGGTTTCTGTCTTGCCAGTACCGCATAGCGCCCTCTACTGTTCATGCACACAGCCCATAGCCCACACTTACCTTGTAGTCCATGCCTTCACCACAGTTGGTGACCACACAAAGCAGACCCAGGGCCTTAGCCAGATCTTTAGTGGTTTCTGTCTTGCCGGTACCCGCCGGGCCAGCTGGTGCTCCTCCCAGCTGCATTGACAATGCCTGTCCATCAAACAAACAATACATTTCATTATTATAACTAAACACTCAGTGGTAACAAGGTAAGGTAAGCCAAGTAGAGCTGGTCCCAGAGAGCACACGATTCTAATCAATTGGTTCAAAATGGATATTCACTGAAAGTCTTTTCATGCACCTGATGTACACAATGGACAAGATTTAGCCATTACAATACGAAGAAATTTGGCTCTCAATATTCTACACTCAAAAAGGATTCCGCATTTAAAGTTTGCACACTGTCGGTTCAGACAAATTTAATTTAAGAAGGCTGATGTTGAACTTGATTTTTAACTAATAAGTTTTTGTTGAGTGGTTTATTTGATAATTTGTAATTAAAAGTTGTATCCTATCCATGCTCTGAGCGATACCTGTTTACTATTTCCTAGGTTTGCAGCAATGTTGCTAGCATTGCAACTTTAATTGTGATCACTGGCTACATAGTAAAAACAGGTTTATGACTTCGGACAAGCGCCCCATGAACAAAGACATTGACAAATTGGGGAACCGGCAACATAGGGCTGGATAGCTCAGTTGGCAGAACACCGGAACGGCAATCCGGAGTTCACAGGTTCAAATCCCACTCCATTCAATGTCTTTGTTCGTAATATTAAAAATTGAACTAAATAATTATTTATTTCATTATAATTTTAGCCATGAGTTATCAATTGTGTTCTTCAATTTCATCCCATACCTGTGTTAGTGTCAGGTAGATTCTGTCAGTCAGTGGTGTGATGACCAATCGTCCGTTGAGTCCCATGTACTCATACCCATAGCCAAACGTTCCTGTACACTGTCGCACATTGAGCTCGTCTGGTTCCTTGTCCCAATAGAAACGCAGCTGGCTCTCCCATTCAAACTCCTTGGCATCCAAGATGCTGTCAACAATACAAAATAGACTGGTGCTTTATTTCTGCCTTCATTTAATTTCACTTTCAGTAATAATTTGGGGTAAGCAAAAAAAAAAAATTTTTAATCAATCATTGATATTTTCATGAAAGGACATTTAAAAAATTTCAATAAATCTTTACGCCAGTGCCTTCATGAAATGAAGGTTGCCGTACCCACTCCTATATCAAATCTGAACCCTTGTAAGCTCGGTGGTTGAGTGGTAAGACGTCTGCACTAGTAAACATGAGGTTGTGGGTTCGAGTCCCACCCGAGTAAGCTTGTGAATTTGTTTTTGCA
This sequence comes from Patiria pectinifera, assembly GCA_029964075.1. Classification (NCBI taxonomy): domain Eukaryota; kingdom Metazoa; phylum Echinodermata; class Asteroidea; order Valvatida; family Asterinidae; genus Patiria; species Patiria pectinifera. Next base: position 33,536,507 of record CM057147.1, on the reverse strand, counting down.
AACCCTTGGACAACACCAAGTACACAGTAAAACCCCACTATTTAAACATCTTCACAAAATTAGCCCCTAGCTTTTTTCATATTGTAGAACTTTTCTTTGCAGTTATTCCAATACTGTCTATAATTTCAATCTGTTGGGAGTAAACCTACCTGTCTCTGACAAAGCCATCAATGATATCTCTGGCATGCACATCAATAATGAGGACAGAGTTGTACTTCTTACGATCGTTACTGGACAAAGGTGATCGCACCTGGAGAAAGGAGTGAGTAGAAAAACAGACGTATCACACGCAGCATGAAAGAGAAATCATTTCATTGGAATAAATTCATGAATGAATACAGTATAACATTAGATTTGAGTCAGCCAGCAACCGTAAACAGGGCGTGGGTTCAGGTCCAACCCAAGTTAACTCCTGCAATTTTCATTTCATTTTTTTTAAACGAGCTCTTAGAAAGAACTGAGTATACAGAGTTTATTACACTTAATCTGTTAAGGTAGATAGGTAAAGTCTGTCACGAGCCAACGTGGCCTGTCGGGCTGGCGTTTGTCTCCGGTTTCAGTAGCATGAAACGACTGAGAATATTTCTATTCCCCCTGGATGGGATGCCAGTCCATCGCAGGCTACTCCCCAGCTAATGCCAGTACCCATTTGTACTCCTGGTTGGAGCGAGGCAAGTGGGGGTGAAGTGGCTTGCCCAAGGACACAACATATGACCAGCAACTGGATTCGAACCCCTGACTCTCTGATCATGAGTAACAAACCCTAGCCACTACACCACATTCCAAAAAAAAACACCTGTTAAGGGCAAAATCTTATTAAAATGCCAAAAATCTATCAAATATCATTAACTTATTATTACAAGTACTGCCCCAACGCCTTGCCTGTTCATCCTTATACTGCCCTAAACAGCCCCAGCATTCATCAAGAAGAACAGTGTAAATATGATGTATTACATGTGCTAATGGGTTAATTCTAGACGATGTAACAATATCATATGCAAAGCCCAGGTTATCCCAGCAAACCATGTATTCATGTGGCTGAGACACCTGCTCTTGCAAGCAAGTGGTCACTGGTTCAAATTCCACCAGAGTAAGTTATTAGAGTTCAAGACTGCCCAAAGTATAACTACTTACTACAGAATAATAAAATAATAAAAGCTACAAGACAGCTGCATTTTCATTTTGGGATTTCTTTGTTCACAACATCTACCAAGGTGAAGCTACGACATAGACCTTAACACCGTACCTGTACGACAAGATCATTAATCTGTTGGTGCATCTTCTTAGCATATTTCTTCATTGCTGTCTTATCTCCTAGCTTGACCACCTTATTGAAGACGTCTTCCACTTCCCAGGTCCACCAGATCTGGTTGGTAGCCAGCACCACCATGCCTTGGTACTTGTACATCCAGTTCACTCTGGATATCAACCACAGAACAACAACAAGAAATCACTGGACTATGTGCATGAGTAGTACATGGGCTGTTTGATTGCTTACTAGAGCTGTATGGAAGGGACACACTGCCTGGGCGCACACAAGACCACTGGTTTGGGTGCGTAGGGCGGGAAGTAGGCACAAGTTTCTTTAGTAAATGTGATGCGATCAAGCTAAAGGAGTCATTTGTCGACCCTGGTCAATTTTTTTTACAGATTTGAAAAGAGCACAATCTCAGCATTACTGCTGTGAAAACCGCATGCTGATACCATCTTTAGTTCAAAAATTATGGAAGTCGGAACATTAAGAGATGTGATGAAGTGATGTGATGAAGTGGTCCTATTTTGGCCTGAATCTCCAAATGAAAATTCCCGACAAATGACTCATTTAGCTTGATCACATCACAAATGTGCTCATACGTGTAGCGTCTTCATGCGAGCGGTAGGGGTACGGTGCCAATGTGTACAAGTGTTTCTCCCATTGTGATGTCAGTGGTCCCTCCAAACTCTATCTTTGTAACCATTGAGGGGGTACTTTTGCATGGAGTCTATATTGCACTAAAAGGACCCTTCTAGATTTAGTCATTAACTCCATCCACTGCGCATGCAGACAACACGTTCGTCTTGCCTATGCTCCTCTGCATGTTCCAGTCACACGTCATGCATAATTGCACACATGTCAGACTTAATGAAGAACATGTGTGGGTGCATTAAAGTGGCACTATGAACGATCACAAACAGGTTGAACATACATGTATACAAAATACTCTTTTGACTTAACAAACTTCATGCTCACCTCAAATTTAAGAACATGTGCGGTTTCTTTTTTGTAAGGCAATGATTGTTTCTGACTTATGCCTGGATTAATTGCACAAATGCAAGAAACTATCCAATCTTTATTTCGTACTAATATTCCACAGCGAACATTGAATTTAGTGGGTTTCGAATATCAAACTGTACAGACAGAGATTATCCGGTCCATGTTCAGGCCTTTTTAGAGTATGGTCTCGCCTACCCGTGTTAAAATCAACACCGGCCGATTAAGAGTGGAATCAGGTCTGAATGAACATGGATCAACAAGGTATACCGTTTACACTTACACCAGTGCGTACATGGGTCAGCCGTGGTTTCTAGATTTTCTACCCGGGTTGAGCCTCTGAACCCTGGTCATGACCAGGGTTGGATTACACCCGTGTAGAGCGCTGGACTTGAGTAGAAGCTGTGCTAGATTCTTGCTAGTGTGAAAGGGGTCCAAAATATCTTCCTGATGGACCCAGGTACAAGGCAGCAATTTTGGATAGTTTGCAAGAGCCTTTTGTTTGCACTAACCTGGTGACATTGTCGGCGCAGTAAGTGAAGATAGCTTCCTTGGTAATCAGCCGATTGGTTCGTCTCATCTCCACCAGCACGCTAGTCATCCAATCCTCTACCCGTCCCTCCGCAGGGATAGCCTGCCGGAATTCCATCACTTCACCCTCCGCCGATATCATGGCTGTCACCAGGGTCTCACGATTGTTGCCTTCTTGAAGACGCAGCGAGGAGATGTTGTCGTACATCTGTGGGAAAAGGTGGATGAAGGGAAATGAAAGTTAAATGTGGGATCATACAAGCACAATAGTTATTTTTGTTACTAAGAAAGTCTCCTTGCTATGCAACTTTAAGGAAATTGGAAGGAACTCTGAGCAAGTTTCAAACAGATATGTATGATAACAAGAGAGGGACTAACTTTTCAATTCAAAGATGAACTTTGTCAACTATTCACAGCCTGCGTTCTAAGGTAAGTTGCTAAAGTGGTTATCAGAAGCCCATTAAAAACTTGTTATATTTTGCTGTTCATCTATTTGCTTTTATTTATTCATTCATTCATTCATGATTCATGTATTTCAGAGTGCATTCCTAGGTAAGGCAGGGTTTGCTGGACAATGACAGCAAGACAGCCTAGTACCAAGTCTCTGCATAGCCTTTGACAATTGACTCCATTTACCAACAGCAAAGTGCATTGTGTGATTACTCAAGCAAGGTCCAGTGTGCTGGGCACGGTGTGTCCATGCACTGGTTGCAACATGTATGACTGATGTACACTGTTAGTTATCCCACAAGCACGAGTGGAACACAGAATATTGTAGTAGGCCTGTGTCCCGTGCCACGATGCTGAAGGCCTTAGGGCATGTGGGGCTACATTTTCCGTGTTCCATGAGCTAGAGTAGGACAAGGTCATTATCTTCAAGAAAATTTGACAAACAGTAAGGCTTGAACCAGGCGCTGTACACATTCTTAGCAGCGGCTATCCTTTTACATGTGCAAGAAGTAGAAATAGTTCAAACGTCTTACAATAGCATGATACGCGGAGTGCGACATGGACTGTGGTGTGTGGGAAGTGACACTGTTGTTCCCAAGTTTGCTTGAATCTCTTTATGTCACCATTCACAAGGTACTTGATCACAGATTCCTACTAACCTTGATAATGTGTTCCTGCACGCAGGACGGATCACTGCTTCCCAGGATGGACAGCAGCTCATCATCAGAGATGAAGAAGAACCTGGGGAAGGCATTCCTCTTGGAGTCCAGGTAATCGTTCAGACTCTTCTGGCATTTCTCTAAGCCCGTACTGATCATCTCTAGGTCTTGAAGGCGATTGGATGCGTGGCAGGCATCCTTGATGCGCGGGTTGGCTACTGTCTCTTGCATGATCTACAAACAGTTCAAACCATACTTGAGGTTGGATTTCAATCTTGTCAGATCAACTGCAAATACCTATCCAGGTTGTATCTTGAGTTGTGACTGAAACCATAGATTATCAAAACCACACTGACTTTGTGACATACTTTAGGTTATCATTTACACCATACTTAGGTTATCCCTTAGCCATAGAATCAAAGCATTTTCAAAATTCATCTTGATCCATTTTGCAGAACAGAGAGAAAAGTTTGTGTGCAGTCTATCCTGATTTCATGGTTCTGCTAACCCTAAGCAATCTTCCATATTACCATAAAAGAAAATAGCTGTCAATGAATACCATATTTCAAATCTTACAACATTTTACAGGATTTCAAACGATAGGGTTTGCGAACAGGATTCGAACCCCAAACTCCTGAAAACTCAGTACCAATTATAACCATTATGCCACAGTATTAGGCCAAAAAAAAAAGGCTTCGGTTTCTGGTCTGCGCGTGCGTCACCGTAGCCATGCGCATCGGCAAAATTAAAAAGGTTTTTTTTCAATGTAAGATGATGTCTCAAAACTGACAAACTCACTGGTTTGACTGGAATCCTGCTGCTGCACAATTTTAACGTGTTTTTAGATGGGGTAACGATCGAGTATAAGCTTTATGTGGCCTCTCTGAGCTCCCATACATTTTGCACTAAATTTAGTCGTGTACCATTTGCAGTCATCAGTCGACATTTGAAGAAATAAAAAATAATTATAAAAAAAAAAGCCGTGTCACCGCACCACTTTTGGGGCAAGCTCCATACCAGAAACTGAAGACTTTTGTGTTTTGGCCTTATTCATGTTTGAATAAAAACCAGAGTTACAGCCAAGTTTTAAAAAGTTTGAAGTCAATTCACAAGCTATTGAAATGAAGTTTGACAAAGGCATTCAGTTGTCATAGTTCATTCCCTTTAATGTGTGGCCTGACTTAAGCTTTTCTTTGCAATTTGACTCGTGAATGACTTGTGATTTGACTCGTGAATGACTTGTGATTTGACTTGTGGAACTGGCAGCAACTCTAGTAAAACCTTAACAAATTCAATGGCTACACAGAATATGAGGTGCTTCTTTATTTCCGATGTTAAACAAAAGATTTTACTACGGGGGTTATTGAAGGACTTACTTTCTTGAAGGTTTTGTCGATGGCGTCAAATTTCTTGGCTTCCTCAGGCAGCTGTGATCTGATGTCACCGCCGATGAAGATACTCTCAAGATACATCCACTTACGCTGGACAACCATCCAGACCTTGAAAAAACAAACATCAGGGAAAACAAACCAAATAAATATCCAAAATACCTTAAACTTTCATTGCTGCTAAAAACTTGGTGGTCGCCAGTTAGACAAATTCCTCCCACTCCCTTATCCTTTTTGGACCCAATGTCATAGATCTCAAATAATATATAGAAAATATTGCTTGGCAAATTTATCTCCTAAGCAAATATGCAGAGAACCAATCAAAAGCCGATATACATATCATGGACATTTGGCTGGTAACCTGGATCTGCTAAGCAAATATTTTCTATGCTTAGCGAATTTCAGACTTAAGCTGTATTTGAATCACTTGGCTATGGCTAACAGTAACACACATATCTATTAGAAATGGCTTCAGCTGTTTCCATAAACACATGTTTAATTGCAAGCCATAGCCATATAATTCAGAAGAGCCTCACCTCCAGAACTTCACCAATCAGTGACAAGCTCTTCTCCCATGTCTGCACGGTATTCAAGAACGGCCCGATGAACCGAGATGCCGACATGCTCTGTAGATTCATGGAGTTATCGTCTAAGATCTGCATGACTTCATCCACCGAGCCCAGGATGACACCTCGCTCCTGGGTGCCCTTCATGTACTTGTTGACGCTGAACTTCATGTTCTCCCAGACGTCGTTGACCTCCTTGATGCCCTGGGATAGAACAAATCATTGACATATGGTGAGCTGTTTTAACAACAGACCAGAAGTTTTCTAATTTTTAAAACTCTAAGCTACTGTGGCCAACACCACCATAGGTGTGCAAGGGATTACATCAGCCAATGAAAACATCTATTCAACCAGTTTTCATTGGTTGCTGTGAGTTACCATTCAGCACTCCAGACTCAAGAACCATTGAGTTTCAAGAACATGTGTCTGGGAGCTAGATAAGCCAATGCAAAAAATTCCTGGATGTCTGCGCCTGACTATACAACCCAAAACATTTATTTATTATAAAACCATCAATGATGTATTGTGTAAAATGTAGAGACATTAGGCTTCTTTAAACCAGGCTCGAAGCCAAAGGGCCTCGACTTGATTGATTGATTAACTTAACCTGAAGCCAATTTCACAGAGATGAAAATAATTTGCAAAATCACACTGATAACCAGTTAGAAGCAAACATACAATTTTAGAAGGTATTAATAAGCCTATTTTATTCCAAGCATTTATTTTGAGTGTTTCCCTCATACTTTTGTAAGCTTAGCAAATGTTTAGGCTTTGCTAATCCAAGAAATTAGCCACAGCTAAAGAATGGATTAACACACTTCAATAAAGTGTTATGATATTTTTGCACTGATAGGCACGCCATACCTTCTCAATGCTCAATTCTTTGGATGCGCTAGTCACTATGTCCCCAATGACATCTTTGTAGTTGTGTAGCTCCATAGCAAACAGGTTCTCCAATGTGAACGTGTCAGGGTTCATGTCAAAGGACTTGCCTGTCTTATTCATCAGTTCCTTCCAATGCCTGGTGTGGGGGTCAAAAGGTCAAAGAGGTCAAAGGTTACAAAGATATATCCAAGCAATCAGTATGAACTCTTGTTCACAAGTACCCGCTCAAAATTTACAGAAAGGGAAAATTGATGGAGAACACTGGGAGGGACATTCGTAGCATTAATGTTAATGATACCCGGAAATTAAATTGATGGTAATCCGTTAAAGGGAATGTACATCATTGGCTTTTGCTGTAATTTTCAGAAATGAACTATTTGAGGGGTCAGTATAATAGATCAAATATTGCTACACTGACAAGTTTGAAGTTTTGTGTTCGAAAATGCTGGAAAAACCAAGAAAAACCAAAAATGTTCAAGTAGTCTGGTTCCCTGACTCCACTAAAGGTGAAATGGATCAATTAATAGATGCCAGAAAATTGTAAGGTAAGGGAACCAGTCTAGCTGGCCTGCACCCGTTCATGAACATGTAACCAATAGCAAACAAAATTTGGACTAAAAAACAATGGTACATTTGGAGCAGTAGTTGAAAAATAGTTAGGTTTTTCCAACGGTGGTCGGCCGACCACTGTTGGAAATTTATACAAAAATACCACTTTTTTTTAAAATGACTTCATACCAGGTGCCATAATTTTACAGGATGCTTTAGATTGTCATTTACCAACATCCTAGTAAGGTATTTCGTAAAAATTTGGTAGTTTTGTTTTTCGATGTTTGCAAATGTTGTATATTCTCTTTAAATCCAAAGTCTGCCTCCTTAAAATGTGCAGTAAAAACCCTGAAGGATGTACATTCATTTTTAAACAAACCAACAGAAAACTTTAAAAAGGTAACCATATCATAGAGAAGGATGAGAGAAGTGTTATAAATAACACAATTAATAACTAACTTGTTAGTTAACAATTTAATTCTTGTTTTATTCAGATATTTGAGAGTGACCTTCAGTCAACCACACAATAAACACTCCCCAGTGCTCCAGAGTTGCATCCAACAAAAAAAGATAAGACCTGGAACGATTGAGTCGACCCAAATTAATTAAGTTTTAGAAAGGTAAAATTTATGTATTCATTTTCCATTGACTAGATTCTAAAGTCATTCTGAATGGCTTCAAATAGTCTGTCATTCAACGTAGTCAATCCTTATTGTTTCAAACTTTGAGATATTCATGATTTAAATCAAATCTTTGGAATAATGTGGTTTGATGCTACTCAGGAATACCAGTCTGAAACTGATGTGAGTTTTTGCTTGTAGATTCTGACCTTTCTCGGAGCGCTTCGTTCTTGAGATCCACAAACAGCGGGATGGAATCCTTGAACTCCTTCATGCGCCCCTCCACCATGTGTGCCGTGGAGGTACTCTTGACCTCCCGGGGTAGCTTCTTCAGGTTCTTGATGTAGGTATCGATGCCATCTACAAGGTGATTGACGTTGAGGTTTGCCCAGAGTGTTTGGGCCCATTCCTCACGGGCAGCCTTAAGGGAAAAATAAGAGAACTAAGGAACTTTTAAGGAACTTGTAAGTACAAAATTACTCAGCAAAGTCATGTGTTTTAGTGAAAATAAATCAGCAAAAATTACATATCCCGTGTTGCTCAGCCAAAATTTTCTATGCTAAGCAATTTTCTATCTCCAGCAGAAATGTATCAGCGAGTACTATTCATCTCATGTTTGGTTGCAGTACCCACTTCTAAATCAGATTGGAACCAGCCAGCTGACCCCGGCAAGCTCAAAGGTCGAGTGGTAAGACGTCCGCACTAGTAAGCTGGAGGTTGTGGATTCGAGTCCCTCCCGAGTAGTTAATAATAGTAACAATAATAATTTGGGGGAGACGCTGAATTGCAAAGGACGCAGCCACAACGTGGTCGAGCCAAAGGCATGAAAAGGCACCTTTGGAAGCCAGCCATACGACTCATATATGACCGCGGAGCGCAGCCAGAGATTGAAAGTATTTGATTTTTGCGGAGGGAGGAAAACCGGAGAATGCGGAGGCAAACCCTGGTGGCACAGGAGAGAATCAACGCGCAACTCTACTCACATATGGTCCGAGTCGGTAAGAAACCAGGGCCACAGTGGTGAGAGGCAAATGCTTACGCACTAGCCACCCAATCTGTTAATGTTTTCTCACAAGCACTCAAACAACACTGAGTATACAGTGTTTATAAAACATCACTGATGGGGAAAAGCCAATACTGAATATACCTTTTGTTGTTTGTAGATTTCATAGATTTTATCCAGTCCAGTCATCTCTTTCTGTACTTGCAGCAGCTCAGGGTACATGGTGATGGGAAGATCAAAGAGTTTCTCAGCGTTAGCCAGTTCCTGACGATCCTTCTCATACATGGACAACTCTCGCTTGAAGGACTCCAAGATCTCAACACCTACAAACATACAAACACGTAGATTACAAATCATGGACTGAATCTGCAAACATTAAAAAATCGCACTGCCAAAATATTATGAAATATCTTACTTGATTGTGAGATCTCTGCACTTAGTATGCTGTCATTTTCAAGAAAAGAGGAATTGCCATCATTTCTTTGCAAAAAAAAGAAAAAGAGCTTATTTCTCAAATACTGCTCCATATTAACCGAAGATAGTTTAGTTTGCAATCGTTTACATATCCATGAATGAAAATTATTTGTGACGAACGGGAAATCATACCATAAAAGGGTGCAAGTCAAAATGGACATTTTCGAAAAGAGGTCTTTCAACAGAAAACTTGCTTAATATAAGTCTAGGAAAAATGAAGATGCATTTTCACAGTTTTCTCAGAACGTATTTATTTATGTATTACATATCTTTACCCAGAGTATGCCCAAACAGTTTAAAACTGGTTTCCATTGGGGCCCTGATGACAGCTACAGAGCTGAGATTTCAACAGGCACATTTCTAATAACCAGGCAAATGGTGTCCAACATCTGTACTGAAATATGGTAGACTTTAGCTTGACTAACCTTCACTGAATGCACACCAGTCAAAAACTGCTGTTTGACTTTTGGTACATGCTCAAAGATTCTATATGTACTTGACAGCAGTCAATAAGATCTAAACAAACCTTTAGAGTTCATTATGACTTTTACATGAAATCCAGTATCTTTACTGTTGAACAGTGGGTCCAAAATGTTTACAGTGTATTTGGTATAAAGCTGCCAAATAACTGGCACTCACTTTTCCAATATTCGATAAGTGTATTGTTGATGGAATTTGCAGTGAAGGAAACAACACCAGCTTATGACAAAAACACATGTGATTCAACAAGATGATTGTCCATACCTTTATCCAAGTTGTTTCCAACTGCTCCCGGTCCCTCCAGACGGAATTTGCTCTGAAAGTTATTCAACTCGGTGCTGAAGTTACTGATCTGGTCTTGTGTGATCTGAACACAGGTAATCGAAAAAGACAGATTACAACTGTTACTGAACCTTAGCCAGCTTTTACGTGACTAAGTAAGAATGATGTGCCATGCAAGATGCACTCTGTTATTGTGCTGCTGTAGATAGTGAAACAGCTACTTCTGCTATGCCTGCTTGCTGTTGATGCTGTAGCTGATGCAGCAACTAGTTATGATGTTGCTCCAGTTGTGGATATTGCTGTTTCTGCTGCTGCAGCTGCTACTATTTCTGCTGCTGTTAAACACAGGGCTCTCACTGATCCATATGACCCAGCCTACATCCCAGTACCGAAAAGTCGGTGCCGCCATTGTAGTAGGCAAAGATCGTATAACACTGAGCGCAGCAGGTTGTAGGCAAGCCTTCAAAGCTGTGATGATGACAAAAAATGTGAAAAAAACACGGAGCCAACACTGATCCCAGTGCGAAGATTTAATTTATGTGCACAAAGCCGTAGCACCTTTTTGTGTCAGGCGTCATCAGCAATGCATTTGAATAGCCCTTCCAATGGTCTCCCCCAACTCCCCTTTTTTTAACCCTTGAGGGGGTACTTGAGCATTGAGCCCATAATACCAAGCGACACCTCTCCTTACCTCAGTGAATTTCTTCTTGACTACAATCAAGCTGGCATCCACGTGCTTGGACTCCATGAACAGGTCATCCCACATCTGCTTGATGTTACGACACATCTCCTTCTCTTCATCTGAGACCTCGATGCGGTACATCTTGAGGGTGCGGTAACGCTCCAAGATGTCCTTGATACGCATCTCCACATCTAGAGACATGTCTCTGATGTCGGAGATGATGCGAAGGACGAATTTCAGATCTTCCAGTGTGTCTGGTGTCTTCTTGAGGTCTGTGGATAGGGTCTGTGAATTGGAGGAAGTTGTAAGTCTCTCTAAAAGTGTACATTCGTGCTAGTTTCAAGTTTCACCCCCAAAAATCTTAACACACAAAACTTACAAGAGTTCTAACAGTACCCATCAAAAATTAACACTGAATTGGTAATGTAGATATTTTTTTCACTATCAGATTACTGTCTTTGTTTCAGATGTACCAAAGCAAATCTGGACACCCATTTTCCCAATTCTGTGATTGAGTCCCTTCGCCCATGTGCCCAGACTCACCGTCAGTTCTGTGGATAGCCCATGCAAGTCTTCGCTAGCCGTATCCTTGAGTAACGTTCCCAGGGACTCCACCCATTTCTGGGCGTGGTCCTTGACAGTGTCTGCTAGGAGGCCCATGTGGAGACGGATGGAATCCTGGTCCTTGATCTTCGGCTGGTTCCCAACCTATTATGGGACAACAAAATATTGGCCAACACTGAAAGGTTGGTCTGAACATTTGAACAACTTGAATATATGTGACTAGCTCTCCACCTATTCAGGTAAAATACAATGATGACCAAAAAAAATATCTGCCATCATATAAAAAATCCCTATTGTTAGACAAGAATTTGGACATTGAAAAGCCTTTGGACAAACTATTTTTTTTCTATTAGAAAAAATAGACTGACAGGATTTAAGAAAAGAGTGGCAGCACTTGTTTCACAAGATTTTAAAGAAACAAATTATTTAAAATCAAGAATCTTCACCAACAGTATAGCCATCTTTAACTAAAATGCTGAGTTCTCCAGAATTTTTTTTTTATGCTAAAACAATATGCTTTTGAGCAAAAATGTGTACCTCCTATATCTGATCTATCACACAATACTACATGTTGCATCTGCATCTTCATAGCCTTTGATGTTAGATTTTCTTATGAACTTTCACGAAGACTTCTATTAAACTGACCTCCTTGGCCAAGTTGGAATAGAACTGGAGCTTGTCATCGTAGGCCACACAGGTCGGCTTCTTAATGGCAAACTTCTCCAACATGATGGTCTTATCTAGCTTCCATAGAGGGCGGTATCTCTTCCATCTAAAACACACCAACACAAAATAGTCCTTTAAGAACAATATTCTTTTTGCATGGTATGTTCTGTCGCAGTTTCTAAGGCTTTGTCACTCAGTTGGCAATACAAATTAGGAACCCACACCAGCCAAAATTGCTTCTACATTAAAAAATGATGATTTGTAAAACCAAAAAAGGAAAAGAGACAGATACATCTGAAATCAAAGATCCACAAACACGCTGGTGCCTCTGATATGACAACCCATTTACACTCAACTATACACATCTCTCTTGGTACCAAAACTAGACTAGTGCCTCTGATGTTATAGCCTAATTTATACCAATCTTTTATCCCATCCCCCTGGGTACAAGACCAAGATGGTCACCCCTTACCTGCTGAGGTACTTAGAGTGGCTGGTCAGTGTCTTCTGGATCTGATTGGAGCTCTGCACCACGAGGTCGATGATGCTGCTGTCTGCCGAGATGTCAGAGAAGAAACTAAAGATAAGCGGCTCATCTTCACCTTCCACGTTCTGCGGTGGGGTCTCGATGCAAGTGCCATGCATCCAGCGCACAAAGTTCTTAGTCCTTGGATAAAGTACATGGCATGAAATACAAAACTTGGGTAAATGGGGTTAAGCTATTTATGTTCTATCGAACTTCGTTGAGACAGGATGATATGTGATGGACTTGTGATGACCTACAAGGAGTTGTGAGGACTTGTAAGGACTTGTGACAGACTTTTGATGGACTTCTGAGGACTTGTGAGGACTTGTGAGGACTTGTGATGGACTTGTGATGGACTTGTGATGGACTTGTGAGAACTTGTGATTGACTTGTGAGGATCTGCGAGGACCTGTGGACTTGTGAGGACTTGTGATGGACTAGTTTGTGACTTGTGAGGACTTGTAATGGACTCGTGAGGACTTGTGATGGAATTGTGAGGACTTTTGATGGACTTGTGATTTACTTTTGAAGGACTTGACTACAACACTGATTAACAGAAGTTTTGCCAACGTTTATTCCTACCCTTCAACGCAGTCCCGGACACACTGCATGCTCAGCTTATAGATCTCATTAGCTGCTGGTACCAAGATGATCTCTGGAGCCGACAACATAGCATCAATCTGAAACAGGGGCTTGTCCGTGATCAAGGCGTTGTTGAACTCAATCAAATTACGAGATACCAGCTGTAGAGAAGACAGCAAATCAAAATAAGAAAATCCGTTTTGACAGTTCATGGGCATCACAATGTGCCCCACCCTACCCACTTGCCCGCACCTCCAAACCACTTGCCTGTGCCCCCCTACCTACTTGCCTGCACCTCCCAACCACTTGCCTACACCCCCAAACCACTTTCCCGTGCCCCAACCCACTTGCCCGTGCTCCCAATCACTTGCCTGCACCCCCAACCAACTTGCCCGCACCCCTACCCACTTGCCTGCACCCCCTACCCACTTGCCTGCACCCCTACCCACTTGCCCATGCTCCCAATCACTTGCCTGCACCCCCAACCAACTTGCCCGCACCCCTACCCACTTGCCTGTGCCCCCAACCACTTTGCCCTCCTCCACTCAGGACCACCTACCTTTGTCAATGAGTCATACACCCTGCGTTCCCAGTAAGCATAGTAAGCCTGCAGCCTGGGTGATCTGCCTGTGTTCGTGTGGACTACCAAGCCTTCCATCTTGGTGAGTAAGGGTCCGATAGCACGGTACCTGCGAGCGAGTTGCTCAAAGGTGTGTATGCGCTCACGCTCAATGTGGTCATAGTATTCCTGAAAGGGATGGAAAAAAGTCAGGCATTTTACAATTCCATTTCAAATTTCTCGTTAAATGCAAGTGATACATAATATAGACCAATCCGAGTATGGTATCACTTCTATCGCGAAGGCCCCCTTCAATGGTGAAAGCATTGTGCTAGCTATTGTTCAGATAATCCGTCAAGGAACAGTTGCTTTGTACAATAGCATGCACAATGGTTTCTCCATTGAAGGGGGCCTTGAAGGTGTACAGTGATTAAGTGCCCGGTTTCGTCTACAGAACAATGCACAGCACATATCTCTACTAACTTGCATTGTATCATGGGTGAAAGTCACAATTGTTAAGATGTTGTTACATGTTTTTACTCTAGTCAACAAGGGTTCAACAGTTCTTAAGGTTTTGACATGTTTAATTTGACCGTGAGGTTGAAAATAGGCCGGAAAATAATTGTTGGTTCACTGTAGCGCGAACACCTTCCGTTGTCTTAGTACGGTCAATCTATGAAATGTTTTGAAGGGCATTACTATTAATTCCATCCAAGTTTAAAGATAACTCAGAAGTCCAAGCCTAATACAACTTGAGATCATTGTTTTGAGTTGACAAGAAATAAAGGTGGTAAAATCAATCCATTTGTGTATAAAAAGGCTTCGTTAGTGATTCAATCTTAATAGATGAATTTCAAATTAGCGAACAAAATCAACTTCTCAGTGTATCTGTTTCGCAAAGATTAAAGCATCGACAGCCTCCGCTTGCGAGCTACTTTGAATTTCATTCATTTGAGGTGTTCTAGACACCTGTTTCTAGACCCCTGTCTTGTACCTTGCAACCAGGAAATATTTGCCCCTCCATCTGGCTGACAGGTCCCTTGAACAGGTTGGCATGCTCCACTGCCTTGAGTCGGGCATCAATGTCCTTGGCATTCTTCTGGATCTGATTGACTAGTGATTCAAACTTCGAGATGGCCTAAAAAACGATGAATAAATGAAGAAGTTAAAGTTCGACATTTGAAACAGTAAGAAGCAACTTCTTCAAAATATGGAATATTTCAGTCTTTAAAGCTACTCCAGAGTCTCATATCAATACATAAAGTTAGCCTGTCTGGAACCCAAATCTATTTGGATGGAACTATGTCCTCCTGATACTATTTGGTTCTGCATAACTCTGGAATACCATCCTGTAATAGGTGTTAGCTTTTGTCAAACGAGTGCAAAGTTGGCTGGTTCCCAGTCCCTCCAATATATTTTGATCAAGACGGTTGGAAACCACTTGTGGATCGTTAACCTGCCTAGTCTTATGCACTTCGCAAGTTTTGCAAAATCACTTTTGCCCATAGAGTTTGCGCCCACACTTCAAATTCCTTTGAGGTCATATTCTGTGGAGTATGGATAACACTTCAAGTCCCTGCACATTTCTTTTGTGTGGTTAAGCTCAGGGCAAGCAAGCTGACTCGGTCACGCTTCACTGCTCTCCACAGTGCTGTTTTTGGTGCAGTGACTTCCCACTTGGAGGGATAAGAGACAATGGGTAGTCAACTCCTACCTGTTCACAACGAGTGATGTAATCCGTGATGCCTAGAGAGTTCCAGTTGAGGCGTTTGTGGCCAGACTTCAAGGTGCGTCTAAGATCCTTGAGATGCTCGTCAAGTAACTGGGTCTGCGTGATACAGAAAACCAGACAAAAATTACAGGCAGGTCAGAAATCCTACATACATGTACATGTAACATTTACTTTTCGTGCATTTGAAGCAACACAATTCCTCAAAATCTTAAGTAGGGTGCATTACAACTAACCTGTTGAAAGTTTCAGCCCATTTTGAGAAAACAGAAAATATATTCACAATTTTTGGGATCTCGTAACTGGATTCCCTTGCCTAAGCCTGTAATAAGTGTGCCCTTGGGCATCTTTCTTAAAACCACTTTCAGTAAATGTTATCTTCTGAACAGTTTGGAAGTTACGTTTTAGTTTACCTCAGCATTATTGATTGAGCTAATGGCTGAGTGGTATCTGCCCAACATGTGCCTCAGACCGTCATTCCATCGAAGGTACTTATCTTCCTGAAAATGAAAAAAAAAAAAAACACAGAATACTTTTTAACAAACAAAGCGAGCACAGTCAATCTAAAAATCCATTCAGACCTACATGTATATACAATAAAAATTCAGTAATTCAGCCTTATGTAAATGAACGGGCCTTATGACTCATGCCAAAATTTATTTCAAAATTCTGCAGGTCCTCAACGTTAATGTGACAAATAAAAACAAATAATTTTAGTACATTGAACATTTCACTTGATTAACATGTCTTATTTTTCAGAAACATTGTTTATCTTTAACCTTATTGTTTACTAAGTACTGGGCCTAGTCCGCCAAAATCCATCAATCACACTGCTTCCAATGCATGCTTTGCTTTAGGCCTCCAGGCCCAAGTCCATCATACTCCATCAATATTTAATCAAACCAGGCCTGCAGGACCAATTCCCCCAAAATCCACCAAAAAAAAGGGGGGGGGGTGGATTTTGATGGAGTTGGGGAGGTTAGGGATAATCAAACCCTGCATATGATAATTGATTGGTTGATATAATAACCTGCAATTGTGTCGTTGTTTGTGAACTTAAAATGAAATACTTCACTAGATGACAGAAAAATGTGCTTGATTTTGCATCTTACTACTAACCTGTAATGCAACATTGCGAGCCAGTTCTGGAATGGAGAAGCCTAGCTGTTCCATGTGTTTGGTCTCAACAACGATCTCAGATAGTTCAGGTGCAAAGTCTACTACATACTTCACATCTGCGCCTGTGTTCAAAAGACATTCATTAATAACATTAGGCAGCGTTGTAAAACATGTATTGTTTTAGTGTAAACTGTTAACATGCATCAGAACTATACAGCAAATGAAGTGAATTCTATTCTCACCATGCATAGCATGAATGCTAGCTGAGCTTCCTCCATTGCCATCCATATCATTATGAGCGGCAGCCACCACCGCTGCAGCCGTGCTAGGAGGAGGCTTAGTGAGCAGGTTCCTCTTCAGTAAGCCAGGTAAGATGCCTTCTACGTACTCCCGCCACTGCTCATACTTCTTCTCCTCATACTCTCGCATCTGTCGGGCCACGCCTAGGTACTTGCTCCGAGCCTTGAAGGAAACGGAAAATTGGCATTAAAATTAGTGGATCATAAAATAGGAAGAACACTTAAGGTAATTTACAAAGATGAGGATAAGGATCATTAGAGGTTGAATTTAGTAACAACTTAAAAAGACGTACGATATATCATGCAGTTTTTCATTCACTAAACTAAAAACTGAAATCAAACATTAAAACTTTTTGATAAAAAAACATGGAAACTCAAGTTGATTTTGTTTTTGAGTTTTTGCTCAGTTTTTCTGCCATATTTTATTTTCTAATGTCAACTATGTTTTATTGTTTTCAAGGCGTATAGGATAATTTGCATTTCATGACTTGTGTTTGTTTCCAATAACACCACTCAAAATCAAAAGAACAATGTTTGAACCCAACCTGCTAAAGTTTCATCTCAGTGAATATAGTGAAAACCATGCACAACCTTTTGATCACGAAACACGATGTTGTCAATGGCACTTTTTATTTCCAAAAATCATTCAATTGACTGATCGTTGGTAATCACCTTGAGTTCTTGATTTCTTCTAGAATGACAGCAAGCCACACAGAATAATTTCGAAGGCTGTTTAGTACCAGTATGATCTTTAATCAAAGTAACTTTTTTGACAATAAATCGGTAGGTTACTTTTGGGAAAAATGCAAATAATGCTATGGGCCTAAGCTTTAAATGCAGCATTCTGAAACCTACCGCTTTGCCATATTCGCTGGTCAGCAGGTCCTCCATACTCTGGAAGCGGATGATAGTGTGCTTGATACGATGGAAGAGAGACCGCTCCCAGAAAATAGCGCCCCCTACAGGCGGCTGGTTCTTAGAGACAGGTGGGTTGTCCTGGTGCTGCTTGAATAAAGCATTGACTGTATCCACCTGTGGAAGAAAATAAATGCTATTAATCATTATTGATCACCATGCCAACTGAATATTTTGGATCTCCGGACCTGTAGTGGGGTCCAAACATTTCTGCAGAACAACATTTGCCGAATTTTGAAAAATCTTGAATGAGACCTGCTTTCAAGTTAACGTGGTTTACAAAATGTTTGTACAAAATGAAACAAAGTTCAAATTTTTTTTTTAATGTTTTTAATGCGCATTATATTGTAAGTGACGATCAGTTTCTAAACAGTTAAGGTCTTTCCAATATTTAGAAATTTAAACTCCATCTTACGAATATGCAGTTATTACATGACTAGTGATTAGTTTAATTTTATCTGAACCAATTTTATTAGCTTGAACGAATGTTTCTTTGGCAAAAGATAACACCTGTGCACAGTCTGGGTCAAATTTAAGCTGCTAAGCACAGAAAAAATTTGCTCAGCAAAATACAGTGACCAGTCAAAAGTCATTTGAAGTTTATAACTTGCGTCTGGTTCCCAGCGATTCTTTGCCTAATACGCAAATACCCTTAGCAATATTTTCTGGTGACTTTATGCCGCACTGACCTCCTTCCCATACTGCAGCAGGATGTCGTTAAACTTCTTCATCATCTGTGAGTTGATGGCCTCCCGTGACCGGATGTTCTGAAACTTGAGCAGCATGTCAAAGGCTCCCTCGGCCGAGCGCAGCGTCTTGAAGGATTCGTTGATGAAGTGTTTGGCCTCTTCTTCGATAGCCGCTACCTCCTTGTTGAACCACTCCATGACCTTACGCCACTGGAGCTGGTGCTTCAGGCCGAAGGGGTCAAAGCTCACCTGAGGTCAAAGGTGTAAGGTCAATTTTGAAATGACACTGAGGTCGTGTCTGAAAACGCGTCTCCCGAGCTATGGCTATGGCTTTTGTCAGCTTGTTCCCGTGTAGTTGTAATTGTTGAAGAGCTAGACATAGCTCTAGACAAAAGTTTGGACCGCAACATTACTGCCTTGGCATTTTTTATGGGTGCCTTCCTAAATCCCACAAAATCCAACACTATGTAACCCAATGGTACAGTCTTCCTACTTGAACCTTCTGTAGACAAGCCACATGTACAGAAAGTGTGGCTTCATGAGTTCTACATTGGTCAATCTTTCCAAATCTTCCCAAACCTCCTTGCGGATGTGGGAGGATATAAATGTGTAAATTTATGATAGCTATGAGTCAAAAGTCTTTCAAAATCCTACAAAAACCCATGAGTTGATTTTGACAGATCCAGGCCACCACAGCCCAGCCACTTCAAAAAATTTGCCACTGGTTTACTGCATAGTGTTAGATTTTTGAGGATTCTAAAAACTTCCTAAAAATACCAAGGTAGCAAGGCTGGTGTATGCTACCTGAACAGCTGAAAGAAGCTGAAAGAAGCTGAAAGACAAAGCTCATTTTTTTTCTACAGAAAATCAAGCGTAGACAGATGTTTTGGAAAGAATGCAAAATGTACATGTACACTGTAACTCGAGGCTGAACCCTGAGCAACCCCATAAAACCCTGTAAAACCTCATAAAATCTTGTAGAGCCTTGAGGTAAACCATAAGTTTCTGCCAGTTTCATTTCACATTCTCCCCTTACATGTGGATTCAACACAGAAGAGGATCGATAAAAGAAGATCTGGAGGAAATAATGGTAAACATAAACAAACGTTAGTAAGCTCACATCTTGAATGGGTTCCACAAGTCCATCCACTCTCTTGAGTACATCCTCAATGCGTTGGGGATCACCAGTAACTGACTTCAACTCTGGACCAAAGATGTGGTAGAACTCTTGCAAGACCTGTAAAACAATCACGGATAGTTCATTGATCATTACAATCAAGAACAAAATATTACCAGTAACTAAATGTTTGACACATATCTAACAAAGTCATCAGTTTGGGAACTTTCATAATTCTGCTATGGTTGAGTGAAATGTAGGCACTGTCCATTTTCGAATAATTTAGTATTCAATTATTTGAAACTGCATTTGACCAAATATTCGGATGTTTGACACTGCCAGCGGCACCTTTGTGCCACGCTGGTCAAAAGTCACAGGCAAAGCACAAGTTCAAATTGGCGTGCGGCAATCGATATCGGCCGCTCGGGAATGCTTTGCAGTGAGTATTTTCTACTGTCGAGGGCTTTAACCTGATAAAAGGATGAGAACAACGAAGCGCCATCGACAAAAAAGTTACCGTCAACAAAACATGAGGCACCTGACAATAAAGCACTGCAACTTTATGATAAAATAACATCACAGCTGTGTGTGTATGTGCATAGTTTTTTTTGTTTTTGAATATTCCAACCGGCAAAAAGCTATTCGAATATTCGGTTCGTGATCGAATATTCGGGTATTAGCCCAGTAAAATTCTCGGCCTATAGAAAGGAGAGGCATTACATAAGCCAAGGACCTAATTTCATTGAACTGTTTAGCAGAATGCATTACTTATCATGTATGTGCTAAGGAAATATGAGCTCAAAACCAGCCACTAGCTGTAAAAACACTTGATATTTGGGTCCTAACAAGTTTTTGATAGCCAAAAATTATCATTTCTTAGCCAATTTTTGCACTTTGAAGCTCCGTAAAATTGGGCCCTTGTACTTTTTAAACCGTGGGAGGATTTTGCTATGTTACCTGTGCTACGTCATAGATATCCTGGCAGATTGTAGCCATGTAGTCAGTTCTCTCAAACAGACGCTTACGATCAAACTCCCACCTCGCGTCACGCCCAGATGCTTCAATCTTGGCTCGGACTTCAAAGTAGCATTCCTTCCACAGCTCTAGAGTCTTCTTGGCTTCAAGGGTCCTGGCTTTGATCTGGGATGGAGTTTCCCTGTAAGTAAACAAATAGGTAGAAAGAAAGTTGTGAAACATTCAAGCTGAACTGCTTTCACCAGAGAGGCTGTTACTGATAAATGTGTGAAAGAAAAGATGTCCTTGGAATTTTCAGTTTTTGTGGAACACAGTCACTAAAACAGAGTAACTGGTTCCAAAATATTTTCTTGAATACTTGTTTTATTTACACAGTCCTAAATTTTTTGGGGGTACCATTAAGTGTCCTCTTCCTTGTAAATATTAATTCATTTTTGTTTTCAGTCAAAGACAAAGCAGAAATAGTGTTTGCTAACTACAGGGTCATTTTGTAAAGTTAATCCTTGTTTACATGTATAATATGCCCCCCAAAAGCTTTCCAAAATGGCTGTTTGCCAGTTTTACAGGTCATAAATGGTTCTATGGCCCAAAGACAACAACACATGGTTGACGATTCAATGTAAAGCTCATTGACACAGTCAGAGTGTAGTAAGGCATGTAAGGTTTAGTAGGACCAGGCTTAAACATACAAGATGAGTTATTTGTATAAGTTTTGACTTACTTGAATATGGTCCTAATGTTGATGACCTTAGCCACTCGTTCTGCCAGCTCCCAGGCGATGCGTTCCATCAGTGGAACCATTCTTTCATCTCGGTTGTAATGCCTAGATATGATCCACACCATCCGTAGTGCATTCATCATGGACGGGAGAGTGTCCAACACGATCTGGAAGCCCGCTCCGTGGGTTACGTTCTTAAAGTGTCTCTCCAGGGTGCTGAGGAAGCGAACGTTATCCTTGGCTTCAACGTGGTACTTGTTCAGCTCTGAGCGATTCAGCTCGAAGCTTTGCAAGACAGCATGGTCTCCCATTGTGTCCCTCTTGGCAAGAATCTCCAGCATTTTCTTGACGGTGTGGAGCTTGAGTTGCTCCGAGAGGGCACTGAGAGCAGCATTGCGCTCCCGCCAGAAGTCAATCTCGGCCAGCGGTCCGTCACCCTGAGGAGTCTTCTTGAGCTGAATCTCCAAAGCGCTGGCAATCTGTTTGGTCCACTCCAAGCAGGCGGTCTCTATCTTGTGGACAAGGGCATCGTCTTTAGCCAACTCGGCAACATCGCCGTCTAGGTTGAGCTGGGGCACATCCAAGCGCACCTCTCCCTCGATCTGCTGGATGGTGCGACTGATGTGAGTAGCAAACTTCTGCATGTTGATGAGGAATTCATCGCGGAGCATGGCCCGGTGTTGGGATTCCACCAGCTTCTTCTGCTGTGAGAGTTCTTCGTCTTCATCATCTTCATCCATATCTTCTTGGGAGGTGGAGGAGAGTGCTGCCTGCTGCTCACCGGCCGTAGGGGCCTCGCCGTTCTTGTGGGAATTGAAGGACAGCAGGGGAATGTAAACCTGTCAAGAATTCACAAATAGCAGTTATAATTTGCAAGGTAACAATAAACTGCTCCTCATTTCAGTGAAAATAATAGAATCTAAGTTTGTTTTTTTGTAGGGAAAACTTACATTCTTGTTCCCTTTTCGAGCTATCCTTTTTATTTTAACAATGAAAAACTTCAACAACTAACGCCACAAGGCCCTTTTAATGAATCATCAAGGGGCTTCATTCGGTATTAATACTAAATAAGTATGACACTATTTGTTTTCCAACAGTAGTTTAATTGTCCTCAAGCAATGACAACAGCGCCTGAAACAAACAGGATACAAAATATACCAACAGATAAACATTAACCCTAACTCCCTACTGAGTTTTACTAAGAACAGTACCAAGTCCGTCAAAATCCATCACTGACTCTGCTTCGCATCATGCTTCAGGACCAAATCCACCACAAAACCACCACTGCTATACATGTAGGTGGATTTTGATGGACTTGGTACTCATGACTTGTCTGCCAAAATCCCTCGAAGTGGGAGATGGATTTTGATGGAGTTAAACACAAGAGGTATTCATGCTGTGCTGATGGTCTTTCGTCAACTCCCTTCCAAACACTGATTCCGTCAATGTTTGATTATTCATTCCAGATGTCTTTACCTGCATGATAACCTGTTCCAGCATTGTCAAGGAGCTACCGTTCAGCACTCCAAACTCAAAGAACTGTGGCAGTGTGTGGTTGGCCTCATCCAGTGTGTTAGGAAGCTCGACCATACCGGGGGTGTTGCGTAGGAAGTACACGCAGTCATTATTGCACACTTCTTCAGGGACATTTCCAGTGCACATGTAGAGTAACGTCCGGACAATCGTCTGCTTGACAATTTTCTGCACATGATAGAGATCAGAGGGGGGGGGGGGTCATATAGACTTTTTTGTTTTCGTTATTTGGATGCATTGTGTAGTATTTGTTTTTAAAAATGTACTTTTAGAATGTAGCAGGCCTCATAGTGCCCCTCTACTCTTCATCAATATAAGTTTTTCATATTTTTAGTAGGTTTTGAAAATCAAGAATTATGTTTTTAAGGGTTTTCCAAGGGCCAAAATATAGGCAATTATAAGTTTTTAGGATGCAAAACCGTTCAACTTTTCAGCATGAGGTTGTAGAAATACAGTGAATCGCTTCAAATTCTCCACACCAGATAAAGTTCGCTTCACTTGTAAAAAACAATCTTTAGAGACATATATTGACAATGTGGTTATTATGGCATTATGATACAGTGGGTCAATGAATGTTAAACATTTTCTTTGCAATTGTTTTGAATTGTCTGACAGACTAAAACTATAAATGTTATAGGTTTTAATATACAGATTACTTTAAGAAACAAATAGGCTCCTAAGTTATACAAAAAAAGGAGAAGTATTTTTAGGATTTGCTGTGAGGCCTGATATAGTGAAGTTTGTATAGTTTCAACAGTTCAAGATATTATGAGCTGTATGTGAACAGGGTGGATGCAATGAACAAGAGTGACGTACCATTTGTGGAACTCTCTCAGGTGAGGGCGCCATCAATCCATCCACTCCATCCTCTGGTTTGATCTCCTCTGGTTCCTTAGGCTCCTCTTTTGGGGGTTCTTCCTCCGCTTTGGCCGAGGACAATCCCTTCTTGGTTTTCTTCTTTTTCTTCTCTGCAAATTGCAAAAAAATTGTGATTCTTGACCAAGCGTCAGTTTTAAGAACAAAATAGCAAGGACGGGTCTATAGGTCCGCCTTCCATATAAAAAAAAATGAAAAATGAAAATAAAATCCATTGAGTTCTTTTACCTATCCCCTCACAAAAAGAAAAACCTGCAAAACATTACAAACAAATCTGTTGAAAGATGTTGGTGTATTTTAATTTTTTTTTTTCATATTTTAATTACTATTTTTTTGTCTGTTGATTTTTTTTTCAATTAATAAAAAACAATTCTCCCAAATGACTATATATGGAAATAAGTACCTCAAAATATGTTCCTTTCTTCCAAATAATTTTATACCCTCAATGTGGCATTGGTCTTGAACTGTGCCTGGATTTATCTGGCAGTAGCTACTTTTAGGACCCCTCTATTTTTTTCGCTGAATGCTTCTCAGACTTTACTTCCCTTCATATGAGAGCCATGAATCAGAAAGAAAAATTTAATCTGGCCTTCACCGGATATTTAGGAGAGTTCACAACATAGAAGGGTCCTAAAAGTAACTAATGCTGTTTTTTAAAAAGATGATCCTGGTTCAGTGGTTGATAAACGTATTATAGGCAGACAATAGAAATAAGGCCGCAGCCCCAACATTGTATTGTTGGCCCTCAGCTTTATCCAACTGGATCCTGTGATTGATTTATCCAACAAATCTTGGCTCTCAAGTGTATACTTTTTCCTTTCTCTTCTTCCACCGGTGTTTCAGCTATTGCTGGAGTGATAGTAGCCTCAGTTAGAGTGCCATCCAGCGCAGAAATGACGCCGTCTGTTCCTTCTCCTCCTTCACCATTCTCATCATTGAGAGCTTCAAGGGTGGGATCAAGCTCGGACGGTTCTGTAAAGATAAAAGATTTTTTATAATGGGAAATAGTTGCTCCCTCAAAATAAAAAAGAAAAATAGGGGCCTAGGGCCTAGGCCTATTTACCCACTAACTAGCCTATAAAATAAAATAAAAGTGGGACTCAGAACTCAACTGAACATTTAAAATATGGTAGAAAATGAAACTTTTTAGGCAGTGGATATTTTGCCGGAGACGGCAAACCTTCAGTAAACGTTAGTTTGCCGGATATGCACTGAACATGCACAGTTACTGTTGTTTTGTACTTAAACATTTCCGGTGACAAATTTTAGTCTGGCTCCATGCCAATATTATCGTTGTATTTTTGTATTTACAAGATGGGAATCAGACCATTTTATAATTTCGGACTTAATTTCCCTTTTAAAAAAAATCCTCCAGAGCCACAAATCTCAAAAAGAAAAAGTAATACTCTGCAATAAAATGTTTGAGACATATTAAAATAATAAAAGAAGAATATTCTTATTTATTTGGGGATGGGAAAAAAAACCTTGGAATTGTGGCGGGGATCAGGATTCGAAATTGGGACATCCCACTCACTAGAGTCATTGCTTAACCACTGCACCGACTGTGCTACACAACTTTGGTGGGAATTTAATACATCTTATAATTTAGCCCTATCTTAAAGAGTACAGCGCCCTCTGTTGATATGGATTGCCGCCGGCAAACCTTTAGTAAACGTTAGTTTGCCAGCGTTACCTCCAGCAAAATATCCACTACCAACTTTTTACACCCCACCCCATATAAACCAATGTGAAAAACCAACAATGGACACAAAGACAGAGACCTAACCCCCTTCGGTCCCCGCCCTGGCCTCCCCCAAAAAAAAATCTGAAAATGAAATAAAAGGAAAATGGTTGGTGGATTCCTTGCTGCATTCGAACAAAGGCAAGTTGAAACGCACCAACTTCCACTTCGACCTCGATTTCTTCTTCTTGTAATCTCTTGTAGAAGATTGCAGCTGACTTTCCTTCCTCGGGAGTTTCGTTGAGGAACTTTGCAAGCGCCCTCTCGTACTCGCCATCGTCCCGGTTCAAAAGTTCCTCAAAAACCTCAGGGTCTTCGACCTCCAGAGCACAGTAGACCTTGTCACGAAGCCACTCAAATCTCACGTCATCCATTTTTAAAAACACTTTTAATTTTTATTCATAATGTCATAACGCAGAAGACACAAATTCCTTGTTATTTATAATGCTTGGTTGTTTCAGCTTCAACTTCACTTGGCGGCGGCCATCTTGTTTTGAGTTGATCTGACAACCGCATCACACCCTTGACTAATTAATTGAAAATAAGTGCGCACTTAAACACGACTTTAATTTACTCATAGTTGTTTCAATCGAATCATTGTTAATATGAGTACTGTTTTTGTCGTTTACAAATTCCCTGGTTGTTTTCTGGATGCGAAGTATAGTCTGAATAAGATACCGTGGATTAATATATATTTTGATGTAAAATGTAACCCGTCCGAATAGTTTTAGATACGGTGTCCGTTGCTATGGCCCAAAACTGAGCAAATCTCTTATAAACGTTGATTATCTAAGATGTGCGAATAAGCTGAAGTGTATTCAAAACGATCTACATGATTTTGGCTGACCGTGTATCGGCGATTTGCCATAAATGTGTGATTTTTGTATGTACATTAAATCACGTCATATATCGCGAGAACTAAAAGTAAGCGCGTAGTTTCGAGATTTTCAAGGTATCTGTCATTAGTCTTGATTTCAGTCGTTTATAGTTTTAGAAGCAGACATAAATTAAGAGCTCGTTTTCGTTTGTCATGTACGTCTGCTTGCAGCTGGTTCAGCCATTTCTAGCCCCGAGGTTCAACCACAGTACGGTCTCCTGGTCCAAGTTAGACCGTCTGCTCCATGCAGAGATTGGTAGATGGGGCAACGGGATAATGGCTAAAAACCTAAAAAGACACTAAAATACCCTTGAATAAGGGGCAAATGATGAAAATTGAAAATAAGGTTAAATGGGACACAAATCGTCACCGACACCACGAAGTAACACCCGTCTGCATACCAGTAAAAACTAGCAATCGGAGAAAACGGCTACTAAAGTTTAAAAAAAAAACAACACTTTGCGTCAAAACGACAGAGTATTTTCAGTTGGGTTTCTCGTTGTGGACTTTTGATGAATTGAATTTATTAAATCTGCTGTTTTTCACCCGTTTGTGTATTAAATAAACAAGAAATAAGAGAAAAAAAGATGAGTGTTAGTTGAACTTAGTTCGTGAAACCGAAAAGGCTGCGAAACTGTGAATTTTCGTTTTCACGAAGATAACACTCTTCAATGTATTAAACACGAGGAAAGTGGAACTTCAGGTCAGCGCGCGCGCGCTCATACAAATTATTACAAGAAGAGTGTTACTTCGTGAACACGTTTTTGCTCACTTATGAGCAGAGTGCGCGCCATGCATTGCAATGGTAAATGGAACTTGAGTGTTACTTCGTGAAAACGAAAATTGTCACTTTTGCGCAAAAGAGTAATATGCACCACTTCGGATGAGGGTCAATATATATTGAAAGTTACAAGTTCATATCATGAACCGTTTGGGAGAAAACCCGCGGATAAGTATTGTCCGGGAAAAAAAAGAAAGAAAGAAAGAAAGAAAGAAAGAAAGAAAGAAAGAAAGAAAGAAAGAAAGAAAGAAAGAAAGAAAGAGAGAAAGAAAGAAAGAAAGAAAGAAAGAAAGAAAGAAAGAAAGATTAATCGTAACAAATCCAAAGAGTGGTCGGGTTGTGCCCGACCACTCAAAAAAGGGCTAAGGACATTTGTTTTTCACTGATGACTTTCTCTACTTGTTTAAACGTTTGAGTAACGTTGCCGAGTTATTAACGTGCAAAAAAACTGCAAGACATCGAGGAATGTATGTTTGGCAATGGTTGTACCATTGGGAACACTTCTATTGGTTAATATCTTGAATGCCAGTTTCTTGGGCCACTTCCTTCAGACGATCACAATCATCTCCACTCCTTTAGGTTCGTTCATGCGTATGTCTGTCTGAACACTTATTTAAAGGGCCCATGCAAAGCAATTTTTCAAAATGCAAAACTTGCAAATGCATCTTTGTGTCACATTGAACCATATTTTCAAGTTTTATTTTTCCAGTTAATTTTGAAGGGATTTTGATGCCTTCTCCGTTTTTATGCTAACTCATATTCCATATTCATGAGCAAAACTGTGATGATTCCGGGCAGATTATTACACGGCTACAGTTGCTCGAGTTTTGGATCATTTTGCTGTCACAATTTGTTTTCTTTGGTAATTCGCTGTTGTGTGGGTACATAATGGCAGTAAGCCAACGAGCAAGCCTTTTTTTAAAACGAGTTTCCAAAAGCACATTTTGCGTATTTGAACAGCTGACCCCGAAACACAACAACAGCGCGCTCACTGAATAGTCCGGAAAAGCATGGAAACTTTAAATATTTAAAGAAGAACATGCACTCTGCAATGAAATTAACCAAAAATGATGTCAAATATACACTGTTTTCATACTTTTAAGAATATTAGAAAGTTGCACAAAAATGTGTTCCGTAGGAAAATTCATTGCACTTGCATGAACCCAAGTTAATTTAGAATGAGATGTGTGCATCGTAATGAAGACATCAGGTATGATTTACGCTGAGATACTTCCAAATTTTACATGCAAGAAGTCTAAAAAATGTGCTCCACAAAATGCTAAATATGTGTGGCTTTTAATGAAAATGAATGCCCACTCAAACCCTTAGTACTGCTGGTTCAGACGAAATTGAATGAACTTTGAATGCATTGATAGGGACGACTGGAGACGATAGAATGCTCGGATATTCCTTTTGAGTGTCGAATGACGATCTGCGTGATCTTTCAATCATTTAAATTGAATGAGCCAGGCAATAAATTTAATGAAAACTAAATTTGCCGGGAAAACCTATATTGAATTATTATCTGCAGACATTTATGCTGCGGGCTTTTTACATGCTTGCATGGCTTTTCGATTGTCTGGCTTAAGTTGTGCTCAGTTGAAGACGAAGAGCCCTGATGTGAAGGGCAAAACCTAATTTGACGAACAGCCCTGCCAGAAAAAGAACACATGAAATTGGTTATGTTATCCATGAACGAGTGAATGATCATGTCAAAGAATTGGTATCCACTACTGCTGAATATCGTTACTTCGGTCTTTGTCGATCACAAAGTTCAGTGAACAATAAAATTATCGGTCTTTGGACGACTGGAGGAAAAGACTACCAACATAAACAACAGCTGATTATAAAAATATCAGTCTGAGATCCATATCATCTACCCGCATTATTAGTCGTTTTAAATGAGGGCACCAGACTTCGATCTAACGATCACGAACTAGTGCTGTGAAAATGGCGGAGGAAGGCGACGTAGTGGTGTGGGAATGGTTCACGGATCACGGGCGATGGAGGCCTTATCAACCCAATATTGTCCGAGGAATCGAGGAGAACTACGGCCGGACCTTGGTGCTTCGCCTGGGTGACATCGATCCATCAATGACCATGTACGAGATAGATTTTAACACCCGTCAACAGAAGAGACTTGTCACAGGTTAGTTTGTTGTTTTGTGTGCGTGACGCGTGACGAGAGCTAGAGAGAGCTTGCCAAGAAGGGCGCCCTCACTGTGGACAGGTCATTGTGCCTGTTGTGCCCATTCTTGAAAATCACGCATTCTCGAGAATGGGCATGCACATTCTTGAGAATGTGCAACTGGATCCTTGCTCAATCTTGGCAAAAAATAACTCTTCCAGATTGAGCGCACATTCTTGAGAATGCGCGACAAGATAACGGTCTTGTCGATGCCGAGCACCGGCTACGCTTGGCAAGTCTAGCTGAATCCTTGTTCACTGATTCTCAATATTTATACTGTTGCAATGCAAGGCGCTGAAAAGTAGAGTGGATATGATAAGTAAAGGCGTATTGATATGGGGGGGGGGGGGACCGGGAAAAAATACGAGACATAATAATACTAGTGCAAAGAATTCTGATTTTTGGGATAATAAAAGCGGGGCATTGAAATTGCCACCAATTTATTGTTCACACCCCACCATAATATCGCAGAGCTGGATTCTATCTAGTCAAAAGAGCAATTTTGGCAGCTTCTGGACATCGTTTTTTTTTTCGTGGCACGCATATGATACATGCAGGGACTTGTAACCTGTCTAGCCTAAACAAAGCACTTTCCAGACTAGTTCCCAGTCCTCCGTTATTACAAAACTTCCCATAGTGGGCAGAAAAAAAGCAATAATAATATTAATAACAGGTTTAATTTGATTCAAATTATCGTAGTTATACGAGTACAGAAGCATAGAACATTTTCTTTCCTCTTTATATGAATTGTTTTCCCTTTTAACCGCTATACAATTCATTTAACATAATTATGTCGTGCAATGTTTGTTAAGATTGGGCAAAATTCATAAATTGTGCACGTGATATTCCCACCCACTCTTAAGAATGAGCGCTCATTCTCAAGAACGCGTGCTCGTTCTTAAGAATGGGCGCTCATTCTTAAGAATGCGCGCCCATTCTCGAGAATGCGTGATTTTCAAGAATGGGCACAACATACCTCTTTCATGTCTTTGATGCATTATGAGTAGACACTTTATCATGTTTATACTGTCACTTTCATTTTAATGTAAATAAAAATATGTATCCTCAGTGAGAGCGCACTGTGCAACTGCAGCAAAGCCAAGGTCTTAACGTTATACAGTCGTTTTCCTAGTTCATGTAGTTGCGGATTTTTCCTAGTTCTGGATAGCTTCAATTTCAAGTAAAAACCTACCTCTTTTGGATTAGTCTCCAATAATTTTTTTTCTGATGTGCATTTGGATTTTGAAAAGAAAAATGTAAGCTTCTTAATACACAACATTTTTCCGATAAAATATTTAGAAGAGGAATTTTGGCCAGATTTCTGACTAGCACTTCGACGTGTTTGGACGGTTTGTAGAAAATCACGGGAGCTGCGAATCGACGAGAAATTTTCTCCTCGGTATATCACTTGTACCGTGTGATTTCGAATATTTTGCTCACACACTACAGTCGTATAAACTCTTCCATCAAAGGTTTGTTGAATGAAAATCAATTGTAAAGTCTCTAATATTTGAAAATTCATCCAACGAATGACCGTATGTTTTTGCCTAGTTCCGGATCGCACGTGCACTTACGACCCAACTACATGCGCGTTAATCGATTTTGTGTGACATATTCTGTGCTGGATCAAAGGTTTTCAGACCGTGCTTGAGTTCGTGCCGTTGCGCTGCAGACAAAAATTGGCACGAAGCAGTAGGCCTATTTGATCAATTCTGAACTGATCAAACCGATCCGGAACTAGCCTCCCTTTTTTTCCTACATTGTAGGAAAAGTGGCATTGCTACTTTTGACATCGTAAAGTCAAAATAAAAAGAGCTTAAATTTGAAAATTATTTTGTAGTATCTCCATCACTCAAGGTAAACTGTTTAACCAATGTCACTTGAATTCATGGAGTAGTTGAGCTGAATGCTGCCTAAATGATGTTTGCTATCCGGCACTAGGAAAACGACTGTAAAGGCCAAGTATAAAAATAACCAGTTTCTCATTCCCTCTACTTTTTTTTTTATTCATATCTTTGCAATTGCAATATATTTTGCACATATCGTCGTTCTTTTTGTCTTTTTCTAGACGTGATTATATCTTATCTTTTGATATTTTTTATTTTTATGTGCTTTGAAAGAATAAAATAGGCAATTCCACGGTTACTCACGTTACATTTTTGATGTACTTTTGAGTTTCCTTGGGCTGTAATAACCTTACTGAAAAGGTTTAATAACTGTTATCCCCATGGTAGATAGAGTAGACCTAGACCTACCTAAGCACCAAAAATGACATCCATAAAAATGTGTTATGTATGATAAACAAGACGCACAAAATCGGTTACTCACGTTAAATTTTCATAACGCGAGTAACCGATTTTGTGCGTCTTGTTTATCATAGTGACTCGTTACAACTCTGCCAAAAGATGGCTGAAATCACAAACTCGCTTCTGTGTTTAGCTTTACCGTGCTTACTGAATTTCAAAGATGCAGAAAATGGCAGCACAGCAGTTTTCACCTCTGCCTCAGTCTTTCCAATAAAGAGTGGGAGAACGACAATAAACTTGTTTTTATTCCATCTTGAGTGACACTTAGCTGTCACGGGTAAAAAATGTCTTAATAAAATGTTCTTACACAATTTTGCTTCAGAATTAGAACATGGAGCTTGGCTTTATAAGTTAAGCAGGTCTTGTCAGTTCTAATTTGTATCCCTTTACACACCTACAAAACTATTTTGAAATTGGATTTGCTTAATTTTGGCCATTTGCTGCAATTAAATGAAACCCCAGGGGTAACGAGGTGAAAAGAGTTCCATGATTATTTATTGCTATCAGTATCAAGGTGTATGTTTACAAATTAAAGACAATGGATACCATGTACAAACATTCAAAAACAAAAAATTAAACAATTATTGCACCAATGCTGTCATTATCGAGGACAAGAGGAATGACCATCATTTCTTTGAGCATGTCGAGATGGTAAGGACCAAACCCATTGCGCTTTGAAGGGAAACCTTGCTTTGCATCCAGAGAAATGGAGATACAAATGTACATATGTACACATTTTCACATTGTTCTCAAAACTGAATTGTTCTCAAAACTGAAATTTGACGGTTTACCGGTAGCTTTTTTAATATTTAAGTTCAGGTTTGTTACCTTGTTTTTTGAATCAGCAAAAAAAACCCCAGTTTTTGCAAATGGTGTCCATCACATTCAACAATAAGAGTTGTTGACAAAATAGACAAAATGGTAGTAGCTACACACATTCATCCATTTTTCATTCTCAGCAGGTTGCTAAAAATTTAGTTTTTGTCCACTAACCACATTTCAAAGGTCTGGCTAACAGAAATCCACATAAATGTCTGACATTTACAAACTGACTGTTGAAAATTCTTCTTTGTTTACATCTTATGCAGTACATGTACTTAGCATTTTTTATTTACAATCATTGTACTTCCAGCAGCTTCAGTAATAAAGCTTCAGATTGGCATCAAGTATAATTCATGCCAAGCAAATTACATTTTTCATATTGGACATGTTGAAAGTCAAGGCCCAGTTTGAGAGCATATTTGAAGCATCCATTTCAAATTAGCACTGCAACTTTGTAGACCAAAGTTTCTGAAAATTACATTTTAAAAAATACTTATTTTCAAGGTATAATTGTATGAAAAACGTTAAGTATTCTGGTTTTAATAATTTTATTAGTTATTATAATTATCTTTCCATTATACGTATACATTTTGTAAATTAAAAGATTTTAATATTTAACTCAAAAAGTGCATTCCAGATGAAAGATTAAATACCGGTACCGGTACATACCGTCACTGAAATAATTAACATATCCCATTCATGGAGTTTTGGCCATTACAAAAACACATCTTGTTTTTACAGTGAGGTAAAAGTGCTTGTTTTCTTTTGTTATGATTTTGAGCCCGGGTTACTTAAAATGGCGTCTGTCCGTATAAAAAGTGCCCTGTTGAGCCCTACTGAAACTGCGCCCTCTTTTGGCTGGATTTGTTAAGTTTATTAATTCCCCTTCTTTGTTGTTTGGATGTGCAAATTTGTTTCTTAAAATGTACTTTTTAGTTTTTTCGGTAAAAAGTTGGGCGCCATAAATGTGTGCATAGTACTAAACGTAAAGGAATTTTAATATTAAACACAAAGGATATTATTTATGAAAAAAAGGATTCTTTTAACCATTTCAAGTTGGATGCCATGTATACACGCAAAGGTTTTGCGGCACTCGAAATGGGTGATGGATAAACACGCAATGAGTGAGGCCGGAAATATCTGTCTGCAACCCGCTCGCAGCAAGCGAGGCTGGAAATACATTATTAGGGTGTGCTACACGCAGATAAGGTAATGGCCTGAACCCGTCTGGCATCGAGGTTTGTGAAAACGATCCCTCGCCTAGGTCCGGTCAATGTCAAAATAATCCCGGTGCAAACTGGTAAATCCACAACAGAACAGAATTGATTGTCAACATGTTCAAGGAGAGAATAAATTGTCACTTTTTTTAAGTACATGTGGGCCCAGCACTTACTAGTTTGCACATTTCCGGTTTCTCAGATATCCTCAGAGGAGAGTAGAGTGCATGAAGATAAACCAGCTTGAGAGATTGCCCATGGAATGGTCACACAGTTTACTTAGGTTAACGACGACACTGGATGCAAATTTATGGGTTTTTTTTCACAACCATGTCAGGGTAGCAGGTGCATCAACCTGGCTGTCAGTTAAAGGTTCACTTTTTATCCATTGTCGCCAACATTGAGTGTTTTGTACTGTTTGCTAGCCACATTTCAATGGTCTGGGGCACAGTTTAATCAGGCGCAGCAAAGATTCTGAATTAAATGTATTTATGCACCCATAGAATTTCATACCAAAGGGGCATTTCAAGAATTTTAAGAGCCCCCCCACCTAAAATGTTTACGTTTTTTGTATATTTACACACATGTGCCGGTATAATATGTTTCATAGGCCCCTCCACATTATATTTACAGTGGAAAAGAGTCATGAAGGGTTACATGGACACATCTGGGTTACATGGACTGCCTTTGCTAGTTTTTCTCACAAAAAAAGGAATCACGCCGTGTACGTACAAGTACACGTGTACGTACAAATAACAGTTACAGGGTGCGTTCGAGCGTGCTACTCGTTTTAACACGAGTAAACTCCTGAGCGCACGAACAGCAGGAGTACGACCCGCGGGTTAGCAAGAGTATGCTCTCCGTCATGCCGGGAGTAGGACTGCATCGAGAGTAATGCGCACGCAACATTTTCCTGCACTCGGGAGTAGCAAGAGTATGACGTTCGAACGCACCCAAAATGTACTCGTTGTCGTCGTTGATGTATACGGACAAACCAATAAAACCTCATTCAAAAAATGCATATTCTGTTATCACATTGTCATGAAGAGTTCTTTTTAAATTAATGTACTGTACCTTTCGACCCTTCAGCTGTATGATCTTAGTACCGTTCTTCCGCTGGTACATGAACATGTACATGTACCGGGTAGCTGGTTTCCAGAAAAGTTTGCTGTTGTGGTTTCCTTGAATCAAATATGTACATTATATACTTGGCATTCCCATTTTATCCTCTATCAGTGATTTGCCACATTGCTCCCCTTGCATATGGGTGACTTGCACTCTTACCTGTACCTTACCATGGCACATTGTACATGTACTACAAAGTATTGCTTGACAACTTTCAAACAATACACTCTCTTACTGGTTCGGGATGTGCATACTGCTGCCCTTGTGCTGATGGCTCGGTGCCAGTCAGTCCAGGACATTGTTCCTGAGTACTTGCAAGTGACTGCTGGCTCTCTGCTGGTTCTGGATGTTCACACTGTTCCCCTTGCATGGATGGCTTGCAGTCAGTCAGACTAGAGCATTGTTCCTGATGAGAACTTGCAAGCGCTGGGGTCTCCGCTGGCTCTGCATGTACCTCAACATGCACTTGAACATGGTGCTGACTGTGCATGGATGCCTTGCTGCTGCTTTGCCTGGAACCTTGTTCTTGACAGCGCTCCAGTGACTGCTGACTCTCTGTGTGTTGTGCATGCCCTTGGCTTGGTGGCTTGCTGCTGCTTGGCCTGGCAGCATGGTGCTCTTGGTCATTTTCTGCCTGTGGAATCACACGAAGCTCAATCTGCTTCCCTGGCTGCGATGGTCGGCTGAGATTCCGTCTTGGACAGCAACGACAGCACAGTTTCAGGAATGAGAAAGCCTCAACTACAGCTGTACGATAGTCAGCGTTTGTGGCACTGTAGACTAGGGAATTGATTGAGCTATTGATGAGTCGCAAGATATCTGCACATAGACTCACAATATTACGGCTTTTGTTAAGTTGGTAATACGCATTAGCCTGGGCAGGCAAGGTATAGAAAAACAACCTTGTTGTTATAATTGCACTTGCAAAGTCCAGTGAGTTCATAATGAAAAAAACAGCGGTATTGGTTGTAACCATACAGAGGACCTTGCCTGCTTGCTTGGGACGGTTCGGCAACAGAGCTGATTGCTTGCGAACTTTCACCACTACATAGATGTACATAGCAAGAGTAACTATAAGACAGACAGTATTGATGATGGCAGGAATGCCAAACATGACGTAATAAAAAACAGGCTCTGGTATGAATACCAGAATCACACCAACAATAATTGTAGGTGCCCAGATTCCTGCTGATATCTTTGCTGCTCGGGATTTACAGGCTTTTTCTTTGAATGTCAGAGGATTGCGCACTGCAGAGAATCTCTCAGCTGCTATGGTAACCACAAAGAAATTAGAAGCTGCTAGGAACGTGTATCTGACACTTAAAGATGCATCATATGCAACCATAGTCACCTCTGGAGGTAAAATCAGTGGATAAAACAAAAGTTCCCTTATGAGGTAGAGGGAGTCAGCCACCGCCAGATTGGATAAGTAGATGTTGATGATTGTACGCATGGACTTCACTCGAATGACTGTGAAGAGAAAGACAAAGTTTAAGAAAATTCCTATTGGTGCAATGATATTAGTGCTGAGCTGCTGTCTCTGTTCAGTGTCATCCAAACTGCTCAGAAAGTCACTGCGGAGCCTTTCAATCGACGAAGAGGAGTTGTCTTGGAACACAAAAATGTACATGTAATCATCGCCCATTGTTCATAATATAGCATTGATTTCCAAGTCTGCCATTGAAATTTGCTCAGGTGCAAACAAAGACCAGTCTGCCCTATCACAAGATCACTCCTGTTTTATACTCCAGTGATTTACTCCAGGGTTACACTTACAAAGAATCATAAGACATTGAGAAATCTGTAGTTGAAACTAAAAACTTCTTCAGTTTTCTTTCTTGTTTCTGTAACACCAAGTAAAAATAAACCTATTTCT
Organism: Patiria pectinifera; assembly: GCA_029964075.1. NCBI lineage: Eukaryota > Metazoa > Echinodermata > Asteroidea > Valvatida > Asterinidae > Patiria > Patiria pectinifera. The sequence goes on along the minus strand of CM057147.1, from coordinate 33,499,887 downwards.
CGTGCCTGCCTACTCGCTTTTCCCACCTGCCTTCTTTTATAAAAAGTCATACATTTGCACTACGTTTTTTATTTGCTTCTAAAAGACCTTGTACACAAGGGGACTATCTGGTAAAATGGTAGAGGGCTCCTTTGGATACAAAAAAAATCTGCGGAAGGGTTGAGAAAGTGGAACAATCCATCCGCCATTTTAAAAAAAGGGACACCTTTTCCTCCAAGAAGTCTGAACGAGAATTTTTTTTTTTACTTGGCCTGAGCTACTGAGGTGTACATTTGTAACTTTTGTTTCCATTGCTTTGACAGCACTGTAATAAAATTATACTGAGTTTCACAATTGTCATTGGATCTGAGATTTTCAATGTTTTTGTAGGGTTTGGATTTTTGTTTCATTTGCAAAATGTTTACATTGAAAGAAGTAAGATGTTTTCATTGTTCTGAATATTGGGTACTCTGTCAGTGTACATGTACAGAAAGTTTTGTTTATATACAAGTGCCTGTACTCCTTTATAAATCTGGACAAATATCTTTTTTCCTTGGCCTAAGATACTGAAATGTACATGCAACTTTTCTCTTCATTGTTTTGACAGCACTGTAATAAAATCACACAACAGATTTTCACAATTGACATTGGATTTGAGAATGTTTTCTTAGGGTTTTGATTTTTTGTTTCATTCATAAAATGTTCCCATTCAAACAAGAGAATGGAAACGAAATTGAAAACAAGATTGTTTCATTGTTCTACGTATATTGTGTAATCCTTCAGTATTCAGGAGGTTTTGTTCATATCTGAAGGTGCTTTGGGTATTTTATCTGCAAAAGTAGAAGTAGGGGCCTACATGTACGGTACTTGTATCTCAGAAGGTTTTTAGCTTTACCTGCAAACGTCAAAAACAAAACTATCAAGTTATTATGAATTAATAAATACCTTGGAGAGTTGATGGTTTCTGATTGGTCGAGACTCGATCACGTGGCCGGGCATTAACGGTGATAATGGACCGGCTTCAAAGATCAAGCGAATAAATGGCCCCTGAACCAGCATTGATCCAGCCCCGTTCAGCCCCATGCAAGCCAATGATTGGTCAAAATATAGTAACAGTCCTGCGGTAGCTTGTAACAATAGAGCACTGCACATGCGCTCAACCCCCATCGCGTGAGACTGACGCGCGCGTACGCAACACAGTTGCTAGGGATGCGTGCGTGCGCGCGCGTAAGGAAGTTTTGAAACGATATCGTACAGCACGCAGTATATATACTGAGGATGTTTACGACGAAAGCATAGATCTATGATTTATTTTCTTAGAAACACTTCACCCACTGACATATTTACCTTTCCTAAACCAAGCATCTTTGTAATTCCGGACACAAGGAATGTGTAAACGAGATTTCAGCTTCCTCCATCAGGTAAAGATATGAAAACATTGTTGTAATTTGTTTCTCTACGGCAGCAGTTTCTGTTGAGTTTACGTCGTTATAGCTGTTCAGCTAAAATATGGCCCATGAACATGAACACAAAAAAGTCTGGAAATATCACCGAAAGAAAGTCACAAAATAGGAGCATTTTAACTGTTTATTTCGTTAAAAAAGGTATTTATTAATGGGAATAACAGTGTGAGGATCCGGTCTTCACTGCGTGATAATGACCGGGTGTGGGGGTGACCGCTGTTAATGGACCTCGAGTTCGTCTCGGTCCATTAACAGCGGTCACCCCCACACCCGGTCATTATCACGCAGTGAAGACCGGCTCCTCACACTGTTATTCCCTTAATATCTTACTTGAGTTTAAGTGAATTATAGTCTCAAGCATCCTGTGAAATCGTGGCTGCCATTTCGAAGAAAAGTGGAATTTTTTTATCAATTTCCGTGGATGGTTGGTCGACCATCTACTACAGTCAGTGTTGTGGTAATAGGGAAGCAATCGTATCGGGTTGCAGGCAATATGAGGATCCTGTGGCGGAACACTTTGAGTCGTAGATTGAGGTTAGTGATGAGTGAAACATATGGACTTCGGTAGATGAAAAAAGAAAAAGGCTTTAGGCCTATATGAGATATTGTAATGTACATGTTCATGTAGAAAGAATCAAAATATTGTGGCTTCTAAAACATTTTAATTCTTTTCACGTATACCTTTATTAAGTAATTCACCTGTAGTCTTTTACTTTTTTCTGAACCCCCTCATGAGATATTTAGCTCGGAGCCTTCATCAATGTTTCACAATTTTCCATGGTGGCAAAGTAGTTTTTAAAAGTACTATAATTCATCAAAATTGTAAAACCCCCAAAAGAATGGAATAAAAAATATAACCCAAACCCAAAAAATCAAAACAAAACACCCCCCCCCTCCAAAAAAGGACCCTCTCCTCCCAACATGCCCAATAAACATGATCAATGCTGAGAATAAAACCTTCTGGTTCATTGTGAAAGATAAAATCTCAGTCCAAATTTATTTATAATTTACATGTTTTACAAATGTATGTATAAAATTAATGCTCAATTTTAATACATAATCTTTAATATTTTTAACAATTGTTTAGATCTTGTAATGCGTATAAGAACATTTTTGTGGTATTAATGCAAAATAGATAACATTTTTATTATTATGTATGGCACATGTACATAAATTCCACAAGAAAAGACATTTTAAGGCCAAAAATGTACACGTTTTGGGACCAGAGAAGTAAAGACCATCTGAACATCAATCCAGTCTCAATCTCTCCTGTCATAGCCAGCTGTAATCCCCCTCCTAGGCCCCACCTGCCCAGGTCCCCCCTCTTCTAATTAATTAATCATTAACTGCACCTGTCCTTGTGAATTATTTTTTTGACAGCCCATGTTATTAGGCCAGCCATGGCTGCACAGACAATGAAAAAAAGAAAGAGACAAAAGCACGCTGTGGAAGTCATCACCTTAAAATGTTTGAAATTGGAAATAACGTTATGGAGACGTTTTTCATTGTTAGGGTGATGAGGACCGAGTTATGGGGACTTTCTCCTGTCCCCATAGCGTCTTTGGTCCCCATAGTACATGGGACAACTCATGTGTAGTCCCCACAAATTTTTTTGAGCTAGTTTATGTACATCCCATACAGATATTACAAGTGAGTATGAATTTTGTAGAGCTGAAACAAATGGCCAAATAGGGCCTATTACCCATTTACATGGAATTCGCTTAATTTGAACATAAATTTGTGAATTTGAGGAATTTCTCTGTGATACATCATAGCTTTATTACCCCATGTACATGTACATATGTCCTTTTCATGGTCTACAATTTAGCTAATTACATGTACATTTCGCAGAGGGCAATTCCACACCAAAGTGGACATGACACCAAAAAATTCAAATACATGTGATTTAAACAAATTTGGCATCAAATGAAAGCTAAAAGTCTATATTTTCAAGATTTGAAGTCGGAATTTAATTTTTTATACATTTCGGTACCAAAAACTAGGATTATGTAATAATCTTGTTTTAATCCTAAAAATGTGATTAATAGTGATATGAAAGTATTCGACCAATAGACACACAAAAATATGCACTAATGCCATCAGTTTCTGTCATGAGGAAGTATTGGTCTTGAAAAACCGACTAAAACTTGTTTTTAACATTTTGCGTAATTTGTTTCGCTTCAGTGACTTCTAATATTTCAGCCTTCGAAAATGTCCTTCCGTTACCGAAAAAATACATATTTTTAATTTATTTTTAAAACTTGCAGTATGAATGCATTGAAAGTTATTGTGCAAAGCAAGTTTAAGTAGGCCTTCAATATGACATTATAACTGACATTGCTGTACTTCTCGTTTTTTAATTACAATTAATTAAATCACGTCCTTCCGTTACCAAATTGGTAACGGAAGGACGGTAACGGAAGGACAAATCGTATTTTTATCAAGTGTTACGACATTTGCGCTCATGTTTGAATAATGAAAATCACTGCAAATACATGCATGTATAATGAGCATTGAAAGGACATTCATGTGACCCACCTTCACAAAAGCGGGATAAGCAGGGCAAGGTGTTTATTACAATTTGAAGGCACAGGCATGTACAACATGTACAATGTACATGTAGTATGTATGCCGATGTACCAGTACTTGTACATGTATGGAGTTGTTGCAGAAAATCAAATCATAAAGTTGCTGCCATCAGCATTCATGGACAATAGAGAAAGATACGAATTCTGTGAAGCCATTCCAGAACCAAATTAAGTCAAAAATGAGATGGCAGAAAATACCGGTACTTTGGGGCACTTTCATTCAATTTACATGTGTAGGACATGTAAGGTTACATGTGAGGTGCAGTCTTTGACTAATTATGCCCAAGTTAACAACTTCAGTTTGGATGTTTATACATTAATTGTTACTACTCTAAATCATTGTAATTTGATTTTAAACATTGATTTTAGAGTTCAATTAAAAGCAACACCTAACTGAAGCCATCAGTTCTACCGGTAGATGTTTTGACCTTAAATGTACATGTAGGCTGGTCCCCCCCCCCCACCCTTTAGGTAAACCTTTGAACCTACCGGTATTATTATAGGTTTTCCCGGCTATTTTAACTCTTGTATCACACGAATTCCCTATATCGATACTTTAATTTCGTCCTCGAACATCGCCAAGCTCAACTCTCAATTTGAATTTCAAAAAGCCACCACTAGATTTCATTTAAGGTTCAGTATAGTTCAAACTGTTAGCATTCCGATTCGTCCAAAATCTTTAAAATTCGTCTCGTGAAGCAATCGGCGTTGAATTGAAAAAGCAAATTCGTTTTTTGTCATTCGTTTTAAGGTTCTTGTCGTTACATTTCGTCTCTGGTGACTTAAAATGTTATGATTACAAATGTGCACTGTCTTTGGACTTGTTTGCGCATTAATTAAATTGTAATTTTTAACAAATATTTCCTTATTAAAGGAAATTATAGCTGTAAGTTGTGAATTTTCTTTGACAATTAACATTAAAATTAGAAATTGAACTTTCACAATATGGTCTTTGCTAAGCATATGGAATTTAAGCATTAAGATCAAACACCTTCGTAATGTTGCTCCTTGATATATGTATATGAATAAAGCAATAGAAATAAGGTATGTCTATCAAAGAACAACATTAAGAAAGTCTTTGAACTTAATGCTTAGTGTCCATGTCATAAGTGCATATTGTGAAATGTAAATTCCTGACTCTGATGTTAATTGTGAAACACAGAAATAAAAATTCATACCTTACAGCTAACTACTTTTATTTATACATACAGTAAATAAATGTTGAATTATCATTGTTTTAATACGCATAATTCTTCAAATAAGTCTAAAGATTGGGCGCATTTTCTAATCGTATACAATTTAGGTCACCAGGGACGAAATGTAATGACAAGAACATGAAATCGAATGACAAAAAACGAATTCGCTTTGTCAATTCAACGCCGATTGCTTCACGAGACGAATTTCAAAGATTTTGGACGAATCGGAATGCTAACAATTTGAATTATACTGAACCTTAAATGAAATCTAGTGGTGGCTTTCTGAAATTCAAATTGAGAAGTGAGCTTGGCGATGATTGGGGACGAAATTAAAGTATCGATATAGGGATTTCGTGTGATACAAGTGTTAAAATAGCCGGGAAAACCTATATTTAAAGTTGTTGGTGAACATGTAACCAATATACTCAAGAGTTCAAATATTGTGTATTTAAACTTTTAAGGATTGAGGTGATGGGTTTGAGTCTATTTCTGTAGTAGTCCTGTGTTCGTGAATTATGTGTTTTGGGTTGTTTTCGTTTTTCTTTTGTTATCATTAATTAGCAGTCTTCTATCTTTATCTCAATAGTTTCTTGGGTATAATTATTTTTGCCAGGTCTGCATATTGTTGATTTCACATTCAGTTACACATTTAAGCAATTTGTTTCACTTGTATAATTAGTGTAAATTCACATTTTGTTTATGCTATAATTGAGTAAACCTTTTGTCCTTCCGTTACCGTCCTTCCGTTACCAAATTATAATCTGCTTAAAACGTTGTAATTATATAACCGAAACACTTAAAGTCAAATGAAAGGCGGTATAGTATAGATAGGGTAAACTGGGGTAAAAACGCCCGATTTTTAGGTTTTTGTTAAATATCTCAGTACTACTTGGAGACACCAGGAAATAAATGTGTGGTTTTATGCAATACATGTCTCCTCTATCAGGTGCAAATATAATATCATGGTCATTATATTGATAAGGGGAAATTTTCCCCCCTTTTCGGGAGGAAGTTTGGCGGGCGTTTTTACCCGGGCCTCGGGGTAAAAACGCCCGCCCACATTTATAAAAAAAAAATTGCTATACCACAGGTTTCCCTGTAGTATAGTCATATTTTTGTAATTAATTTAATATGGAGGGATACTTCATCAAATACAAATAACTTTTCAAACACAACTGGTTAATTATAACTACAAACTTGATTATTTGTTACAGGTATTTTTATGTGGAAGGAAGTGGAACATTAGCGTACATAATTCGCCCATAACAAACTTGTAGGTTATTATGATAAGACCTACCAATATTGAAAAATCTATTTCAATCTTGTTTAGCCAAATCATAGTTCCATGTTATTAGGCATTTTTGTATGTGTGCTTCTAGCCTACTGCTGGTAACCTAAGGCTTTATCAAAGGAGAACTACGGTACCGGTACAAAGATACGCACATTTCTGTGACAACAAGACATATTTCTTAGAGAAAAGAAATGCGTTCATGGAGAAACTTCTAGTCTGTAACCACAAGAAAGAGGAAATTACCAGTCATAAAAGACATACAATTTGAAATCTATTTGCAATACATCATTCATGAATGAAACATGACCAAAAGAACCACCTCTAGTCTTCAAGATAATCTACACACCACACATCAAAACCAAGCAGCTAACAAAAGTATTGCTGAAAGACTGGCATTTAATTCCGAAACACCTGAAATTACATGTATGCAATCTGTTTCCCAGCGAACCAATTCCTGCCTACATGTATAAAAGGCCAAAAATCTTAAAGGTGTACTTGTCAAATCAAGGTTTATCAATAACCGGGAATTGAACTCATTACAAGATTCACACAAAATGTTATTAGATGCACTTATGTGTATCTTTGCACCCTAACATTTGACACGACTAATTTAGCCGAATATAAAATACTGGATTTGGCTTACTACTGATGAAGCCCTGCTATTATAGCATGAGAGCAGAAACCGGTCCAGTTGGGTCTTAGAGCCATTTCTATTATTTTTTCTGTTATTGTTTTTCTTGAGAAAATGCCATGAGCTCATGATTTCTGGAGCATTCCCTAATAAATGCTAGTCTGAGTATCACCCGTTATCCATGGAGCCAAGACTCCTGTCTGACGTCTGATATATCAAAGCATGCAGATGCGATCTCCCGCCTCAGCCAATCGGGGTCGACATTACTAAATCGTGACGTCATTTCATTCACTAAACGTTTGATTGGTCAATTCGAATGCAGTGTTTTGTAATGCAACAACAGCCGGGCACGTTATCGCGTAACATGGTAACAGAGTGCGTGACGCAGGGCTTTTTAATCCATTGTCTATGACGCGCAATGGTGAATGACCGAAGACCTGACATAGAAAGCGCCCGCTGATTAGTCAAAATCTAGGAGGTCAAGAGGCAGGGTCTTGCTTAATTAATCAGTGAATCTGCTCACATATCATAGACCCATGGCATTCGCCACTAAACAAATGCCAGATTCCTTGCCACTTCATAACGTCAGTTAGTGATACTGCCTACATGTACCTCCCCACTTCACACAATAGGGCCTACACTGTCAGGGGCGGATCCAGGAGTTTTCGCAGGGGGGGGGGTTCATCAGCAAAAAAATCTGAAAATGTACACAGGTTTTTTCTCCAGACACTTTGCCTCCGTAAAATAAAAAACTGGGGGGGGGGGGCTGGCTGGTACCATATTTCAATAGGGGGCGCTGTTCAAATTCGTCGATTATTAACACTAGATTACAGAATGATGTACCGTATTTCGAACAGGCGGACATTATACCAGTATAATTTTTGTTTGGGTGTCACAGCAGGGGGGGGGGGGTTCAACTTATTTTTTAGGAATTTGTATGATAATTGGGGTTTTTTTTGACAGAGCTGGGTTTTTGTTTTTTTGGACCCCCCCCCTCTGGATCCGCACCTGACTGTTTAATATTTATGTAGTGGGACTCTTATAGCTAAAACTTACTCATACAACAAACGTAATGCTGTAGAAAGTTCTAACAGAGAGGTTTTTGAAGGTAAATGAGGCTGCAATAGAGTTTGATATCAAGGAAAGTACTGGGCGTTTTTACCCCGAGACCCCTGATTTTGCCCGGGGTAAAAACGCCCACTCAAAAAACATTATTAAGCAAATATTAAAATAGATTTTAATATTGTAATCATTTATAATTATGTTATTAACCCTTCTTAATATATATCAACTAAAGAATAATAAAAATATAAGATACTTTTTTTTATAAAATAATTTTAAGCGATATAGGCTAAACCTTCGATGGCCATTTTTTAAAACTTTTTTTAAAATATTTTTTTTCAACAGCACCTACGTACCCTTCAAATATGTTAATGAATTTAATTCTTTTTATTATTAGTTTTTATCTACATTGTACTTATTAAAAATATATTCCATTGAACAATTCATCTTGTCATTTTTTACTAGAAGTGGAAACAAGTCAAGTGGGCGTTTTTACCCCATGGGCGTTTTTACCCCAGTTTACCCTAAAGCTTCAGGGATTCCATTTCCTACCTTTAAAATATAATTGCCCCATAAAATTCACAGAGTTTTTGCAAAACGCGAGTAAGTTGGAAAACCCTTGTCCGTTTTACCGTCCTTCCGTTACCGACCTCATTAATATTCATAATTCATAAACGGGAGGCATTCATGCCCCCCAAAAGTGTGGAAAATGAAAGAAGCATTATAGCAATACAATTGTGACATTTGTTTGCTGTAACTATGAACAGTGTCTGTGATACACACATTTGAAATTTTGTTTAATGAGTGAAAACGTCCTTCCGTTACCGTGGAATTGCCCACGAGCAATCTCTTTTAAGTTGTGGAGTTGTTCCCTGTGAACATATTGCTGGCCAAGAAAAGTAATTTTCTCCTTCATTAGCGGACCTGATCTGCCCAGATAACCGCAAAATTATTAATTGAGTTATTTCACGGGCAAGCTCGTCAGACATGATGTATGCGCAAGCACATCAGTGTCGACGTGGTCTGAATTGTGTGCTTGAGTAGCGTAGTTGCTGTGGGATGTGCATGTACTTGTTCATGTACGCTCCTTCGGGTGTGTGCACTACGTGTTCTTGATCAATTTTGAGACGTCATGCGGTTTGAGGCACATGTCTGCAGGAGATGTGAAGTGTCTCTGTTTGATAATCAAGGTACTGAGGTACATGTAAGGTTTATTTCTGGCAACAATGTGGTTTCAAAATACAAAAAAGACCTTCATATGGTAGACGTACATGTACATGTCCATTGTATTTTTGTTTCAATTTCATTATATTTTATGCCCGAGTTTGAATAGCTTTGTTGTTACAATATGTGATATTATTTTGTATGAGCTGACGGTTTAAAACATGAAAGTAAATTTAATTTCGTGCCGCCAACATCTGTAGTTTAATTGTGACGCTCACGGTTGTATTCCATAATCAGTATACATGTACTTGCTTCACTCACAGTTTTTTTGTGAAATACGAACCAGCGTTTTTGAACAGTGCTCTTGATATCTCATCAGACAGTGCGGTAATGGAGCACGGAATAGAGGCTTTGCGGATGTGTAATAGATCTCATCTGAGGAAGATCTTTATCAGTATATTGCACTGGAGACATGTTGTAGTGCACTATTTGACTGGGGGCCGAAATTACTGTTGAAGAGAAATTAATTGGTTCACCGACAGGGAGTCAGGGATATGCTTAGAAATTGTAGTAATGATAACATGTGTGTTTGTTGTAGTAAAACTGGATTTTGTGTTTTTGAGATCTATAGATGTTTGACATATTGTTTCAATATTTTTTAAATTAAAGCTTTTCAGAAATTCAGAAATTAGGTTCCCAGAAGTTTTCATTTGTCAGTTTTCATTTATTGCCTTTAATTCAATAAACGTGATATTTCTACAGCCCCTTCCCAAGTTGCATTGATAAGGCCTATTGTGCAATCACTTATTCTGTGGTGAGAAACAATTAGCCATTTATGATTTTGTTAAAATTAATTAAGAGCCATGAATATTGCATCTTGCACTGAGCATCCAAAGAGTTTTTTTGTCATTCAAATTTTGGAAAACTGGAGTGGTCACGATATATGAAACTTTCACAGTGTGATTTTAATCTTGTAAATGCCACACCTTTTCAGAAAGCCACTTCACACACATGATATGAAAGCTCCTTTAAGGAATATAAGCTCAAAATTCTTCTTGAAAATCTAATATGTGTCATTCTGCTGCCTTATAGGAAACATAAATTATATTCTTTATATTATTTTCATAAGCAGTAGGGTAATTTTCGACAAGCACAGGTGTATATGCAAATACTGAACAACTTGTTCAAGTGAGAATAATCAAAGACTAAATTGTTAAAAAATGCACGGCACTACCGGTACCTAAATTATGCCAGACCAAACAAGGATTATGTGCACTCAACAATCAATCAGAATGTCAGTATAATGTAATCTGTACAACCGTCCCAAACCTGCAAAAATGAAACACAACTCAGATTTTCGGAGCATTGAAGAGCTTTAATCAAATTTGTGTTATTGTTACAGTGCTGTTAATAAAAATCAAAAGCCTTTAGGCCTATAGAAACCAGACAGATGGCCAGGCTTTTCCTGTGTGCCATAAAGTGTGGTTTTCTGTTTCAGAATTTCTGGGAAATTGCCGAGTTTAAAATAAATAATTTACAGGCACAAATATGGTCCAATTTCTGTGAACGTATTTCGTTTTAGGGCATGTACTGGTAGAATTGTTCAAGTAGGGTATTTTACATTCCATTTCACATGTTTGCAAATACTGGCATTCCCAAGTTGTCTTTCTCTCAAGTTTATAATAATGATGAAAATGAGTATTTGTCATTATTGCCTGATCACCGTGTCTATACATGTAATAAGGCATTCTGATTTTAGTAGACCTTATTCCATCTTATCGTCATAGGGAGCAGGCAGCTCAATGGCATATGGCTACTTCAAACACAACAGACGCAACTTATGATAAAATGCCTTGCTCAAGGACACTTGCAAACAGCCCTTTTGCCTGGACTCGAACCCATGATCTGTAAAATTACCCACTGCATTTTGTAGGTCTTTGATTTTGCACACCATGATACATGAACATCGGTGACCATGCATAGCAGAGTAGCCAAAATGATGAAAAACCTTTTTGGTTCCATGTTTTATCTCCTTTGAGGCCATGTCAGTTTGGTAAATTATAGGCCTATCAACTGAATTATTAACAATTACAATTTTTCCCAATGCATTTTGCCAGGAACTGTACGGGCGATAAGAAGACGAACGTTCCCCTCTACCTCAGCACCCGGTCAAGGCATCGATTGGCAATGGCAGGATGACTATAACTGGTGTCCATACGATGTTGACATCTCGTGCATCATAGAGGAGGCATACCAGCATCCATTTGGCAGCATTGACTTATCGAAAACGGTGACGTGTTTGCCGTATGAGCTGGACCTGGTGGCAATGACACAACAGCGCTCAGGGTCCGGCTTTGTCCGTAATATACGAAGGGTGTGTTTACCGGCACCAGGTTACCCGCGGATCGCGCCGGCTCAGTGTAGCCCTAGCGAAAGCATGGAGTCTGTGGAGGCGGATTCGCAAGACTGTGGGTCACCGACTCTGACAAGGCCAAGCACTTTACAGACCCCATCGCAGCAGCAGTCAACGCAAGCTGCGGGAACGGCTCCTGACGATTCAAACTCTTCCCAAGGTTCAGATTGCTCCACGTCTGCTTCATCCTCACTGGGACGAGCCGCTAAGAAACACGCCGGGAAGCGCGCAGCTTCGCGGAAATCGGTGGCCGCAACTAGCGGGGTACGAGCCACGGTAGCATGGACCTCACCTCCGGATCCAAACGCAGGGACTAGCTCAGGCAGTGGGGGTATCGGAACCAGATCTTCATTACCGAGGTCTGTTAGCGTACCGACAACCATCGCTGGGGTGAGTGGTGCGAGTAGCGAGAGGCCGAGTTTATCCAGTGGGGGTGTCATGAGTTCTAGCTCTACGACGTCATGTTTAGCTGCGGCTGCTGCAGCTAGCAGAATGACAAGGTTAGTGTAAAATAAAATGTACGAAGTAGCAGAACGTTCTCAATTAAGGAGTCCATGCAGATACACATAGGTGGCTGTGCATGGCCCACTCCTGAGAACTGACGAAGGACATATTACATACTGGGGTGTTTTCCAGCAATCAATGCAAACGTTGCCAATGATTTCCAATTGGCTATGCTCAAAAAGATCGCAGCAATGTCATGAATGTTTTCTTCAGCAGACCACACACTTGGGTCTTAAATTCGGATTTTATTTTCTTATCAAAAATCATCTGGTAACTAGTCACAAGTCATAGACATTACTTGACACTTGGCTGGTATCCTGTTCCTGCTAAGCTGATACTTTCTGCACATAATAGCAAATTGGCCCTTGGTTCACACTTCTGTGTAGCATGCAGTGATATGACTGTGGGCATGAGTGGAAATTTTGTTGATTTGTCCTTTTAATTCATCCAGTAGTGATTTTACAATGTACATTGCCAATTACCAAATGATATGCATAAGTCAACAAATATATTCTTTCATAATCATAATGAATGCATAACCCTCCTTTAAAGCATTGGAACAGAAACAAGAGTGATGTTCATAGAAGATAGAAAAAAAGAAGACTTTGTTTTCAAAATGCGCAAATGCCATTTTGGTTCCTGTCCTGGTTGCATGCCCAAAGTCAGTGGAGACATTACATTGCCAAATGAGATAGTGCTTTCGGTTTCAATTGGCCAGGTGAAACGTGTGCATACTGTAGTTTCAGTCAGCTCTTTTATAATATGTACCACATTATGCTGAGTCTAGTCTCACCATGAAACCAAAACAACAGTATGTGTAAAGGAGGAACAGAAATAATTAAAAAGTGGTTTTGAGAGGAAGAGATTTTAACATATTTTGGCAGTTTGAACATGATATCCACTTCCTCAATAAATCATTCATTTCTGCACATTATGGTATTTTGTCGCAGGTCTCAGTCGACGCCCAACTCCATCGTAGCCAGACCAGCTCACGCAGCTGGAGCTAAACTCAGTCCTGTAATGACAGGTAAGATAGCAACGCATACCTAACACTGCCTCTAGGATTGACCCAGATCATATACAGGATGTAGTCAGAAAAAAGACAAAGTGTTGCTGTCTTTATAACCTGAAAAGTTGGGTCAATTACAGTAGTGTAGTAGTACCGGTAGTAACATTTATTTCAATGATGTCATTCATTACAATTATGTACCCGGTACAAACATGTATACATTAGAAAAAGTCACTAGTATAATATTTGATAGATATGTACACAGTGATTAATTATAAAGTGTGAAATTAAATTAACATTTAATTAAACATTTAGGTATAAGGTTAAGCAGAACGCTTTTGTGCCCTTACCTATGGACAAACATGCGTGTAACTCCATGGAGTTCAATTTGTAGGGGGGGGGGGCACTTAAGGGGTCTCGTTTTTTTATAATGGAGGCACTCAATGCATTTTTAATAATAAAACACTCATTTTTACTTTCTCCAAATTCTGAGTGGTGTTGGGGGGGGGGTAGGGACAATAGGCTTAGAGTGGGGAGGCACGTGTCGCTCTTCCCATGCCCCCATTTTCCCCTCATTTACTTTACTGATTGATTTAAATATTGGGTGTTGTCCTTCACCATAATATGTTTCACAAGCACCGTATACTCGGTGCCATCCGAGAGTTTGCACGAATATTAACTCACAAGCTTACTCGGGTAGGACTCGAACCTGTGACCTCCTGCTTACTAATGCAGACATCTTACCACTCGACCACGGGTTGGCTGGTTGGTTTGAATCTATTACGGTACAGCAATCAAAATCTCTGATGGACTTTCAAAAACATTGATCTTGTTATTTGTTGTAATCTCCACTCCACATGCAAAAGTGCCAAAATATTGATTGTCTTTTTTTTTTTTATCTCGAAACTTCTGCCAATCCGCAAAATCTCACACCTGGTTTCATGTACAAAAATATGCAAAATTTCACACCCGGTTGTGTGCAATTAAAATGGATTGAACACTTCTTTTTTTTACTTGGAGCCAACTGTCGCAGTTTTTGTACAAAGAATGTGCCACTGGATGGCATTAAATTGTTGGATTCGGGCAGACGTACATGTAGAAAAGTTTCTACTACAAATTCCATAAAATACGTCCACTACTAGTACATGTACTACATACATGTAGCAGTGTATGACATTCGCTGCCCTAAATATCAAATATTTGAATTCTACAAAGTTTGTGGGTTTTTTTCTAGATATGCCTTGGTTGAAAAGAAAACCTTACTCAGTCCTTTTTCTTATCAAAAAAATTGATGTCCGTAGACAGATATTTGAACAAAATATGTACTGGTACAGTTGCATTGACTCAATCCAGTCATGCCACTTGTTTGCAAGTATTTAAAGGAGCATGCATTACAAGTTTACATGTGTGCATGGCAAACTGGCCTGCTATATAATCCAGATCTGCCTGGTGGGCTGTGTGGATACCCCTTTAATGTTTTGATAATAAGACGCACAATTGACAAGTGTTGATTACTTCACCATGCATCACTTGCATTGAACTTTGGTTTTCTGTGTACCCGTTATGTAAATGTAGATTACGTACATGTACTGTACATGTACATGTACGTACATGTACATGTATGTAAAGATTTATGTAGTTTTTTCACTTGGATTGTCTGCTGTACAAATTTTAAAGCAAAAACGACAAAAGTGTCCAAAATTTACATATATATACATGTATTTGCATAATGTAAATGTCCATTTGCCAAAAAAAATATGTTTGCCAATTCATTGAATAACAATGCAATAAATCTGAAGCAGCTTATTCAAAAACAAGCCTGTCAAATGTTCAGCTCAGCAGATATCAAGTAAGATATTTTACATTTTGGCAGTTTAAAGTTTGAATGTTTGCAAATGGTAAACACAAAAATGTATAACCTAAATTCACGATGGCGAGTTCTACATGTAGGTATTAGTGCTTAAACTTGTCACCACATGTTCTGAAATTCTGAATCTGGAAGCCTCTTACTGATTCATACCAGTTGCTAAAAAGCTGGGGGTTTTTATCTGCTTTTTGAGCACTTCCAGTGAATAATTTTTGCACACAAAAAGTAAAAATTGTGAAAGATGCCTGTAAAATCACCATGTTTATTACAAAAATAGAAAGGTTCAAACCCTAGTGAATATTCAATTGATTCATTCTCAAAATAGCCTCAGCAATGGGAAGAAAGCGAAAGCTACCTGTACTGGGCTGGAATATTCAAAAGGAATTGAAAATCTTTATTCATGGACTGATTAAGAACATTTCCTTGGGGAAGAATAATCAAGACTTCTCTCCTGACACAAGGTTTACATTGAAGTCTCTCGGAGGTTTACAGTGAAATCTCTCAGACGAGTCATGTATTTTGCTGTAAACACCGCATTCATTATCATAAGTTGTTACCGTAAGTTAGCCAATGTCACCTGGGTTTCCATGGCAATGTAACATTCGCATTCATAATGCTTGGTCTATGGAGGGTAAACAATTCCATGACTTGCTGTGACATTTACACAAGTAATGAAGGAGGCTGCATTTTCACTGCGAAAAAGGGAGTGCTGAAATGTTCACAGCATGCACATTGCAAATGTGTCATATTTGTATACGGTGCAGTTTTCACAATTAAACTGGTGTATTTTTACCCTAAACATGCTAATATACTTGTGTATGTATTGTACATGCATGTGCCCACTCAAAAGCAATTATGCACACACACACCTTACATTACATTTATTATTATTAACATTTAATGAACAGTTCATGGTCTTGGTATGTTTTGTGTTATTTAACAATAACCAGTTTGTGTGTTGGTAAAATACTAAAATGGTGGGTATTTTGAATTAATTTTTTTTTTGCTCACTGATAATTTATTAACAATTACAGGCCAATGCTTGAAGATTTCTCATTCAGAACATCTTAGAAAACATGTTTTATTGGAGTAAAAATTGCCTTTTGGGGTTTTACCAAAAAAAATGTACACAGTTGTTTTTGTTATTGCACATATTTTTACCGGGTAATAGCAATACCGGTAGGTATTTCAGTTTGAACACAACTTTGTTTTGTTTAACTCGCAAGTTTGCGTGACTGTGATCTGGTGATACTGTTGCAATTACACTAATACCTGTACCTAGACATTAGCTCTGACATTACAGATGTATCATAAGCATGATTGGAGATTGTCTCTGGGGAAAAATGTGGCAAATTCAAGTGCCAAAACAAAGCACCTCTGACAATTAGAATACCCAAAATATTTGTAAACAACATGATGTGAAAGGCGGAATAGGCCTATAAATGTATGTTGCTCTAGTTATCAGGCAAAACCCTGCCTTTCATATGCATTGTTCATTAAAATGAATAGACATCAACTAAATGTAGCAAAATGTCAGTAGGCCTACCCTTCACTTTCCCTCATTGCTTGGCGCCCTCTATAGTCCACGCATAGAGTCCATTAAGAAGACATGTCCATGCTTTTAAGGAATTAAAACTCAAGTTGTGTAGTTTGATTGGCTAACCATGAGCAAACCCCTCCCTCCCCATGGTTCCTGATCATACTCACTCATGATATAACCCCACCTCACATCGCTCACCCACACCCACCTGCATCATTCGTTTCTCTTCTCTCTTTGTTTTCTTTTTCTGGCCATTATTCTCTCGGCCGTTTCTTCTCCTTCCATTGCCTTCTTTTGACCCCGCCCGTGCCACACCTGTGCCCCACCCACCCAGCCATCACCGGCCTGTTGCTCTCCACTGCAGTGCCTGTCAAGCTCCACTCGACGCCCATTCCGATCTTCACACCCCCGCCCATCTCAAGGGGGAGTATTCGACCCGTGGAAGGCATCAAGCCCATCAAGAAGAAACAGAAGACGTCACTCGTCAGAGGTACATGTGCAGTCAAATTGCATGTATGGCTTTTAAAGACGTATCCGATCAATTGCTTTTATCCCTAAAGTAACATACCAAATTATAATCAAACACATTTTGCTGTCATTAATAAGAAATAAAGAAATGTAGGTGATTTCCAGTGATCAGTCAATTGACTGATTTTTGGAAATGAGGAGTACTGTTCAGACATTGCAGCGGCCTGTGGACATTTTTGAACAGAGAAATAAAAAACAACAATTTGAATCATTTAAGAGGTGTGCCTCATTGGAAATTCATGCCAAATGCATACGCTGTCTGGTACAGGCAAGGTGGGCTCAAACTCACTCATTCACACGGTGTTTTCGTTTGCTGCTTATTCAAGCCAAGGTGGTCACAGCTTGCTTTCACCCTCATTTCAAGTATGCATTGACAACAATAATGTTCTATTCATGAATTAATGTTGTATTGTGGATTTCAGTGGATTCTCCCGATGATGTGATGAAGAAATACGTCACCAAAGTCAAGAAGATTCCTGACGAGGTACTAGTGAAAGCAGCTATCAAATTTTGTCGCATTTTCCATCTCTTTTGTTTCCCTAAAAATGTTTTGATTGTGCAAATCCATTAATATTGCTCCACACAACCTTTAAGTTTATGTAAAAAATATTAGGACCTTGTCGCCTTATCCTCTTGAACCTGACTTAAATTAATCCTTTATAGAAATAATGTAGCTGGTCCTGTAACTGTGCTGTTTTCCAAACCCCTGCTTCAGCTCCGTATCCGGGTCGAGCTTCATTGCCAACCTGCATGAATGGAGCCAGAGACGCAGCCGAAGCCGAGGTTTGGAAAACGTCCCTGAAATTAACCAATCTACTAAAAATAATTTGGCCTCAGCTTTACCTGTGGAAGCTTTTTTTTCACTCAAAATGTGCCTGGCAATAAAGTATCTTTAATAGAAATATTATTTGCAAAACTGTTTTATTAGAAATTGTCCTGATTTGTATTTAATTGTCCTTATTTCCAGGAATGCCCAATCTGTTACGAGAAACTGGCTGATGGATCTCACTACACGGAAGACACAGATGACATCGTGTTGAAGCTGAGTAAATGCGGACATCTCTTCCATAGAGGCTGTCTGCACGCTATGTACAGCTGTGGCCCAAAAGTGAGTCAAGTTTTTAAGAAAAAAAGGAAAAGCAAAGAAAAAGAAAGAAAAACAAAGAAGTTGAAAGCTTTACCCATTGTGCTATATGAGACGTGCAGTACAGGCTAAAAACACTTTTACTGTGAGGAAAATTCTCTTGCCAATTTCTAGAGTTTTATTGAAGTCCATGCCAAGTCCATCACTAGCGCAGTCACAATTCATGTCATAGGTCACAGAATAAACAATGACATAGGGGAACCATTGTCAAAGGATGTTGTATACTTTGCTACCCTCTCTCCCACAATTCAAAGTTTCACTTGTAAGAAGAGTTTCCTGCTTTACTTCTGGGGCCAAATTTAAAGCACCAAATGAGCATTCAAAATTATCTGGAAAAGTACCCTTTGAAATTATTACACCTGAAATGGTTTAGTTTGAATTAACATTGAAAGCGGGGTGCCCCTGTGCCTAAGCAGCATTCAGTTTCAAGACCCTAAAATTGTCCCAGCTACGAACTGTACTCATGAAAAGAAAGCGGTCATTGATGCCGAACTGGAGAATAGTGTGGACAAGAAAGATGCCTCCTCTGCTAAAAAAAGTTGTCCACACTGCGATAGAAACTCTTACGAGTTACTGTATTGAAAAAAACTGAAATCTTCTGGAGTTGAGCATTATTCCTCTGGTGAGCTGGACAAGTTTCTTTGAAAATTTTAATATTAACTCCCCTCGCTATTGGAAGTTCATGAACTAGTTCTATCACCGAGGGGAGCTAATATCGACTATCCACCCTCATACCATGTCATATCTGTACGTTATGCACCCTACTTAAGATTTTGAGCAAAATATTGCTTTAAACAAAATACAAAATTACCCCACATTACTTTAAAGAATGAATGAAATGATTTGTGTTATTCAGGATGGAAGTATACAGTGTCCAACGTGTAAGACCATCTATGGAGTCAAACATGGCAACCAACCACCAGGTCGGATGGATTATCATATCATCCCTCCGTCGCTTCAAGGCTTCCCAGAATGCAGTACTATACGCATCATCTATGACATACCACCCGGAACTCAGGTACGTATGGACGGAGAGGAGGGCAAGGAGGGGGTTGAGGGGAGAGGGGGTTGGGAAAGATGGGGACAGGTGGTGGTGGGGATGGGTGATGGGTGATGGATTCGGGGGAGGAGGTTCTTCTACTCTCTTTAACCCAAACCGTCCAACATTCTTCCGTGGTCATTTTGAAAGCTAGCGGTGCCAGTTTTCAGGCTATAGCCAGAATTCCAGCTTTTTCATATTTTGGAATCAACTCTGGCATTTTGTCCCTTATCAAACTAAACCCTTGTGTCTCTTGCTAGGAAAAAAAAAGAAAAATGCCACGTCATCATTCTGCCAAAGGAAAATGCGTTGTTTGATCGTCGCTCATGAGCTAATAAGAAAATTGGTTGCGCGCTAAATGTTGTAAGGGTGAATTGACTCGAATAAGCCTCTGTACTGATGACATCATGCTTTGTTTATGTGTGTACTTTTCTATAGGGCTACGAAACCGTCGTCCTCACCAGGCTCCCATAAGGAAGCACGCATGTAAATAAAGTGTGACGTAATCATCATGGAGGCTTATTGAGTGCGGTTGATCAAATTTAGTTTTCCGCATGGATGCACTGCATTCATATGTGCATAGCCAATGATAGTTAATTTAGTTTGCAGGGTGAGCAAATGCTTAAGCGTAATTTTGACTTCGCTTTGTGTGAGTTAGGTTGAACCGTTGAACCCGTATACATGTACATTACCGCACAAGTATAATACTAGTCACATCCCATTCCTTCATGTGCTCACGAGGCGAGGCTCACAACATGGCTAAGTAGTTGCGGTTTAGCAGGTCGGTATTCTGCAGACTGACCGGCCATTCATATTTAAATGATCTCTCTGGCACTGAGCCTGGCCCGGCGGGTCTGCAGAAGATCGGGCATATTCACACCTTTTGTTAGTTAAATGAAGCGTTCTGGCCCATGCCAGGACTGGTTGTCAAGGGCTCTTTTGTTAAAAAAGTCTGCAGGATCCTTCAGAAAGAACGGGGTACCGACGCCCATTCATTATCGAGATGGGGCCTAAACCAAGTGTGCTGGTATGCATGTCTATGATCATTGTGCATACACTGCTCCATGGTGATCATCATGCAACATGCAGCATGATACATGTATTGACAAATTTGTCCTGCCCTAAAACAAGAACCCACTGGCATCCCTAGGAGATGAAGGAGTTGGGGGGGGGGTGGATGTGCGTGGAAAGTTCAAAGTGCAGTCGCACAATTGTAGGCAAACACCTTTCCAAAAAATAGTCAAGTTTTTATGCATTGGCGTAACATCTTTGGTGGTAAGGGGTATTTATCCCCTCCCTCCCCCCCCCCAATATATTCTCAGGAGTGTCCTTTTTTTCATGAGTGCCTGTTTTTGTTCAACGTCCCGCAAACATCAGCAATTGTGCCACCATGAAGATGTCACATATTGTCCAATAGTGCCCAAGATCATCTGCTTTGAACAGCGCCCCCATAGGAAGATGGTGTCTAGAACACCCCCTCCCCCAAGGGCCCGCCCCCTTTCAGCATGGATGATCTAGCGATGCTCAGTGTGCCCTTTCTTATGCCTAATACCCCCCCCCCTCCCCGTTTAGGAAATGCTTGAACATACAGCATTTTACACTGAGACAAGTCTGAAATTGATCAAACATTTCCAAAACCTTCCCTTCATTTTTTCCCCTGAAAATGCTGGAACATCCTGTCCTCAAAACTCAGTTACTTTTCATAAATGGTCGAAGACCTTTCTGACATTTATATTTGTACACGCTGATGCACTGCCATGGTTTGCTGATTTGCTCTTTATTTCTGAAACCATAATAACACATTTTATTTGCCAAGGGTTACATTGGTATATTGACTCCTGTTGATTTGGTTTGAAAATACTTTAACAAATTTGAGACCAAACACATGTAATTAAAAGTAGGATTCTGACAGTTTAGGTTGAGATTGGTTTAGGATTAAGGACCTTAAAGCACAAATCTTCCTGTTGTCAATAAGCCTTTTCGGAGTTCCAACTGCGCGCATTCGTAACCTGTAACAACGCACATTGTTTGTCTCAAATGCCCTTTGACAGTACCCACAATGCACAAACAGCCTTTTTGTAAAGTCAGTGGCGCGATGATGTCAAAGGCCATTTGAGACAAACAATGCGCGTTGTCATAGGTTATGAATGCGCAGTTGAAACTCCGAAAAGGCTTATAGACCCGTCCATTAAGCCCCGCCCACATTGCATTTGGGCGGCACATGTGGCTCTCCAATGCTACAGTGCATGTTCCAGCTGTGTGCCTCATTTCGGTTTTTGTGCATGCAATCTGTGATTGAACAAAATAACATCGGGTGGGGCTTGATCAGTCTATTGCTGCAAATAAAATATCTCCTTGATGAATAATGCAGGGTGTCCCTCCCCCTCCAAAAAAAACAAACCCCGAAGCCACAAAGCGCCCTCTTTTTCACAGCTTTTAAAAAAATACATTGCAAATATCGGTTCATCAGCTTTTTAAGAAATCTTTCCAATCAGGTAAATGTTTATTGGGTTATGGCTAATTAAAAAAAGTGCCGATTGTTCATTTTGTCCACGGTCTCAATTTTCATTTGTAAGGTACATGTATGTACCGGATTTGGGTTGGGGGTAGTTTTGCTTTCTCTAATGTTTTAAGATTTCGTTCTTTACGTGGATCTTTTTGTTGATTTTTTTTTTCAACAATGGTCATTTCTCTTTTTGGAAGGAATGGTAGTCATGAAAAGGACTCTTTATTAACATTTTAGATGTTTACTGTTCTGCTGTGCCCTCTACTTGGTAGCCTCTTTCACGGATGCAAGTTTTGGCCCGTGTTCTTATTGCAGCAGTCAAATATCAGTTGCTATGGACAAAATTGAAAAGCGGTACTTGTTTTGAATTGGCCATCACTCAATAAATATTTACCTGATTGGAAGGACTTTTTCGTTGTTGAAATGCTGATGAACTATACTCTCTAAATATGTATCGATATTTGCGATGTATTTTTAATGAGCTGTGAAAAAGAGGGCACTTCGAGGATTTTTTTTGGGGGGGGGGCCACACTGTTTATAAGTACATAGTGATTCTATGAAACTATCAGTACAATTTAAATACTTGGATCGTAAGTAAGTGCTAGCCATATACAAGCACAACAATGTCACAGACTATTACTTAAAAATTGAATAAAAAAAAAAGAGTAAAACAATTGGGTAATAATTTCCTTGTACAATTTAGGCAATGGCAGGCATTAAATAAACTAAAAAAAACCCAATAACATGAATGCATTAAAGAACTATGTTATTCTTCCGTTCATTGTACTGTCACCACTATACAGCTATATGACTGGAATCCGTGGAAAAGTTACAAAAAGATTTATCAACAAATACAGATCAAGTTAATTCCCCTTTCAAATATGATGATGCTTATTTTTCTAAGTATAGATACAAAAAAATTTGAGCATTTCAAAATGTACCGGTATATGAGCAGATGTAATCATTGTAAAAATATTACTGCAATTTTGTATTTTACGAATAAGACTAAAACTACAAGATGTAGGGGAAAAAGCAAAAATTCAAGTAAACATGTTACATTGTTTTTCATGAATGAGAGAAGTTGGTACTCAAATGGATGCCAACACAACATTTTACTAATTAGGTCTTTAGAATTGTTGGAAGCAATTAATTCTCTCTTAGTGGTTGTAAACAAGACATTAAACCAATTTAAGTCTATGACTGATAAACGTAAAAGCTATGATTGTAAAAGATTGATAGGAACTTGTGAATTACATGTAGATCCAAAGAACAATTTAAATAATTTGATCACCTGTAAATGATTGCCATACAAGCAAAGACATACTACTGATATTACTTGTTACTAAGTGGCTCTTAAAATATGTAAAACATCCTTGCAATGTACTTTTACTACTCTTTCAAAACTGACCCCAAAACAAAATGCAAGCAAAAACTTTTGCCCTCAACAATTTTGCTATAGATATCACATTTTTTTTATTTGCATAAAAATGGGCTGGATTTTGCCCACTCACTGGCGTTATAGGGTTTCCTATGCATATATGATAACACTGATAGTGATGGTGAGTTACAGAACAATTTAAAAGTACAATTAGAAATACGTGCATCGTGACTCACCCGAATAAATTTGAAATGTAATAGCATTCATTGTACGTGTAGTTCAGAACTTTCATGAAACTGTCAATTAAAAAAATACACTGATTCTGTTCTGCTCTTTAAACTGTTTAACAAATGTTCCCCATCCTGCATTAAGAATGACCTGACAAGAATAATTACAAATGTGTATTGAACAATGTTTTTTTTACAGCTTCACTATTTTTCAAATGTTACGTTGAGTTTGTGTTGAACAAGAATTGTTCAGCGTTGCTCAGTGTTTAAAACCAGTGTTGTAGTCAAGTATCTCACAAGTCTGGACACAAGTAACAGTGGATGAACAAGTACAAAGTAATGCTTTTGTCACAGTTTATTTGAAAAGCTTGTGACTTTAGACTGGGTGATTTGTGACACCTGCACCCGATTTCATCAAACTCATCGTAACTTACGATGCATCGCAGCGCTGCGACGCATCGTATCTCTACGATGCATCGCAGCTGCGACGCGTCCTGCGATCCATTTCACAAAACACGTCATAAGTGTGACGCGTCGTAGGTGTATTTATAGCACAACTCGGTGACTGTTTTACGTATTTAGTCAGCGTACAGTAAATAGTCGTCTGATATTCAACAAAGAGTCGTCGGATCTCAGCTCGAAATTTGTTAAAACGTAAAACAAAATGGCGGCCGTGCGATGCAATTTTGAAGGAAAACAAACTCTCATTGGACTGTATAGCTACTTTGAAATTTCAATTCTAATCCGGTCCAATTCATAATTATTCAATGAATTTTCTATTTACAACTTTACACACATTGCCTTGGTATTATAATCTCGTTAATGTAATGTTTATGGCATAAAACTGGCTTAGAAATGACTCTTCTTATTTTGAGATGACCTCTAGACACGTCGTAACTTGCGACGTGTTTTAAGCCGTTGTCAAGGAACATACGACGCGTTCAACACATCGCAACTTTTGTGAAATGGAAGATACGACACAACATCCATAGGGCTTTTCATACTATCCAAAATCGCCATGTTGACCCATCTTAAATAAGATTTGAAACTTTGCATGGCGGAAGTACTAGTAGTGGAGTTTGCGGTAACAGCGTGAGGAATAATCTCTTTTGAGAAGAAATGTGGTTCTGAAACTTGACACTCCTCTCCTGAAGACGATCAGAGCATACTGATTGGAACACGAAATTCACAACCAACAGATTCTATAAGAACTACACTTTTTCTCAAACGAGATTATTCCACATGGTGTTTCCACAAACCTCACTAGTATTGACCCATCTTTATTTCAACATGGGTAAGTGAGATGGCCTAATGCCCGCCCATTCATAAGTACAAGTACATGTACATGTACATGTACATCTTCATCAAAACCTCATCACTTTTGCATGCTTTAAATTTGAAAGTTTGCACTAATTTCACCACGTGTTAGAAAATGATCAGGAATGCATTTTGTGCCAGAAATATAAATAATAATTATAATAAAATAGGTTTTACAATTCAAACTCTTTCTTTGTCATGTTTGTATATTTAACTCACCATTGAAGAAATTTCTTTGGTTGGTTCTTTTTCATTACCAGCATGTACCGGTAGCTGTTTTTGTGACCAGCTGCAGTGTGTGATGTTTTTTATTAAATTTTTTTGTCATTAATTTGGGATTATTGATCTGTACAGAAAAAGCAGTTGGCAATTTGCAACCACTTACTTTAAGCCCAGTATGGCACAAAGTATGCACAACCTCCTTTTACTTTAAATATGCAGAAACTGCTTAAGTCTTTGCATGAGCATCAGACCTAGGCATCGTCAGCAATGCATTTGAAAGTCCCTCCAGTGGTCCACCTAACACTCCCTTTGTAACCGTTGAGTGGGTTCTTATGCACGAAGTCCACTGCAAGTCTCAAACACGGTGGTATATTTGCAGTGAATTCCTTGTAGCTAATACGATATCACCAGCAGGTGTGAATGTCATGCATTGTGGAGAGCTAGGACATTGGGTGGTCATTCGTTCTATGTATTTGCCATCTGGATGGAGAAGATGTATGTCTGTTGTTCTGTCCAACAACGAGTGTTTTATGTCATCAGCAACATAGATGTTGCCTTGACTGTCACAGCAGATGCACCTAGGGCTGTCAATGTCTATTGTGAATGTGCTGGTGTTTGTGTAAGTTGTTGACACCATTTTTTTTTCTTTGAAGTTGGTGAAGATGAATCGCCTGTTGCTGACAGCCAGTTGGTCTGCAATTAGTGGTGTCGATAGTCTCTCAACAAGGGATCCGTCTGGCTTGTGTAGGCTGATCTCTTGCTTGTCCTGGTAGCCTACTGCTATCAGATTTTTGTCGTCCACCGCCAGGCAGGTTGGTTTGCTGTCTGACCCTCTTCCTGGCTGGAACTGACGGAGAAGCTGATATTCTCTGCTGAAGGTCTTGACTAGAGGACTGTCAAGTACGATGAGCTGGTGCAATCGGTTGACTGCAACTTTTTGCGGATTTTTGAGATCTGGAATTTGTAGTTTTTGCCACATGATGGTAGGTAGGGGGTTGCTCGTTGGTGCATAAGTTATCAGTTTGTTGGCACTATTTATTGCAACCATTTCATTATTAGAAAAAACTGCAACAGAAGTGATTCGATCACTTGTTTTTTCTGTCCCCAGCCTCCACTTATCTTCCAGATTCAGTCTTCCTAGTGACTTCTTGTCACCCTCTTGGAAGTCAATGAAGTGTAACTTGTCAGGCACATTCTCTGGCTGTTTCTCCATCAGGTCTTTGAGGTTGTGCAAGAGTTTTTCCTTGAGATCCAAAATCTGAGTCTGAATTTCTTCTTTCATGATTTTGTTGACCTCATCGAGTGTCTGCTGTGCTACTTTCAGCTCTTCATTGTTAGTGTTTTCTGTTGTCTCAAATGTAAAGACTCTATCTTTGTAGATCTTCTTCGCATCTTTCTTGAGTTTCTGCTCTGTCTCTCTGATCCTTGCAACCTCCTTGTCAGCCTTTTGGGAGATCTTTTTGTTGGTGGACTCAAACATGACGTCCAGTTTTTTGCGAGAGTTTCTTATCATTTTCTTGACATTGGTCATTGCTATTATCTTTTTTTCCGACTGCGCCACCATGTTTTCAATTTCTTTTTTGCATGTATTGAAAGCCTCCGATACAAGTACAACATCGCTGCTAGGACAAGAATAATTCATACTACATCTATGATTCGGAACAGAGCACTTAATACACATCAACTTCTTACACTTGTTGCAGTAAATGTTGAGATCTGAATCTGAATGGTTGCCACATTTTGGTTTTTCTCTTAGTGTACTTTTGTAGGCAACTTCTCCTGATCGGAGTTGAGCGATTGTGACGGTTTTGTGAGATTTTGTTCCTGGCAGACGTTCATGTGTACTTTTGCAATTCTGACACAGGAAATGCGGACACTCCATGCAAAACGAAATTGCTGGATATTTTTCATCACAGCTTTGACATTTGATCTCTGACTCTTGACCGTCAAGAAGCTGTTCTTGTACTGCAAACTCCTCCACTAAGGCACTCAGAGTGAGATTAGTAGGCAAATCTTCAACTCCGTTTCTTCCCAGGATTGTTTCACGTCTACACAGGGGACATTTCAGTTTCATGCCTTGGGGATCTTGAACCTGTCTGAGGTTTTGGAGACAGTGGAAGCAAAAAGTATGCAAACAGTCGAGAAATTTGGGCTCATTGAAACGGTTGGAACAGATGGAGCATTGCAGGGCATTCTCACTAATCTTACCCTTCACCTCAGACGCACCGCCAGTCGCCATTCTTAATGAATCAGAAGAAATTCCTGAAGATCTGTGAAGGAAACGAAATAGAAATTATACAGCCATGAGTTGCTGGGATGCTTCGTGACACATGGTGACTGAATAATTTACACTATAAAACTCATGTACTTTGTCTTCATTGACTACTTTTATTGTTGGTGGTTGATTTAATCGTCAAACTCTATCAGATGAAAGCAAGCGGTTTATATTTAGACAATACAAACAAATGTCTGCAGTCTCCATCATCAACATTGACATTGACACTGTATGACACCAACCCTAGCACAACCACCGACGCTAGGCTTGCGAAGTTCCAGCAGTTCCCTGATTCTACCCGGTTCCAATATGGGAACCGGAACCGCCAGTCCAATCTTTTCAAGAACCGGGTACCCGCTATGCTCGGTTCTGGCTCCAAAGAATCCGTTCTAGATTAAATTACCTATTCTCTGTGCACAAACCCAGATCCGAGAATCGTCTACATAGGAACTCAATCGTGGGGAGGCCCGGGACATTCACTCTGGCCAGCTAGTCAAAGCAATATTTCACTGAGAGTTGGAGACGAACCACTCAACAGAGCCCTTTGCGAGTTTGCGGTCGGCCACGAGGCGCGCATAATAGAGCAATGAACCCAATGCTGGCCCTGCACCATGGATAATAAACGTGCATGGGGCGTGGCCAGACTGCTTGGGGTTACTTGGACAAGCGGTGCAGTGTGAACTTAGGTTTTATGAAATACGGACTCATAGGAGGTATTGCACATGCTCATGCACAGATAATCAAGAAAAGGACTGATCACGTGAGAGGGTTTAACCATTAACACAAAAAAGGAGTCCAATTTTCACAGGAGTCCCATCTTTATATCACACCGGCTCTGAGTGCTGGAATCGGCTCTGATGGACCTGGGCACACCCAGCTTTGATTGAGTGCCGCGGGAATTGACTCTATGGACCGGGGTGCAGGTACAAAGTACCCAGCTCCAAACGAGTCACTTATACCATTGCATGAAAATGAATTAATCCTTCGCTTTGGTTGATAGGTGCACATGGTTAAGAATGAAATGTCGCGCACTAAACACGTGAGCTACAATAATAATACTCATGTTCATGCACCTCAAGCCCGGGAGAGATCTGGACCATCCGTGACTCATTCAGATCGGAGCTGGGTATTTTTTGACCCGGGTCCATCAGAGCCGATTACAGCACTCGACCAGTTCCACACTACAGTACATGTAGTTGTGCAGTGTACATTGAAAGCAGGGTACCAGTGTACGTTTACGTGCATGTACGTGTACATGTACTTAGTGAATCATTCTATTCTCGGCGGCATGGCGGTCATCGTGGTAAATGAAATCATAGGCAAGGAACAGAGAATAAAGTAATTAATGCTTAGCTTGCTTTCAATAACACAATATCTATAGTTCACAGGAAAAAACACATATTTGAAACCAAATATGTAGTGGAATAACATGTATTGCACGTCGCAATCCACGGAGCACGGCCTCACAAGGTGACACAGTTATTCTTTACATGTAATTTTCAGAGCTTATGTTTTTCATTGAATTTTCCGGGAGCTGGTTCGGACTCAGAACGAGAACCAGAACCGGCTCCAGAAAGATTGGAACTGCCCAAGCCTAAGTGACACTATTACCAACACAGACCTCGATCAGCATCAACACTGTAACTTATCAACACCATCAGTTACCGGCACCAAAAAACCTGGACTCACAAGCCACCCAAAAGCGAGACCATTACCAACACCAACAATAACACCATCACCATCCAAAACTGACAACATTGACACCATCATTAACACTAACACCAACACTAACACCATTGCCACCCAAAACTGACACCATCGGCACCCAAAACTAACGCCATGCAACACCAAAGCTAACACTAATACCAGCAAAAACTTTTGATACATCACCAACAATAAAATGCTAAATACCCCAGATTTAGAAAATCAAGTTGAATTTTCTGACACATCAGAAATTTCATCTCACATATTGATTGAAAATGTACATGTATGTCAGTGATATGAGGTACATGTAGATGTCCAATAACCTTTGTACAGGAACATTACTCCCTGAAAAATAACCTGTATGTTTTGTAGTATAAAAAGACTAACCTTCAGAAGTTCAGGATACCCTTAAAGTAAGCTTTCAGTTGTCTAGGTGTTGTCTGTTACAGAAGTTATACTGCACTAGCTTTACGCAAGAATCTGTGCTGCAAAAAGAAGGCGCTGTTGATACTCCCCCTTTTTATTGCATGTAGAATCACGAGACATGGGTCAATTTGTTTACCTTTAATAAATACCAAAATAAGCCAATAGCATGCATGATGTTTGACACTTTGATCATAGTTTCTATTTGTACACATATACAGTACGTAATCATTAAAGCTAGTACATGTACACAAACAGTTGGGGTGTATTTGAAACCCTGTTCTCAAGTGACCCGCAAACAGTGTTTCTATTTCGTTTCCGGGTTGATGATTATGAACGCCCAAGTGCGTGCGGAGTGCAGCTGGGCAAAAATTCAAGATGACCTTTCTTCGGGGTTGTAACGAGTCACTGATATTTTGTGACTCGAGTCAAGTTATTTCAAAGAAGTGAATCAAGTTGAGTCTAGTCATTAGGTCAAGAAGGTCAAGTCGAGTCGAGTCGAGTCAAATATTTAGCTCGAGTCAATTCAAGTCACGAATATTTGAACTCTACAGGGTGAGTCAAAAAAAGTGAAACCCAATCAACAGATCACAAGAAGGTAAGTGTTCTTTCAGCAAAACGAAAACAAATCACATAAAGATGTGTGTGAATTGTGTTTGTTTTGCTGAAAGAATGCACACTTTTTTTGTGACCAGTGGACAGAACTTTAAAATGGTGGTTGTGTTTTTAAAAATTCTGTAACTTAAAAAGTGCATGAGTGATTTGAATGATTCTTGTGCTAAAGAAAGCTTATGAGTTGGGCTTTCATATCCTAGATTTTGAAAGTGCTACGTGCAGAACTTCGCTAAAACAATAGTCCCGACATTTGGGTTTCCCTTTTTTTGACTCGCCCTGTGTAAAACAAAGCTTATAAAAGGAGGCATAAATTTAGCCGGCGTTCGAATCCAAGAGCTTTATAAGAAATCGCCCAAAGCCAATAATTAAGCAATGAATTGGAAAATGTGTTAAAAGTCCGGTTCCTGGATAGTATTTTGTGCATTCTAGAAGCATAAGGTGGGAGTCTGTGACACGTTGTACCGTACGGTATTCGCAAAGTGACGTGAACATACATTTTGCACCGTAAGTCATTGCAAATACTTTTTGCAAAGTTTTGTATTTATTTTTGGGACTTGAGTCTTATAAGCCTTCGCTCGAGTCGAGTCAAGTCGAGTCTTCTGATGAGAGACTCGAGTTGAGTCCAGTCATTTTCTTGCAGTGCATTAAGTAGAGTCGAGTCATTTACCCTTAGGGACGCGAGTCAAGTCGAGTCACCATAAATTGTGACTCGAGTTGGACTCAAGTCAAGTCATTGACTTCAGTCATTACAACTCTACCTTTCTCTTAGTAGCCATGCCCTTTGTTATAGCAATAGAAACAAGTCACGTTTAAGTGTGTGTGGATATGCTGTTTTATGTATGTATGGCTGCATTGAAAGGCATACAAGATCACTAAAACAATCAGAGTGACATTGGAGTGACATTATTTATATTATTTTATTAGTCATATTTTTAAAAAGTATTCAAAGTAATAGCTGCAGAGATTAAAATTGCCTAAGTGTCATCCACAAAACTCAATACTCATCCTTTTGTACATTCATCACATGTTTCTTTGAGACAAAATATATAACTTATCAACCATCTTGAAAAGTTAAGCATGCAACAAACATGACACATCCATTCCTGTACCTCCCCAAAGCACCTTGCCTGTTACTCCCTACACCTTCCCAAACCGCCCTGCCTGTTACTCCCATAAGAAAGCACACAGGTAAACAAAGTGTGACATCATCAGTACAGGGGCTTATTGAGTGAGGTTGATCAAATTTAGTGTACCACATGGATGCACTGCATTCACATGTGCAGAGCCAATGGAAGTTTAAAAGCTGGTATGCAAGTCAATGATTATTAGACAGAATTTTCCTCATTTAGGAAATGCTTTGGGCATACAGCATTTTACACTGAGACAGGTCAAAAAAACTTCCTTTCCTTTTTTCCCTTCAAACATTGTCAAAATGCCCAAAGAGCTTGTCCTCAATACGTAGTTACTTCACAAGTGGTTGAAGTGCTTTCTGACATATTTTTGTATACAAGCAGATGCACTGCTATTGTTCACTGATTTTCTCTTTATTTTTGCGACCATAATCACAATTTTTTGTTGCTAATGGTTACATTGTTATATATGACTTCAGCTGATTAAAGCAAAAAGTACTTTAACAAATTTGAGACCAAACGCATGCAATTAAAAGTGAGATTCTGACAGCTCGATTTTCAATTATTAATGATTAAGGACCAAGCCCCAATCTTCCTGTTGTCAATAGACCATTATCATGTTGCGGCCATCTTGATTTTTTCCCATTCAAATCATCGTAACCAAAGCGAGGCTGGAAGGAAAAATAGTCTGGCTCCTTTTTGCACAACAATATTATCATTCAGTACTGTTATTGGATACAGGGAACATGACTGAAATGGTGGCAGCATGATAAAGGTCAATAGACCCTTCCATTAAGCCCCGCCCACATTGCATGTGGGTGACACATGTAACCTTTGATAACTGCAGGCTTTCCTGCCGGACCAGCCTTTCGCCAAGGCCATCGTGGCTTAACTTGCCGACATTGAAAAAGCGGCGAAATTGCGAAGCGGCTGGAGTGGGAGACCACAAACGCGAGTGGCGAAGCCACGAGGGCCTTTTCCAACTTGTCAAGAATTTCTTATGTTTTTCTTTATAATCTCGATATTTGCTACCCCAAAAGGGTAGCAAAATTCCAACCAATCATCAGCCTTTTCGTGCGTGCGTGGTTACTACGCGGACATGTCGAC
Source organism: Patiria pectinifera (assembly GCA_029964075.1). Lineage (NCBI taxonomy): Eukaryota > Metazoa > Echinodermata > Asteroidea > Valvatida > Asterinidae > Patiria > Patiria pectinifera. The sequence continues at coordinate 33,467,565 of CM057147.1, read as the reverse complement.
GAGCCCGGATGCTTGCAAAATTTAAAAACAAAAAATGCGAGTCTAGTTTTCCACGTGATCGTGACCGCGTAATTGTTTTTACATTATACTATTTTAATTTTACTCATAAAAGTATTTCAAGAAATTATCTGTGTGTGAACTTATTTTTCATCTGAACTTACAGTTATTTGCTCTACGTTTTCCTGACTCGCCCTTCTTTCACAAATGGAAGCAGCTAGGCAAAATCCGCGTTGTGATTGGTTAACCTTTCAGCACTCTTCTGATTTGCATAAAAACTATGAATAATTCAACAAAATCAAGTTGGATTTATAAGGCCTCATGGCTTCACCACTCGTGGCTTCACCACTCTTGCGTGCTGACTTAATCTTTGCTGCAGTCGCTTCGTTTTTTCGCAGCTCCGCCGCTCCAAGCCACGATGGCCTTGGCGAAAGGCTACTGCCGGACATGCATGAGACTGAGTGATTGAAGTGTGGACATGTGGCCGTTCTCTTCTAATGAAATTAACTATATAAGCACAGGATATAACAAATGCACATGGTGATTCAATGAGCATGTCAGTACAATTCCAATACTCTGATCATGTGTAAATGCTAGCCATATACAAGCTACTGTTACTAAACAATTTAAAAAAGGCGAAAACAATTGGCAATATACAAGTTAAGCAATGGCTGGCATTAAATTAAATTTAAAAAAAAAAGGCGTTAAAGAAATATTTTATTCTTCCCTTCATTCTACTGTCAACACTGTATGACTGGAATCCATGGGGAAAATCCAAAAAAAGATTTATCACCAAATACAGAGCAAGTTATTTCTCCTTTGATGATAATTCTTTGTATTTTTGCCAAATTTATAGATCGTCAATTTCAGCATTATTCAATGTCTGTGACCAAGCTTTTAAGACCTCAGTGAAAAAACCTGAAAATGTAAATCTGCTAAATTATTAATTAGATATCATGGTTAATTCCCTTTGTCACGGACATTTCTTTCGTACGGTTGGAATTGCCCAGATATATAAGTGAAGCATTTTGAAATTTATTTCAGCAGATATAATCGTTTCAAAAGTTTTAATGCAATTTTGGATTTTAAAACAAGACTAAAAAAACAAGACTAAAACTACTAATTTGCAAAAAATGCAAGTCAAGATGTTACTGATTGCTTTTCATCAATGAAAAGTTTGGACTCGAGTGAATGTCATCTCAACAATTTACAGATTTGCTCTTTAGTTTTCATCAAATAATCACGCATTCTTTCTTAATAGTTTACAATGCAATGAATTCACGCGTGGTACATGTAGTTGTGAACAAGGCATTAAACCAATTGTAGATCAAACAGACTATGATCGATAAATATCAAAGCTAAGATTCTAAAAGTTGATATGATTTAGATCCAAAGATCAATTTGAAGATGTTTAGCACGTGAAAATTATTGTTTATATACAAGCATACATACATACTACTACGTGTATTAGGTGGTACTTGGATGGCCCGTAAACTATAGAAAACATTTTGGCAATGTACTTCAGTTGCTTTTTCTGAATATATCCCCAAACAACATTCAAGCAATAACTTCAACCCAAAACAATTCTGTTACAGAATTCGCTTTTTTTTTTGGTGCATAAACATAATATGGTTAAAATAGTTATTTTTAATGTTTGACCCATCAGTACAATAATCTCTGTTGTAAAATATTCCCCACAACTTGAAATTATAAAAGAAATTCCCTCTAGATTTTCCCTTGTTGCCGCTGCTATAAGCTAAACAATAATAGCACAGTTTTAGTTAAGCCAAAAAAAAAAAAGTACTCGGTCTCTGGTCAGACCAAAGTTCCGGCATTGATGTGGCGACGCAGCTTTTTTTTTTTCAAGCTTGGATTGTACAGACAAGGTGGGGTACTATTTTTGCATTTTTTGGTGTCCTCATACATGTACATTCGTGTCCTCCATAATTTGCCTTGGTTCCCTCGATCATTTGCCTTGGTGCAATTTCCCATTCCTTGGTGCTCTTTCATGTCTTTGGTACAAAATTTGAGGAGGTGCGGCAATAGAGGCTTCTGTTGGAGCTACCGCAGAAAAGTTTGGAAAAAAAAGGATTGACGCGCATAATTAAAATCGACGCGCCCGCTGACCAGAGACCACCTTTTTTTTGGGCCTTATTACATGTATTATTAAACACTTAAATGCTAGCTACCGGTATATACAGGTACAGTGATGTTATTACGCTGCTACAGAATAAGAATAATTTTGGTATAATCATCCACTGTAAATATTCAATAGTTATCTCTCTAGTCTTAATTTTTTTCCTTTCTTTACCCATTTTACCCATTTTCTTTACCCATCTCCTTTCTTTACCCATTTTGGGTGTCCAGTCTCTTAAAAGTAGCTTTTTAGAATACAGGGAGAAAGATAGAGTGAGATAACAAAAGGGGAAAAAGGCAGGGCCAGTGAAGCAGGTCAGAGAGCCCACAAAATAGAATGGTAATTGACTGGCTACTGAATGGCTGTTCATACATCTGTGTACAGAGTGGACAGGATTTTACAGGGTTATCCTATACAATAGCACTGCCCGGCTCACATGTAATACTGAGTCAGTGAGTCAGTCAGCAATCAGTGCAAAGAAGACACATTTACACGCAAGACACAAGTACACGTTTGCCTCTTCACTAAAACTCGTTATTTTTGCACCTGTAGTTTTGTCCGTTTGCACTAGTTTCACCACGTGTGAGAAAGTGATTAAGATTGCATTTTGTGCCAGAAATAGTAATAATACGTGAAATTGTAATAGGGGTTTCACACGTCAGATTGTTTTGTTAATATATTCAGGCATCATCTAAATTGCTTTGTTGTTATTTATGACAAACATTGACAAGGGAGCCTACATGGTTCTGTTACAGGCCACATAGATTGATTTGTTGTCTTTCAATATTTCTGGATTCCTTTTGGATTGAGTCAAGTCTTTACACACGTTGGTAGATTTGCAGTGATTCCGATCCACCTACCATCAGATCACCTTCAGCTGTGAATGCCATGCATTGTGGATGAGGAGTACAGTGCTGGATGATGCGCCCAATGTACTTGTCTTGTGGACTGAAGACACGAATGTCCGTTGTGTAGTTTAACCGTGACTGTTTGATGTCATTAGCGACATAGATGTTACCTTGACTGTCACAGCATACGCTCCTGGGGCTGCTTATGTCCACCATCACCTCGCTGTCCGTGTTATAATTCTTGGATACCATTTTCTTCTCGTTGCAATTGACATAGATGAACCTTTCACTGCTGATGACTAGTTGATCTGCAATCATCGGTGCGGGTAGTGTCTTGAGGAGGGATCCGTCTGGCTTGTGCAGGCTGATCTCTTGCTTGGCCTGGTGATGGTAGCAAAAATGGGAATCCATATTTATATTTTACAGTCATTTATAACATACAGGGTGAGTCAAAAAAAGTGGAACCCAAACCCAAACAATTATATTTCATTTTTAAAAGAATATGTAGTACCAAAAATAATAATGACTGGAAAGCCAATTTCATAAGCTACTTTTAGATGAAAAAATTACTGCAATTGGTCAATCTGTTCAAAGAATATCGCCATTTAAACACAATGACCCTAAAACCTGTCTCACCCTTTTTGACTCACCCTGTACCTTTACCCAAGACTTTACAAGGAATGCTGCTTACCCCAGTCCACTGCAGTTGCACAAAGGAGAGGCACTGAGTACTGAATTTGTCCCTCGGCATATTGAAAACATGACCCAGAACTAATTGCTTACGGTGTGTTAGTTTAGCACAACAGACAGTTGATTGTGTGTCGTTAAAATCCTAAACATGTTTACATGACATGCATACCTGGTAGCCCACTGCTATCTGATTGTTGTCGTCCACCGCCAGGCAGGTTGGTTTGCTGTTGGAGTCGAGTCCCGGCTGGAAGTGATGGAGAAGCTGATATTCTCTGCTGAAGGTCTTGACTACAGGACCATCAAGTATGATGAGCTGGTCCAATCGGTTGACCGCCACTTGGTGTGGGTGTCTCAGATCGGGTATTTGTAGCTCCCGTACGAAGAAGGGGGATTGGGGGCTGTTGTTTGGTAAATGAGTTGGTGTATAGTACACCAACTGGTTGCCGGTAACTTTGACTATTCCGTGATCGGAGAAGCTTGCAACAGAGTCAACTCTGTGGTTTATTGTTTTCTTCAGTCTCCACCTATCTTCCAGAACTATTCTTCCAAGTGTCTTCCCATCACCCTCATGAAAGTCAATGAAGTGCAACTTGTCAGGCACATTCTCTGGCTTTTTCTCAGTTAGTTCACTGAAGTTGTGCACAAGTTTTGGTTTGAGATCTATAATTTCCGTCTTGATTTCATGAGCGAGGAGTTGGTTCATCTTATCTGTGGTGTGCTCTGCTACGGTCAGTTCTGCATCATTCGCGTCTTCTGTGGTCTCCAAAATTTTGATTTTGTCTTCATAGATCTCCTTGGCTTCTTCCTTCAGTTTCTGCTCCATCTCCCTGATCCTAGCAATCTCCTTGTCAGCCTTTTGGGAGATCTTCGTGTTGGTGGTTTCAAACATGCTGTCAAGTTTGTTGCGGGACTTTCCTGTGTTTTTGTTGGCATTGCTCAGTGCTATTTTCTTCTTTTCAACCTTTCCTATCAGTTCTTCAATTGCTTCCTTGCACTGGCCGAAAACCTCAGACATGTCGGCATGAGAGTGTTTTTCATGTTCCAAAACAGAGCACGTAATGCACATTAACTGCTGACATGACTTGCAGTAAATGTTAAGATTCTGATCTGGATGTTTGCCACACTTTAATTCCTTTCTTACTCTACTCTTATAGCTGACCTCTCCCGCTTTCAGTTGAGCCATCGTGTAGGTTTTGTGAAATTTTGTTGCCGGAAGACATTCATGTTTGCTTTCGCAATTCTGACACAGGAAATGTGGGCATTCCATGCAAAATGAAATTGCTGGATTGTCCTCATCACAGCTTTGGCATTTAATCTCTGACCCTTGACCTTCTCGAAGCTGTTCTTGTATTGTAAACTCCTCCACTAAGGCACTCAGAGTGAGATTAGTAGGCAAATCTTCAACTCCGTTTCTTCCCAGGATTGTTTCACGTCTACACAGGGGACATTTCAGTTTCATGCCTTGGGGATCTTGAACCTGTCTGAGGTTTTGGAGACAGTGGAAGCAAAAGTATGCAAACAGTCGAGAAATTTGGGCTCATTGAAACGGTTGGAACAGATGGAGCATTGCAGGGCATTCTCACTAATCTTACCCTTCACCTCAGACGCACCGCCAGTCGCCATTCTTAATGAATCAGAAGAAATTCCTGAAGATCTGTGAAGGAAACGAAATAGAAATTATACAGCCATGAGTTGCTGGGATGCTTCGTGACACATGGTGACTGAATAATTTACACTATAAAACTCATGTACTTTGTCTTCATAGACTACTAATATTGTTGGTGGTTGATTTAATCGTATAACTCTTTCAGTTAAAAGTAAGATCGAGATTTATGATCAGACAATTACAAACTAATGTCTGCCGTCTCCATTATCAATAGTGACATTGACACTGTTTGCCAGCATCCCTAGTACAACCACCGACACCATTACCAACACAGACCTCAACATCAACACTATAAATGATCAACTCCATCAATTACCGACACCAAACAACCTAGACTCACAAGCCACCCAAAGGTGAGACCATTACCAACACCAACAATAACACCATCACCATCCAAAACTGACAGCATTGACACCAACATTAACACTAACACCAACACTAACACCATTGCCACCCAAAACTGACACCATCAGCACCCAAAACTAACGCCATGCAACACCAAAACTAACACCAATACCAGAAAAAACTTTTGATACATCACCAACAATGAAATGCTAAATACCCCAGATTTAGAAAATCAAGTTGAATTTTCTGACACATCTGAAATTTCATTGCACATATTGATTGAAAATGTACATGTATGTCAGTGATACGAGGTACATGTAGATGTCCAATAACTTTTATACAGGAACATTACTCCCTGAAAAATAACCTGCATGTTTTGCAGTATAAACAGACTAACCTTCAGAAGTTCAGGATACCCTTGAAGTAAGCTTTCAGTTCTCTAGGTGTTGTCTGTTACAGAAGTTATACTGCATTAACTTTAGGCAGAATCTGGGCTTTAAGACAGGCTGCAAAAAGAAAGCGCTGTGGATACTCCCCCTCGTTATTTTTAGGATTCTAAGAATTGCATCATGTAGAATCACGAGACATGGGTCGATTTGTATACCTTAGGCCAAAAAAAAGAATAGTTCTGCTTCCGGTTACCCGACCGACCCTATTTTTAGGCTGCGACCCTAAAATTTTTATCGGCAACTCAAAAAAAAAAAAAAAAAAAATTGAATAAATACAAATAAAATCTGTCTTTTCTGTCTTCACAAAATACCTCTCAACAACCCTTTTGCATCCAAAAATGCTTGTATTTATTTGTTTTCTTACTTACATTCGCTTTTTTTTCAAAGAAACCTCCGTTATTACAAATTCGCTTCGCGATATAACTACTTCGCAATTCGATGTCACGCACGGTGACTATAATCGCGTGGCGACGACTGGTTCCCGCCGCGCCGCGCAGGGGCCAATGTAGAAGACATAATGAAAATGCGGTAACCAGTCCATAGCTAGCTATGTGACCGATAGCGCGCTATCAGTACAGTGCAGGCCACTGTCAACTGGTCGGATTCGACATCGTAAAAATGCCAAGAAAACACCGATGGAGAAAGAACATTTTTGCAAGTTAATTTACAGAATTGATCTAGCTTGTCTGTGTATGTATTTTCTGTGTTCAGGAGTTCATTTTGAGATCGCACTACTCGTATTTGGAGTGATACATGCCGCGTGTTTCCCGAAATTGTTGACGGTAAAAACAGCTCTGACGGCCCATGGTGGGCCGCTCGCCACACACGCACGCATTACACACCTCGGAGTTTTGGCCAGCTCCCCGCGTCTTGACTAGCGTTGTGCATATGGTGCGAACGGCCTGAATTTTCCATTATTTTTTGAAATTATCGAACGTAAATATATTGACAATAATTAAAGGTAGGTTTTACTCACTTTTTGTTGCCATTTCGTGTATAGCTTTCGTAGTGCAATAGAAATAGTTCAGGCTAAAACTTCGCATATAATTGAATACCCCATTCAATCTGCATAAAAAAAATTGGCAAAAAAAAAAAAAAATTCCGACCGACCGACCCTATTTTTGAAAGGCATGTAATCGGAAGCAGAACTATTTTTTTTTTTGGCCTTACCAAAATCAACCAATGGCATGCATGATGTTTAGCACTTTGACCATTTCGTCTAAGTGCATAGTATGTAATCATAACAATCCAGTACACAGACAAACACTTATTGGCAGCACAGTAAACCAATGTAGGGTCAAAGGTTTGACACATACGACAAATGATCAGTCTACAAATATACATCATTCAGTTTTGTCATTATTGAAATTTGATATTAAAGTGTGGTGGAAGGGAACACTATTTATTTCCAGACATTATCTAAAGGGCTATTTTCAAAAGAAGTAGTAACCAATAAATACAATTGACGATGAGTTTGTTTTAAATTCAAATTACAAAGTAACAATCTTTAGAAGTCTGTTAACATGGAGATGAATAAACCTGCTGCGAACTGAAATTACCTGAAATAAACATATACAAATAATATTTTTATACAGTATTACAAGTTTTATATCTTCTGGTCACTAATATTATTAGTGACCAGAAGATATAAAACTTGTAATATTGTATACATTTATCGCATTTCTTTGAAAAAAGAATTCAACAAAACCAGCCCTTACAGAAAAATTAAATCATATCCCTTCATGTAGCCCTGTTCAGCCCCAAAGCGCCCTACTAATGATTAATAAATCTGCCCAAAACTGCCCCAGAGCTACATGTATGTCTATTTTGTATTCTTCAAGTAATAAATACCATGTAATAGAGTGTAATGCAACAGCAAATGGGCTCAAGCAATAAGACAATGATAAATGAAACCTTTGTAATTGTGTGCTTTGTGTTGTAGGGAGCTGAGCATCCAAACCCAGGCAAGCGGTACTCGGCCCGTGGGTTCCCTAGGCACTGCTACCTCCCAGATAACGAGATTGGGAGAAAGGTATGACCACTTAGTATTTACATCTCCTTCAGTTTTCCCAACTACCCCATGTCTTCGTTCTTCGTTAAGACATAATCATTTGCTTTTCACTCATTTTGTTCATTTCCAATAATAACACCATTCAAAATCCAAAGATATATGTTCAAAACAAAACCTTTTGAATATTATACTTTTCAGGAAAACTGTGACAAAAAAATCTACAGTCTTTGGATCTGGTAACACGATTTCGTCCAAAAGCACTCTCTATTTTGCAAACAGCAGTCGATTGATTGATTGTTGGAAATCACCACCATTTCTTGATTTCTTCTATAAAATGACAAAAAACTTTTGGGATAAATGCAAATGATTACGCCTTTAAATTTAGTCAGATTCTTTAGGTTTTTTTAATGGATTCTGCAATGTACATTCTAGACAATACTGATTTTTATTTCAAATTCCCTTTTCCAACCAGATCTTAAAACTCCTGATCATAGCCTGGGAACGTCGTCTCCTCTTCACCATCGGCACGTCGGCCACCACCAGCGAATCCAGCACAGTGGTGTGGAATGAGATCCATCACAAGACAGAGTTTGGTTCCAACGTGACGGGTCACGGCTTCCCAGATCCTAACTACTTTGACAACGTACTATCAGAGCTGGCTTCTCAAGGAGTGACTGAGGATTGCCTGAAGGACTGAGCTACCCCCTGGTATATGCCCTGCGCACACACGCTTGAGGGCAGCATTTATCACTCACCATCAAGTTTAAGGTTTTTCTGGTCTACAGATTAAAGATTGTTGATCACCCCTCTGGGGCAAGCTAGAAGTCATTTTTTGACAAAGCCTCTACTGTCCTTGTCCTTTTTGTCAAAAATATAACAAAACAAAGTATAACATACATTGAAAAGCCCAAATGGAATTTCACCTTGGTAGTTAATGTATTTGAAATGTTTTGCCGGAGAGTAAGGACTTTTAGTGTCAACTCACAAGTTATGTCACAAGACCTTGCATGGTGAAGTGTTCTTTAAGTTATTTTTTTTTTCAAAGCTGAAATCAATTCCTCACAAGTCAATTGCAAGTCCTCCAGTCTCAAGTGACAACTGTGTAATTTATGACCACAGTTATGGTCTGACTTGTAATTGACTTTGTTTAACTCTAGGTTTTGTGGTTAAGAACTGAGGAATCATGTTGAGAAACATAGACTTGACAATCATGTGAAGAACATTCATCTATACTTTGCAATCATGAACTTCAGATCGAGGTGGCATTTAACTGGTTCACACACATAACTCCACCAATCATTGCATTGTGAATAGGTGGTTACCGGGTAGATATCACCCTTGAGCAGACACAGTTTACTTTCTCGCCACAAGAGGGCCAAGACATGCATGAAGGGAGTAACTCAAGGTGTTTTCAAAACCTTGGCTCGACTTAGGGCTGTGGCTCAATGTGGATTCATGTTCTGCTCTCATGATGTAAGGTTAAGCCGGATATGAAGCTAAATCTGAAAAATGAAGCCGTTATTTCTAATACACCTCAGTAAAAGCACCTCTAGTAAAAGTACACAAATAAGAAAAAAATCACTTCCATTAATGTTTGGTAAAAAAAAGATTTAATCAGCAATAATTTGCTCTATCAAAGCTTCATTTTTGAATTGTAAAACAAAATGGAAACTTTGTTGGAACTCTATTCACTTTTGATTCTGGGGTTTTTTTGGTTATAAAGAGATGAACATTTGATCATTTAGAGTCGGTGTGCATATATGGCATTGCTCATAAAGCTTCATACAAGGTTTACTTTTCCCAGGCAACCCTGCACGCTATATAAACCATGGCATTTGTTTAAGAGCAAAGTCAGCTTTTATGATCATTAAGCATTTAGAAGTATGCATATTTATGCGAGCCACTTTAAGCTTTTACATATTCATATTATGCCTTGCTGCTAAGAAAGTTTTTCTTTTAGAACAAGTGACAATTTTTTGTTGTAAATTTGTAGATAAGGATGTACATATTGTTAAGCACGTAACCCATACAGTAGTTCATTGATTGTTGGGAGAGTGAGATATTCAAATTCCGCTCATCATCCAAAAATGGCTCACAATCCAAAAGTGGCTCATAAAACATTCAGATATGATACCTGGTACTTTCTTTAAGTTTACAAAGTGTCTGATTTTTAAAAGGATTTAAAGAAAAGATTTTTCAATTACGTATTTGAGGAACAGAGACAGGAACTAGTGATTTTTTTTTTTTGATAAGAAAAAAACGACGAAAAGTCATGAAATTATCTATTAAAAATGACATGAAACTGATCAGCATAATTTACTATAAGCACAAAAAAAAAATTTGCTCAGCAGAAGCTGATTACCGACCAAATTGTAACATGTATTATCTGTGCCGGTACTCTGCAGATTTTTGCTTAGCATGTAAATGTAGTAAACAGAAAAAGCTTTGCAGCGACATGAAATTGGTTTCAACTGTTGACATTTGTAGTTTCACCGACCGAACACATAAAGGTATACATGTACCATTGTCAGCACAATATACACACATATAGCTATATTAAATTACTAGAGCGTACAAAGTAATGCCCGATGGGCGCATCCATGTTTGTGCACTAACCTATGAAAAACTCGAAATTTTGTACGACTAGTTGCATATCTGCGTTTGTATTCCATACTGGTGCGTCTGGAGCGGATACGCTCAAAACCGAAACGCACGATCAGCAAATGAGTGTTTCATTTTGCTCTACGCAAACAGCGCAACGTGTGCGCGTCCCTCCGCTGCAGATGCTTTTCGCCTTGAAGTTTTGAACCGTCATGACACGCTTCGTATCTTCTACTTGCGCGTTGCATTTAGAGTACACTTAAAATTCAATCCAATTTGATTGTGTTCTACAAACACGCACATAAATTCAAAATGTCTGCGCCCAGAGCGCCTTCAAAGCGTCTCCGCGCAGAAGAATGAGGAGTTAGCCCTCTAGTAATTTGATATAGCTCTATGTGCACACAGCAATTAATTACTTTATTCTCTTTTTCTACGGTACATGAACTCACATTATACACAAGCAGAGCTATGATTATGGTGAACATGTGGGTATCTACATGTATTTGGTTCCACACATTGGACCGATGTTAATCAGTGTACATCAGGTTGAAATCATTGCCTGTTAATTGTCACAGATCAAAACTCCTACAACTGGGGCAGGTTTTTTTTAATGATCTTTGCTCATCAGTTTAATGTTACGGTGAAGGGTTTTACATCTTTTTAGTTGTTTTTTTAATTACTGATTGTTGTGTTTTTCTGTAACCCATCAAGGCCAGTTTAACTACCAATGTGAGGGACAATAAAACTTCAAATCTAATCAAATCTAATCAGTTAGCATACCATTATCGTTAGTCTAAAATCTTGCCATCATCATATATATTTATTAAATGTACCAAGGTTTGTAGAATGTTGCATTTAAAAAAACATATTAAGAAAAGATGTATAAAGGAAGCATAGAAGTCCCAGAGTGCACAAAATTGTCTTCATTGGATTCAGACTGGCTTTTCACTGGAAGTCTTTTCATTCACGTGGTCTACACAATTGGCTGGATTTAGCCCATACATTGGCTTTAAGAGATAATCTATACGATAGCAGTATCTGACTCACTAGGGGGAGTAAGTCAGTCGGTGGGGGGTCGGGGAGTTGGGGAGTCAGTCGGTCGGGGAGTCAGTCAGTCAGACAATCAGGGAGAACGGTACATAGTAAGACACTAGGCTGGCCAGCAAAAATGTGTTCGTTAATTTTCTCTCATTAGTCGATAGTAGTATGATAGAAGTATCACGAGAACTCTAGCAAAAAGTGACAATACTTTGAAGGCCATTTGGCCTGTGGTTTTTGTCAACTGGGGGGGGGGGGGTTGGGTGGGGGTGGGGGTTGGGAAGGGCGTGGGATTTGAAGGGGTGGGGTGTTACGCAGGGCTGCCAACTCTCATGCATTGAGCATGAGACTCAAGCATTTCAGGTTCTCTGCTCTCACTTGTGCATGGGATTTCTCAGACTAAAAAAAACCATAAATATATCTCAAAAATAATGTTTAAATGATGATCTTTTTGCTAAAGATAAATTGGTTAAAGTGGTAAGCAATTGCCTCAGATAGCACCACAGAGCATCTAGTATCCAAAATTTGTCAGGGCCCTTAAGCAGGCCCCCAACCCACGCTGTTATGGCTTCACGCTGGTATTGTTTTTTTATTGATTGATTTCTTCTTTATACTGGTTGGCCCATTCAGTCCTTTTATGATAAGTTCTGATCAAGCTCCATCACCAAATTCTCACTCTCACCTTTTAGTCAAAGTTGGCAACCCGGTGTTGAGGGGTTTGCATAAGGTATCCCCACATGCCCTTTTCTCTTTCAGTTTGTACCGGTTTTATCTGCTTGCGATGCTGGTTTTATATCAATGGAGGAATTATGCATACAGCATTTTGTGCCGTCAACAGCGCCCCCAAAACAGTGAAGTTTATGCCCCTACCCAGTTTGTTTTTCCGTCATTCAGCTTAACTACTCCACAATTTTTGAGATAGTCAAAGGATCTTAGAATACTTGGTGTGTTGGTTGCTATGCGATAAAACTTGGTATTTATGCACAAGGTCTTGGTGTGTGGTTGTTAATGCGTATATTAACTCTGTATATTATTTCTGCAACAGCTTTGTCAAACTTTGCTGAAAAATTAAAGTTGTCAAAATTTAGGGACCCAGAATACTTGGAAAACGGCACCAGTTTCATTTGCATTTAAATTGTAGCATTTATTGGAATGTTCATTGCAATAAAATTGATCATGTACAGCATTGCAAATTCCTGAACACAACGTGTGGTTGTCTTTTCCTTTTGATTTAGATTTTTGTATGTTACAGTTTGTAAATACAAATGGGAGCCAGAACTGTGCATTTGCAAACTCTCTTAGAACAAACACTTTTGAAATCCTTTCCAAACATTTAGCCATTGTGTGAATAAGTAGCAATTTACTTGGACTGAAAATCACATGCAGCAATTTATGCTCATTTTAACATCGTAAAACAACAATGGAACTTGCTGTCCATTTCTGTATTTTCATGTGTGGACAAAAGGACTGAATTCATAGCTTGTGGTCGATTCTTCAGAAATTGAAACTAAAGTAATTTTTGGGAAAAAAATGTTTTTTATTTTTATGTGATGTAATATAAATGATTATTGTTCACTAAAGTGTTGCTAGTAAGTAAAGATGCAAATTTCTTAACATGTTTCAATGGTTGGTCTTTCTGTACATAAATTAGCATAATGTGACACATGTGACCACAGAACAATTCCCATTTAGTAAAACTAAAGCAGAGGGTGTACATTGTTTACGCGTTCTGCATATCACAAAAGGCTAGTTTCACACCAAAATTAGTATGGGTGTGTTTGACCCCTCGTAATATTTTGACACAATTTGTGAGAAAAGAAACTATACTTGAGGTATTGTAAGATGGAATTTTGCGTCGGGGTGATATAAATCAAATTAGGGTTTGCCTGTTGCCGATGTTTAAACACTGTATACTCAGTGTGTTACTGAGCTGTTAGCTCGGTGGTCGAGTGGTAAGACATCTGCACTAGAAAGCAGGTCCTGGGTTCGAGTCCCACCCGAGTGATTTTTTCCCAACTTTCACTCGGGTGGTAACACACTGAGTATACAGTGTTGAAACGTCGGTGAGGGGCAAAACCCTAATTTGATTTTTACTTGAGGTATAGGGAGTAAATAGCTCTAACCTAATGAATCAGTGAAAGTAATATGTCAGATTTAGTTAACAAGGGGTAAAGCTTCAAAAATCAGACGAGCCCAATTTTATGTCACACAGCGACCAAATGACCCACGTCCATGTGAAAAGAAAACAGCACACAACAGCAAATTATGTATTCTTAAATGTGTCATTTATTTGCACATGATACAACACATGTCAAGACATTCCATTTTGCACCATACAGTGTACATAACTTCTGGCTAGGACCATTTTAAGACAATTTTATACCATTCTATATCATAAGTCAAGTACAAGTATTTGATGAGCAATATATGTGTACCTTTAGATAAACTTACAATAAATTTAATTTAATTTCCACTGGAACTATATACACATAATGCTAGGTACCCAACACCATTTACACATGAATGATTTTGCCAGTTATTTCCCCCCTTTTCACCAATTTGACCTTTTGCTTATGACTGTGACCTCTTCCACGTGGACTGAATATTTACATTCCATTGTTCTTTGCTTCTCAAAAATGAAAATCTTAAAAAATTAATCCCTAATACTAGACCCCTTTCGTGGTGCGCATTCAGTGAGGGCAGCTTTTGTCATTTATTAAACCCCTTGCCGCTGGGTTTTCATGCCTTACTGCACAGGCTTATATGCATCATTGCACAATAGAATCTGCGCAGTACTAGCAACCGCCCACAGACGGCATACCACGGCATTCTGGAGCACAGCTGTAGCTGCCAGCCAGTGAGGATAAATGATATTATCGTCAAGTAAACTTGAATCCTCGAACATGATTGGTCGATCCATGGCAACAAGCTGTGCTACATATAACCATGTAGCACGGCCTCGGTCCATACCGCACTCCGCGTATTCCGCTATATGTCCTTGTGAAGCATGCTCGTTCCAACTGTACTGCGTGTCAAGTTTGCTCGAAGATAAATTCGATAAAATCACGCTCGCGCTCGTGGAACACAGAAAATGAAGTGCGTTGGTGACACAGACGCACTACATTATTCCGTGTTCCACTCGCGCTCGCGGGATAACTAATATTACAATGCATCCATTCATGTGTATCACAGATACAAGACCTGTCCTCGCATATGACATCAGATAAAGGGCTTCTATTTAACATTATTACATTCTACGAATAAATTTTTCCAACAGGATCATTCCTATTTTTGTGGGAAGAGTTTCCTAGAACTTGCAGAATTTGTTAGCACAAGTATGTCACCAAAAAGTGTCAAATTGCTGTGACTGGCTTGCAATTAAACTTTCTGGAAAAACCAATGTTCGAACCTATATTTGCTGGAACAATTTGCTGCTAACCAGCACGATGAATTGTAGCCAAGATCTTATCAGACTGGTGGTGATACCGCTACAGAACCCTTCCATGGGTTTCCCAATCTATCTTTTCCAGTCATAAGGTTTGAATGTTTGCATGGTGAAGAGAACAATAAGATTACATTTACAGTTGTACCATGTACAACATCTCTTTTGTGAGTTTGTGAAATTCTGTAGGAAACAGGGGGAAACCCAACATTTGGGACAGCATGCTCTGCCCATTGTCAGGAGACTGAGGGGTTCCAATGGAGAAGGGTGGTTATGTTCTACTGTCACTGTTCTATCTTCTCTTGATCAGTTTTCTAATCTTCATATCCTTTGGGTTACCGATTCCCGGAGGTCTGTCTGACACTGTCCCTCTGTGTGTGTATCACCGTATGTGTCCCTGTATTATCTTCATATCCCTTGGGTTACTGATTCCCCTAGGTCTGTCTGACACTGTCTCCCTGTGTGTGTATCATCGTATGTGTTCCTGTATTATCTTCTCTTGATTAGTTTCTCCAGTCTTCGTATTCTGCTCCCCTCCTGTTCTTGGTGGGCTGACGGTGAGCTGGTTTGCCCCTCGGCTCTTGGTACTCTGGTTCTGAATAACTCCAGCATGGTGTTCTGATCACTTCGCTTTAAACTCTGCAATTGATACAAAGAAGCAAAACAACAACATAAACAACAACATAAACAACTTGTCTCTATCAACATTTTACTTGTTTTGCTTGCATGACCTCTGCTACGGAATGTAAAAATACATTCCATGCAATTTCAGCCCATTTATGATTAACAATAGTTCTTTTCAAAACATCACTAAAATCGAAAATCTGCAACCTAAGATCTCTTCCATACTGAAAATGAGGTAACGACTGACCTTCATGTCCAGAACTTTCTGGAAGTTTGCTGTGTCCCTGTCAGCTATGAGTTTGATGTAATTGTCTACGAAGGATTGTGGCGGGTCAGCTGGAGACATCACCACCTAAAAATCATAAAAAGTAGACAGTTTTTACAATGAGTAAGTCCATTGTGCTAATACTTGGCAACTGCAAATATGAAAAAGTTTCTGACAACCTTTGAAAGCCCAGTGGGAGAGACACACACTGTGTGTACAGGTCCATGCATGTACACGTATAGCATATAGTGTGCATGACTTGTTTGGTACTGAAAGCGCACAAACCCAGACAAGTGTGTGTTTACCTGCAACTGTGGACCCCCTATTATCCAAGTTTAGTAACATTTTAGGAAGACCTCCCATATGTTTTGTACTCAATTGTCAACTGTGGACCTTCTGGAATTGTGGACCCCATTGTCCTTGATTGTTCAACGTCCCCTACTGAATGCAGAAACAAACTCATAACGTCTTAGTGAGAGCATCACGCACTGTCAGCAATGCCTTCAGATGCCTCTCCCATTGGTCTCCCCAACTCTCCCTTTGTAACCGTTGAGGGGGTACTTGTGATAGGAGTCCATTTCTTAGGTTTAGAAATAGATAACGAATACTGATTTCATGTTTAGGGATGGTGTTGTGTAGTGTTTATGAGAATATAGGTGGATGGGTAAATAAAAAAACGAAAGAAAAAGGAAGAATTAGGTAGTGCAGAAACATGGAATTATTACCTTGAGTATCATTTCTGCCTTGGTCATTCCCTTCACGACGATTTTTGTGTAGCTGGCGGAAAAAAAGACATGTTAAGTTACCATAAATATAAACAATAGAGGAAAAAGGTTTCTAGCTTAGCATGGGAAGAAGGAATGCAAGTGAAATAGTCAAAAGTGTTCATGTGGGTCATGGTCCCTGACACACCAATGACACAGGCACCAGCCTATTTTGCACATGAGTCTCATTCTGGATCTCAGGACGACTGCCACTTTTTATGGTCTGGTACCCTGACTCGCCTAGCAGGAGCCCTCCTAGACTTTGGAACCAATGAAAAAGAGCTAAAGACCCAAGATGGCTGCCAATTTGGATAGTCTAGTATCCTGACCCACCTGGCGGGAGCCTTCCTAGACCCTTTGGATCCGATTGACGGAGCTTGATGGACAGTAGGTATCGGAGCCTTGATCTATGGCTGTGATTTTGTTATGGTCTTGTACCCCGACTCACCTAGCAGGAGCCTTCCTAGAGACTTTGGAACCGATGGACGGCAGGTCTAGGAGCACTGTCTTCAAGGAGTGTGTGTCTAGCAGAAGCTGCTCTGCACCGACCGTGCTGATTGGCTTACACTTGCACATGTGACTGACGAAGCGTGGAATGAATGAGCTGCAATACAAATCATTATCAGAGAAGTTAAGACTGCGTCAAAATTATTGGCTGTGGCTTGGAGTAACACACATGTCTATGGGAAGGGGCTTCAACCGCTTCCATAGGTGCAGGTGTACTTAGCCATAGCCAAGTCATTCTGACACAGCCTTACAACCTGCAGAAAATTGCTCAATAATGACTGGAAATGTGGATTGAATTATGAAAACAAAATATTAATAAGCTAAGCAAATTCAAACCAAAGTTCTGTAAAGAAGTGAAGCCCCAAAAAACGTTAGGACTATTTTCACTTCAAACGAGAATCAACTCCAAAGGTACATTTATATTTGACAAGCAAAATCAGAACTAAAAGTACAAGTATTTGAAACCTCCCATCTATATTAATGTGACCCAATTAACTCAACAAAATGACTCTTAAATTGCCAAAGCTACTTTTAAGTAATTGGCCTTTTACCTGAATATTACACGATGGAATTTGTGATAGAATCAACCTTGTTGCACCTAAATAATATCTGTATAATCAAACAAATTGATATATCAGAATGAAAAGGAAATTATATGCTTCGTATTTCATGTAAAAAACTACCAGTATGAAAAATTTCCCTTTCTTCTCCTGTTCTTGTTAAATTAATTTCCCAGGATACTGACTTGGCAAACTTGATGCAGAATTGTGTGAAGTATTTCCTGGCCGATGCTAGGTTGTCCCTGACCGTCGGTAAGGTCTGCTTGATGTGAGTGGTGATGGCAGTGACGTAGCTACTCTGATCCCCTACCGTCTCTATCGCTGCCCAGTTCACCTTCACAATTCATTGAGACAAAAAAAAATCTTTGATTGAGTTGCGCCACAGAACAAATTTCTGTGAGTTCGTGAGGTTCTGGAAAGAACAGTGTTGTAGTCGAGTACTTTTTTCCGAGTACAGAGTACTGCCGAGTACTTAGGTTACCGAGTACGAGTACTTCCCAGTAAAGGTACAGGTCTCCGAGCACGAGTACTTGTATTCCGAGTACGAGTACATCTATTTCCAAATATGGCCATCCAGCAAATGGTTCATTGTGCGTAATTTGCCCAGGCCCAGTCAGACCTTTAAACAGACCCACTCATGGCTAGCTGTTAAATCTGTTTGTTCGGACGTGCACAGAGAAAAAATTGGAACTGTGATTTCCCTGCAAGACAATCAACCATTTCCAACTGGAAGTATCGATAAAATAAGGCTGTGGTAAGTCAAGCTATACCATTTTTTTTTTGAGTACTGCTATTCTATTTGAGTACTTTGATAATTGAGTACAGGTACTGTCATTTCAAGTACGAGCACTTTGACAGTCGAGTGCGAGTATGAGTACTCTATAAAAAGTAGTCGAGTAGCACTCGAGTACGAGTTCCGAGTACGAGTGCTACAACACTGGAAAAGAACCGAGGCAATTCAAAGTTCGGGACAGTATACTCTGTCTGTCGTCAGGAGACTGGCTCAGAAAGGGCGGACTACCAGCCAAAATTAACATGTATCGTTCGTCACTGGTTCACAGTTGACTATCTGCTAAGCATGTAAACTTACTAAGCATTTTTCTGCAGAGCAGTTTTCGAAGGGAATGATAATCTTACTTTATTCATAGCAGTGAGGGCTGGGTCGCATGCTGACTCTAAATCTTGCACCAATAGTTGGATGCAGTTAGCAATCACACTGTTGGATATAAAACAAAACAATAATGTCAATTAAGCTGTAATAATGTCGATCAACTTTGGTTGATGTCGGGTAAGGGCAGTCAGTGGTGTTTTCTTTGCTGGTTGTTTGTTGTGCTCCATTCAAATCCAACTTGTTCCACAATCTGAGTTGATGTGTAGAGTTGTTATCACAAGTCAATCACAAGTAAATCACAAGGCATCACAAGTCATCACAAGTCACACAAGTCATCACAAGTCAATCACAAGTCACCACAAGTCATCATAAGACAATCACAAGTCAATCACAAGTCAATCATAAGTCATCGTATGTCATCATAAGTCAATCACAAGTTAATCATAAGTCAATCACAAGTCGTGACAAGTCATCATTGGTCCATTACAAGTAAATCACAAGTCATCACGAGTCAATCACAAGTATTAACAAGTCATCAGAAGTCATCACCAGTCAATCACAAGGCAATCACAAGGCAATCACAAGTCATCACAAGTAACCCATTCTACAACCAACTCTAATCAAAGACACTCCTTTGTCATTGTTCGTCCCCTGTTGCCTGTGACTTGACTTGTGACTTGACTTGTGATGGACTTGATTACAACATTGTGGGCGGTCCCTATTGTGACCTTATCCCTGTCGGACTGCATGTGTGCCACACTCACATGCACGTCACACAGACACTCTATGTTCCTTTGACCAATAGGGTTTACTCCCTTAAGGGAGAACAAGTCAACATGTTACGTAGTTGGTACACTGAATGTATTTCAAAGGCAATCCTCATACCCATGGAAGACGTCCATTTCACTATTCAGCTTGATCTTGTCCAATAGCGTTGGGTCCACCTTTTGTTTCAGCTTTTCCTCTAACTGCAATAATAATAATAAAAAAGTTTCAATGCAATATTGCTTTTACTATTCTGAATTCTTCATGCACTTTATTTTCTGCATTTCCACGGCTAATAAGCTGGGTTTGAGGACTAATACGGTGAATAACATCATCTGAACATCGTCACGCGAAAAGAAAAAAAGAATTTGAAAAACCAAACAAGGCAATATCATAATAGGGAAGCCAGCAAAAATAATGGAGATAGAAACAATTGGCAAAACCCCCCAAAAACACTTGAACAAAATAGAGGCACTTCATTCCTTCGATTTCATCTGTATTAAAACACTGCTAGTGGAAAGTCAAGTTTCAGAGCAATATGTAAAACCGTTTAAAACCCTGCAGGTCAGTTTGAGGTGAAGGGATATGAAGTGTTAAGTAACCGTGTCAAACAGAGAGTCACTGCACACAAAACAGCACCGTGGAGAGCAGTGGAGCGTGACTGAATCTGCCTGCTTGCCCTGAGCTTAACCACACAAATTAACTGTGCATCCATACTCCAGAGGAGATCATCATCAAAGGAATTTGAAGTGTGGCTGCTATAAACTAACTCTACGATCAAAAGTGGTTGTGTAAACCTTGAAGGGTTGTGAAGTGTAGAAGACCAGGGGGCTTAATATCACCACGCATCTTGTGTTTTGTCAAAGTCTGCCACACAACAGAACAAAAGAAACATCCAGACCGCAATCCAAATAATCGACAATAAACAAACGTCCTACCTGTGACGTTGTGTCCAGACAATACTCCGCCGTGCACAGGATACTGCAGACCAAGTACTGTTCTTCCTTAGTAAACTTTGTGATCTCTGGCGTACTGTCCTTCAATCCTTCCTTCAGCAACGCCGAGATGTTGATCCCCATGGCTCCGGAGGTACTACTGCCCTGTACCGATTGAGACCTGTGACGGGCGTAAAGGCTATATGTGGTGGGTTTGCAGTAGGGGGAAATTAAGCGGGCGATTGTGGGTTTTGGAAAATTTGTTTGGTGGGAAAAGATGTCAGTAAAGAAGGGTGATTTTGATGATGAGGAATTTGGGAGGTGAAAATATTTCCAATTAGAATCATAAAATTGAAAATGACCGAGTTTTAAGAAATATCTTTTGTAAACTGGGAGCAATATGAAGTAATTCCTACTTTTGATGTGTTTGTCATGGCCTACTTTTTGAGTGAGTAGGAACGTCACTGATTTGGCAAAGTTAAAGACACTGGGAGACAGAATTGTCATAAAAATCACCCCCAGAATTCAATACCTACATGTACCTACCTTGTCAAAAGTTATGTTCTGAATAAAAATAATCAGAGAACTAGCCCATAGCAATCAATACACATCCCCTTGCATTTTAGCTCCAAAAAATGTTTTTGATAAGTAAAAGTTTGCGTGATTAGTACACAAAGTACAGAGACGAAACTGGCATATGGCCAAAAAATCGGAAAATATGCCGAAGAAAAATACGTGTCCGAAATCTGGGCCGCGCTGCATTACACACATGTACATGTACATGCATGTACAATACACTTCATGCCCAATTTCCGGACACCTGAGTACTCCTGCTTTACTTTCGATTCAAACAAAATTTTACGATGAAAAAAATGGTCTGTGTTTTCATTGCATAAAATGCCCGAATTACGGTTAGAGTAATGGAGTCATCAATAAAGAAGTTCACTTCTTACTTGAGAAAGTCGAGGGAAAAGTCAGAAAGACAAGGGCACCGTCCATGGTGCTTCAATCATGTCTATTCAACCACACAACACCACTAGTCCACTTGCATTCATACGTGGGGAAAAATCAGGCATTGTCGTCTTTCTCTTCTAACAAATGCCAGTGAAATGTTTCGCTAATGCTCTCTTCGCTATCCTCGAGATAATCATCACGATTTTTAAAGCATGGCATTTTGTATAACTATATTTGAACCTCAAAAAATCGCAGGACACAATGATTTTATCCACTGGATCGTTCACAATGCTACCCGTTCCCGACCGGCCATATGCTAGTGGACGGCACGGTGCGGTACGTACGCTGGTACCATTGCATATTCGCATGCACGTGCGACACAGAGATTTTTCCATGTCGCCTGTCAATGTTTAACCTTTTGTCCAGCCGGAGAAGGCTCCGATTAGTGTTATGCCCCGTGTTTCTACCGTTGAAACACTCCAATAACGACTGGTGAAAGAGATTAAAACTACGTTCGCGATGATTTTAACGTGCCATTTCCATCAACTTTTCATCGACTTTTCTTCGAAATTATGATTGAAATAAAATGACATTTTGTGAGAAAAAACCTTACAAAATCAAATTTTGTGGGACACACTGTAAAAAAATCGGAAATTTCGTTGGAAAATTCAAAAAGTCGGTTTTCCGATTAAAATCGGAAAAGTTTCATCTCTGAAAGTATTAAAACTAACCCCTAAATGTATTTTCTATTTTTATTAAAGTCTGTGCACAAATGTTCATTCCCCCAAAATGTACAAGAATTGCCTGGCTACAATGTCTAGCTACAAAAGAGGGATGTGCTCCTTCATACAGATTTTAATCTTCAAAAACTGACAAAATGTCAAGGAAAACAAATTTTCGGATGAAATGTAATGTCAAAGATGAAACTGTAATATGATCAAAATGTAATTATTATTTTTTTGGGGGGGGGGGGGAGTGAGCTTCTTTGACCAGGTACATAAACTTTTTTAGCCAATGTTCTTGCAGTTTAGAAAAAAAGAAAACCTTTACCCCCCCAACAAGACCAAGTCTTGCCCCGCCCCTCCCATCAGCTTACTTTGGCAAGTTATTGGTCAGCAACCGGTTCGCATACTCCCTCAGGTACTTCTGGAATGTAGCAGTCAGGGACAGTAGCGGGGTACCGGTGCTGAGGTTAGAGCACTGCACCATGCAGTTCTTGTAAGCGACGAAGAGGTCAGCACTGCTTGGGAGGATCGCGCCACTCTCGTCTGATTCCATACGGGGAGGGCCGTGCGAGTGGAAATCAGCCACGAACTGCTGGATTAGCTCAGAGAGATATCTAACGAAGAAAAAAACCCAAGAAAACGCAGACGTAGTGAAGCTATTCCCAGAGTGAACAAAATTCTATTCAATTGGTTCAGAATGACTAAAATATTTGTAGTAAAAGCTGTAATGGTAACGCAACGGGAAAATCCACTTCTGCTGTTTGCATGGAGACTTGACTTATTGCCTACACATGTTTTTTAAAGAAGCAGCACCAGACTAATGCAAACATGGTGTAGATGTGACAAGACATCAGCTGTGATCTGATTGGTCAATGCGCCTATTTGATTGACAGGTAGGAAGGGTCATTTTTTTTGCATAGGACGGTGTTTGTTAGAGATGGAAAGCCGATTTCAAAGTCAGTTTCAATTCCACCAAGCAATGAGCGCCATTGATCTATACTTTTGTAAAAGATTTAATTAAGTAACACAACATTTCACAAGTAGTCAAACAAGCAAATTTTACTTTAGTCTTCAACTATCTTTTTTTGAGGGTACACAATTTGAAAGACAAATTTCATGAGATTTTGAAACAAGTATGGAAGTCTAACAGAATTTGTTTTCACCAAAAACTCTTCGAAAAGTCCTTGTTTTTTTCAAAAGGAGGTGCATAACAGAATTTTGTATTTGATCAATGTGATTTTCAAAATTAAGTTGATTTTACAAATTGGTCATATTTGACAACCTTTGCGATCTTTTTTTGTTCAAACAAATGAGAAAACACAGGCTCTTGGTTGGGTAGAACGAGGACATTTATTTCTTACCTGTCTTGAGATTCGATGTAAATGTGAAGATGTGGCTCAAAGCACTTGCTGATAATTCCCTGGAACGGCGACGGCTTGGGTTTCAGAACGGTCTGTCAAGGTTGAAAAAAAAAAAAAGACTCAGAAATCACTGGTTTTATATACCAAATGAAGATGTTTAAGGTATTAAATTATTACTCTGATCAGCTGGCTTAAAAATCATTACAAACTCTCTTTTCAAATTCATCAATTGATGCTGTGCATACGTAACACAACTGTGAAAATGTGCATTCTCAAATTAACAAAAGTATGTCTCGCCGTTTTTTTTAATCAATATCAACTTGGCTCCTAAGTGGTACAGTGTGAAATAATTTGATGCAAAATGCACTGTAGAAGACAATAAATATTTCTTACTGCTTTCTCTCTCTAAGTATCTTTAACCCTAGCCCCCTAAGATTTTTTGTCTAAGCAGCTTGCTCAATTAGGTAACAGGCAACACTCGTCAAAATAAAAGGCCTGCTCAGTGTAGCAAGATCCATCAGGTCGGAAATCTCAAGGCCAAACTGCCTCAGAGTCTGTGGTCACCAACTGCAGCAGGATACAACGATGGCATTATTCAATGGGATTAGCTCTCATTGTCTCAGAATTGGCCGTTTATGCACTGGTGTTGATGGCTCAGTGCACCAAGGTCCCACAGACTTTTACACCTGATGAACTGTCATAAATCTAAAGCTTACTGCTTATGAACTTTCCAAGAACTCTTGCATTAACCCTCGTAGTCATCTGCACTTCACAACCCTTCAAGTGTTGCAAAACCACTTTGAAAATAGCATTAGCACCCACACTTCAAATTCCCTTGAGGTAATCTTCTGTGGAGTATGGATAGCACTTCAAATCCCTGTGCATTTGTTGTTGTTGTATAGTTAAGCTCAGGGCAAGCAGGCACATTTGTTCACGCTTCACTCCACAGTGCTGTTTTCGTGTGCAGTGACACTTCAAATCTCTTCGCCTGAAACTGACCTGCAGGGTTTTAATGGGTTTAAAGGCTCATACCTTACCTTTATTTCAACTGGTTGCTCGGTGCTCTCATCAGACTCAAAGGGGTTAGTAGGCATCTCAGGGGATTCAATCTTGGCAGGAGGGTAGGGGGATGGCCCCTCCTCCCCACCGGGGGGTCTGAGGGTGGCCCCACTGTACCTCTTGGCAACCAAGGTTTCAAAGGTCGTGGTTCGCTTGATGGCAAAGAGTAGGAGTTTGACGTCGATTTCTGAGGAGCGGCTCTGCATGATCTTACTCAGCTCAGACCTGATAAAGCCAAACAGGATGTGATGATGTTTTCAACTTATTTTTCTCACTTCAAAATTTGAAATTTGTATCTAAAAGTTAATATATTTCATTCAATTTCAATAGATCTGAGACATAATGACGTCATGCTTCGTTTACATGTGTGCTTTCTAATGGCAGCTATGTGTCTCTCGTCTTCACCTGGCTCCCATAAGAAAGTGAACATGTAAACAGTGTCTCAATGTTTCAGGCCTATTAAAATTTCTTTCCCCTCAAAAGCTTTAACCTTGTGATATTGCAGAACTCCACACATATCCGTTCTTCAATGTCCCAGTCGCGTGGGAACATGCGGCCAAACTTCTCCTCGCATTCGACCAGCGCCCTCTTGAGCCAGGCGTAGCGTCGGTCAATCTTGTCTAGCCAGGCCACGTCTTGGTTCTCGCCGAAGAGCACCACATACTCCTGGAGTTGTAGCTTGACGAAGAACTTGAGTAGGTCTCTCCTGATAGTGGAAAATTAAAAACTTATCTTGAGCAAAGCTTAAGATGACACAAACTTGATTGTCGATAAAAGCTTCATTGATTGTAGTACCTATTGCTGTACGGACTTTGTTCACAAGTACCCCCTCAATGGTTACAAAGGGAGAGTTGGGGGGAGACCACTGAGAGCGATATTTGAATGCACTGCTGACAACGCCTAAAGCCCTACAACCCCTACGACGACCCCTAAAGCCTATGCGAAGACGCTATGGATTTGTGAACATTCAGAATAAATGTTGTGTGAACTAAATGCCATACACTTCCTCAAGATTTGTATTGTGAAAAAATTATGAATGATAGAAAAATCTTACTTGACTTTGGGATCCAGCACGTTGACGACTAAGCAGGCCTCAGCAAGTTGGGACTGGTTGCTTAATAACTGTAGGAAAAGGAACAGAATCAAGTAACAAATCTTTGTCTCTTTTGATGTCCCGAAGAAGAAATGTTGATCCTACATTTGCAAACTAACCGTGGGTTATATTTTGATATGATTTACCTTGCCTCCTTGTGTTGTGAATGCATCCTCGAAATCAGCAAGGATCTGAGTGCCTAACTCTGACTGGATTTTCTTCACTCTGTTGGAAATCAGAAAAGAAAAAGTAGTGAGCAAAAGTCTTTTTGAAGAAAAATAACCCAAAAGAGCCGGTTACTGTTTCACAATTTCAGAGCTAAAAAGGTGTTTTATAAATGTAGTCTTTAGAATCAGTCTTACTTGTCAGCGAGTTGTCTTATTTGTGGAATACTCATGTATTTCTGGAAGTGTTCCATGACGTTGATGACACCTTGTAAGAGGTTAGCCACCTCGCCGTACTGTCTACGTCTCGTCAGGGATCTGGAAAAAAAAGACACAAGTAATTGAGTTGCATAACACGTTTGCATAAAACCATCCTCAAGGGTGATTTAGTGGAACTGAGTTGAGTGTGCTCTCTCTGGAAGTGACGATCAGGGGAGGGAAGGGGGAACAAATGACAAGCGGATTAATTTCAAATTTCAAAAATTGTTTCCATTTTGATGGGAAAAATCATAAAGGATTCTGATCAATTTTACTTAATAATTACAACTTATCAACAATTAGAAATATTGTAAAAGATGCAGTATTGTAGTCGAGTACATTTCCATGAGTACCAGTGTGAGTATGAGTACTTTGTCATGAGTACGAGTACAAGGCAATTCGTGGTCAGGTGGTTAAGATGTCTGCACTCAATAGTAGGAGGTCGGGGGTTCAAGTCCTGCTTGAGTTGGCTTGTGAATATTCCTTGCAAGCCTCCGGACAGCGATGAGTATACAGAGCTGAGTATACATGTGTGTGGCGGGCATAGCCAAACATTAAAATTAACACCTGTCAGTCACTAAATTCCATCACACCAGGTGCTGAATAACTTACTCCAGTGAGTCCACGCCACCCACCAGCATATGCAGGTGGTTCAGGGTAGTGATTGACGACGTCAGGTGTCTCTTAGCGTGATCCAGCTGTTTGATGTCTCGTGTTATCTCCTTGACCTACCAATCAAAACAAACCAATCAGAAAGCTATCAGTTCAAGAAACTCTCTGTACACGGGGCTCATTTAATGGAGGTGGTAAGCAGAAAATGCTGCTTAATAGACAATTTTTTCACTGGTAACAGCACCCTCATTATGCCAAAAGAGGAGAACGTTCTCAATAAACTAGCGCCATCTCCTCTGAAACCTGTGAACTTTCTTTCTCATCATGATGTGAATAGCAACCAAAACACTGTCAACTACAACTTTCCTGGATGTGTGGTTAATATTCCTAATCACTATGCGCACACTCACATGATGTGAACAGTGAACAGCATCTCAAAAACTGAATCTATGCAAACTAAAAGCGTTCTTTTTAATGTTGAATTGCTTATTGTTGAATTGCTTATGAGTTAATTGTTGAATTAAAACATTTCAATTATAAAACCTCAAAAGTTTCTTTTTTTAATTTTACATTTTGGAAAGAGGTGTGTTAAAACGCACATATGGACTGCCATAATTCAGTCACTAGTGCACGTCTATGCCCCCCTCGGACCTGTAGAGGGTCCTATTGGAATAGGACCCTCTACAGGTCACTTACAATCCCTCGGGGCGCATAGAGGTGCATTAGTGACGTCATCACTAGTCTATATATGTATACTAGAAGGTTTGATGCCCTATATATCAACCAACAATCCTGTTGGTTTTCAACATCGCCAGCTATTTAGGCAAGCAAACAACCTACAAGTGGAATGCCATTGTCTTTATAGGACCTTAAGCTACACCATCACCTGGAAATTCATGGCAGAAATAAGGGAAATGTCAATTGTCTTTACCATCTGTTCTGACTTTTCAGCCTTCTCCTTGATGTCTTTGATTCTCTTGAAGAGTTCCTGGATGGCCTTCTGTGCCTCTGATAGCGCCTTTCAGTCAAACACAAATCAACAACAGTCAGTGCACATTCCTCTTAAAATTCAGCAACTGAGTGATAATTATCATGCCTGAAAATGCCTAATATGCTATATCAGATATCAGATTATACAACTTATAATATGGCTACCTTTCTAAAATAATGTGTAATAGTTTTTTTTCTACAAAATCAACAACAATGTAATAAATCCCTCCTTTTTTGTGGTTTTGTATGCAATAACACAGTACCTTTACTAATTCACATTTCGACCAATTCCTATGAACCGAAAGATTAATTTGAAGTAATGGGAACAATATTAATTCCAGATAATATACATTGGGTTCAATCAGTGGATCTGGCTATTGCCTAATCGCGCTACGCTATCTGCCAATCATTCTGCGCTTTTGGTTGATTTTGCCACCATTGGTCAATCACCTTTTCTTTCTAATTGACGGCTCAGGTAACTTTGAAAAAGCAAGTTAAGTCTGAGATTTCCTACAGGATCTGCCAATTGCACAATGCGTTTCTGTACGATCAGGCAATAGTACTAATTCACCAATCATGCCCTTGTTTAGTCCGAACATTAGGGACTCTCAATACTGTGTATGAGACTCCCAAAGTAGTACAACATGCAATTACAAGAAAATAGACTGGCACACGAAACAACCAGTCCAACGCCCTTTTAGTACTGCATCAATCAACTGCGTCAAAAGAAACATCTGGTACCTAGTCTCTATCTCTACACATTCTCTCCACAGTCATGCCACCAGACTCCTGAAGGGTCAATCTTCTAAACAAGTTGGACATGTAGGCCTACCAGTCTAGTCTTGGGCTTCAAATTGAAATCACTTAGCTTCACTCTCAGGTGCCAAATGTTGAAGGAAAGTCTCCTTTCAAAAATTGAATTGAGACCTCAAACTTGGCTGGTGAAATACTGAGGACCTTGTCTTTGCCTCATGAGCATTTTAGAGAATTTTGTCAGCTAAAGAGTGAGTAAAGTTAACCTGATTTTGTTTTGCATGTTTTTTTCTGGACTCAAGGTCCCAGTCTGGCCCTTGCTATGATCAATCAAAGATTATAAGAATTTCCTAAGAATTTCTTCTGACCTGTCGTCCATCTTGACCAGCATTCGTCTGTCCCCGAACCACACCACGGATGTTGTCATCAAGACGATGGATCTTAAGCCTCATCCTGTTAATGACATCATCAATGTTCGCTAGGGATTGCTCAGTTGGAAACAGGTTGTTGATATACTCAACAGCATTGAAGTCAGGCCTGTCCAGTGGATCATTGGAAGGAAGCACCTGAGCACGCAACAAAGGAAATCGATGCTGTTAATATGCACAATTATACTTAACATTAGACCCATAAACGTGGCTATACAGGGCGAGTCAAAAAAAGCGGAACCCAAACCCCCAAAAAATATGTTATTGTTTCATATTTAAAAAATATGTAGCACCAAAAATAACAAAGACTGGAAAGCCAATTTCATAAACTACTTTTAGATCTAAAAAATTATTTAAATTGCTCAATCCGTTCAAAGTCAATGAAAGTAGGCCTATATATCACCATTTAAACACAATGACCCTAAAACCTCTTTCGTCCAAAAATGCTTTACTTTACATTTAACAATGACGTATATGCTTGACTTAACTAGAAGTAATAAATGGCATCCCTTTGTTGATTAACAATTATGTAATGTCTGTATTACAGTTTTTAAAGCATTTTTTTGTACGCATTTTTTGTAACAATTCATTGGAATCATTTTTACCCAATTTAGCCATGACAAAATTTAACGATATTGTGTTTGTCGACACATTTCAAATATCTTAACATAATAAAGTAACGTTGGAATACTACAAGTTTTCTTAACCAGAAACCGACCAATAACTGCCCCACTTTATTAATTTTTTTTAAGATAGTGGATATTTTGCCGGAGGTAATGACGGCAAACTAACGTTTACTAAAGGTTTGCCGGCGGCAATCCAAATAAATAAGAATATTCTTCTTTTATTATTTTAACATGTCTCAAACATTTTTTTGCAGAGTATTACATTTTCTTTTTCAGATTTGTGGCTCTGGAGGATTTTTTTAAAAAGGGAAATATAGTCCAAAATTATAAAATGGTCTGAATCCCATCTTGTGAATAGGAGGCTACAACGATAATTTTGGCATGGAGCCAGACTAAAATTTGTCACCGGAAAATGTTTAAGTACAAAAAAACAGTAACTGCGCATGTTCAGTGCATATCCGGCAAACTAACGTTTACTAAAGGTTTGCCGTCTCCGGCAAAATATACACTGCCTTTTTTTTTAATACGCCGCCCCCCCCCCCCCATTAACAATGCACAGTAGGCCTAATCAATTATCAAATTCAAATGGATGCAGGTATTACATTTATTCATAACACAATCAGCAAGCTATCGCAACCCAAAAAACATCTTGATGAAAGGCAATGTAGTTTCCAATATTTACTAACTTGTTCGATCGCTTGTTGTACATCTGGAGGGAATACAAGCATAGCATTTAAATGCTCATCGTCGATAATGTCAACGTCGTCTTCATCCATGGGCGCTGCCATTTTGATTTGGATACGAAGACCCTTCACACGCGGAAGAATAACTATTTATCAATAAAAAGCAATATAATTAGTTTAAATGCAAACATTGAGCGAAAAAGTATAAACTACATAATAATAAGTATTTTAAATGAGATTTGTAAGTTGCCTGTACTTTATATAGATTATTTCAAAGAAATATGAACTATTTTATTTAAGGTCAAAGGTTATTGAATGCGGATTTGTTTCAGGTGTTGCAGGGCATCAACACATGTGCGTAAGGAATACGAAAATGCTCATCAAATAATCTACCCGATCTGTCGTTTTCTTCTCTAAAAAGTTATCGCAATTATGAATTTCTGTTCTTGATCACACGATTTATAAGGAAATTTAGCAAAATGGGGCGGACGAAGCGGAATTTTAACAAGAGAGGGAGACAAGTTGTGGACGATGCAGACATTCGTAAAGCGCACAGCGTCCCGTGTGTTGAACTCGACCTGTCGTCTGTTGATAAACCGTCGCAAGATACGGAAGGCGGAGACGCTCAGTCCGAATGGATGCACAGCAATGCGTTGGTTCTTCCTTCAAAGAAGGAGACGAACAAGAAGAAGAGACAACAAGAGGGAAACTTGCCCAAGAAACTGAGCAATAAACAACGCAAGAGACTACAAAAAGTTCTGGAAAAGAAGGAAAAGAAATCAAAGGTACATGTACATGTATTGCGTCAAAAGTAAAGTCTTTTCAGAATTGTTTATTTACATTTTCACTAGTGCATCAGTGACGATTTTCTGTTAATTTTTTTTTTTAAATCACAATTAGACAGTTTTATTATTTATTTTTATTTGCAGCATGTCACATAATGTATCAATTTTTTTCATTTGAATTGTATGCTGTACCCAATTTATTTTTTTACTAGTTATTATGGTTTGACCCTCTTGGTGTTTCCGTGCAGATCGTAAATTTTTCTGTGAGAATTTCTCGGAAAAGAACAATTCAAAGGTTTCTATCGCAAGGCAATAGGAATGTTGTAGTATCGGGTTTCATTATTCATGGGAGCACCCCTTGTTTCATACCTTGGTGTGACCATGGAGGAAGGGTTAATTCCTTCCTCCATGGTGTGACCCAACCCTTGGCGCATGCGCTGAGCGGTCCTCTTATGCCCTTTGACCCCCCAATTCCAGCGCACAAGAACATCATGGAGAACTGACAATAACCGAGGCATAAACACCCGACAACTTGTGCCGTTTTCGGGAACTATTCCGGAACCTAGTGGTGGTTACTGAGGCCTGTACAATCCCTTGACGACCTTCGGAGGTAGTCCAGTCGAAGATAGGGTGAGTCGACCCCGGAAAACAATACATTGGCGTCGTAGACAGGATCGCTTTCTACGAACACTGACCAAAGTTTGTGGCGTGGTGGGACCACGAGGCCGCCGGAGCATCCAGCTCGTTCAAGACAGCCGGGTTGGGGAGGGTTTTTCCCATAGGGGCTTGAGGACTGCGCTGCGTTGCTCTAGTAATTGTTTACCCAATTGTTAATGATATCTGATAACGTGTCTAGTAAAGGATTGCACGTTTCAGTGACCCTAATTTTGTGAGTTGATTTTTGTAAAATCAGTTCGTTTTCGCTTACGTTAGCAGTCGTGACGTTAGGGGAATTTCGATTACGTGATTTCGATTTCGGTTAGTCGATTCGTGCAGTATCACGCACGTGGAGATTTCGTACCGTCAGGAGGATTTCGAGTACGTTGTCGATTTCGATTAATCGATTCTTGTAATTACACGTGGTTTTGGTGACAGCTGAGTTTTCTTGCGAGGATTTTTGCAAGCCCAGTTTCACTTCGTTTTTCATTTGTTTTTGTGGCAGTTGAGTATTCTTGCGAGGTTTTTAGCAAGCCCAGTGTCACATCGTTTCTTCGGTTTTTTTTGTTTTTTTTTTCGTTTTGCAACCCGAGGCAGAGCTCGTTTTCGTTTTTTCCGAGAAGAAGGATTCTCGTTTTCGTTTTCTTTTCCAAGAAGAAGAAGGATTCTCGTTTTCGTTTTTTCCAAGAAGAAGAAGGATTCTCGTTTTCGTTTTCGCCAAGAAGGAGAGGCGTTTTTTCAATTTTCGTTTTTGTTTAGGCCTAGAATTACGTAGCTATTACCGAGGCCTAGACGAGAAGCATTGATTGAAGCATTTAAGTTAAAAATCCCAGAAGTCTTGGGAAGTGAAAGAATTTTTTTGTTTTTCCCCTGTTTTTGCTTTAATCAGTTTGTTTTTCACATTTTTCGCCAGTTTTGGAAAGACATAGATTTCGACGGAGGTTCGTCGGTTTATCAACATACAGTTTTTTTCTTGAAGAATTTTGCCGTTTTTCAAATTTTGTGGTAGACCTACATGTGATTTATAGTTGCTAGGCCTACTTGAAAAAGAAACAGTTGCATTGTGTTAAATTAAACACAGTATTGCAAAGTTTGCATTGTTCATTGTTGTTGTGAAAAGTAAAAGACTGATAAAGAGCAGTGAGGGTTGGAATAAAGAAATAAAACAGAAGAACCCTAGCATACTGCTTTTCAGTTCAAGATGGAGAAGATACCCATCAATTATTGTTCTTACCGGGACTTAGCTACTGTTCCTGGTGTTGGCGACGCTCTGGCAACTACAATCGTAGATTTGCGGAGTGCCCATGGTGACATGACACCGGAAATGCTCATGTCAGTTCCAGGTGTGCGGAGCATGCCAGACATTATGAGGATGTTTGACTTCAAGCCTTACATTCCTTTCTCGGAGGGAAGTCATCCAGTCAACATGGCGTCCCCGAAGTCCAGGTTCAGACGGGTGCCTCAGGCAACAGCTTCGGCTCCCAACCAGATGTCATCCTTTCAAGATGCATGGAGCAGCCTTCAGGGTGGGTCTCAAAAGTTTGATCCGTTGATGTCGAGGTTTCCGGAGTCGCCATATCCCTTCGACAGTTATCCTCCGCACCCGCCAAGTCCATATGCGTACTCAGCACATCCACGGGAGGCAAATCGCTTGCGTGAAGAGGTGCGACCAGCTCCCTTTGGTCAAGATGCCGCCGGCACTTGGTCGAGCAAACCTGCATTTGTTAAGTGGAGAGATGGTGCCTCAACGCCCAAACATCCGACTCTACCGAAGACGATCACATACGACGGAAAGAGCAGCTGGCAGGCTTTCATCGCTAAGTTTTCATCCTACGCCGATGAATGCAACTGGTCGGCAAAACAGCGGAAGAATAACCTCTGTTGGTGTTTGGAGGCCAAGGCAAGTGAGTTCTACGCCATGCTGAGTGAGCGAGAGCCAAACCTGGAGTACTTCGATCTCATCAAGAAGATGGAGAAGAGGTTTGGATTGCGGGACCTACCAGAGGCGACCCAGATGCAGTTCAATTACGCCAAACAGTCATCTGAGGAGACCATCCTGGACTTGGCTGACCGAGTGCTCTACATGGTGACTCGCGCCTTTCCAAATCTTCCGGAGATGCATGTCCAGAAGCAGGTTGTACTGAAGTTTTGCCAGGGCTGTTCCGATCGGGAGGCTGGCCAGTATGCCATCAACTCCAGGCCTGCTACCATTGAGGCTGCCGTAGATTGTGTTAAGTGGTTTCAGCATACACAGAGGGCGATCTATGGAAGGTCCAGGAAGGATGTACACCTAAAGGAGATGTCGTTCAGCCAAGATGATGTGGATGGTATGGGAGCAGACTTGTGTAAGGTGGGCATCACTGCTCAGACACCGCCGAGACGCCCAAATCCAGGGGACTTCTCATCTCTCGATAAACGAATGACAGCCCTAGAAGACCAGTTCAAGTCCATCCAGGGGTCTTTGGATAAGTTGACTGCTCTTGCAACTCACCGCCCTCGTGAGCGATCAAGGTCACCAGCCCCTGACATGTCCCGAAGTCCTTGTTTCCAGTGTGGAAAGTTGGGTCATTTCAAACGAGATTGCCCTGGTGTCAAGACGGAGAAGACAGTCTCCTTCATAGATGATCAGTCAAACTACAGCGGGTCGGAGAGCGAGGCCGATCTCCGCCCCGAGCAACTAACGGCCGATTACCAATAATCGACACACCAACCAATACAGTCACTCTTGCTGATTCGGGTCCCTCTGTGCATTCATCACCTTCATTCAGTGCTGTGGTTGAAGCAGTTACTTCCAGTCAGTCCACGTTGGAAGAGAGTACGGTTCAGCTCGCTGAGATGGTCACTCCGGTGCAGCATTTTCAGGAGTACATTGACGGCATGGCTGAGGACTGCCCTGAGCAGGGCAGCAGTGGAGCTGATGAGTCCACAGAGGAATCTTCAAATTTGATTGAAGGAGGGGAGGAAGTGGTTGTCTGTCGACTGCATTCACGCTCGATGTTCAGCGTACGTGTTGGTCTAAACAGCATGGCACTTAAGGCGATCATCGACACAGCAGCAGAGGTCACAATCATCTCCGATCACATCTACAACTCCCTAGATCCCAAACCACCCGAAATCAGGAATGTGACGTTGAACACTGCAGGAAGGAACATGAAGATGAAAGGTATAATTGCTGGTCCAGTAGAAGTAAAACTGGGAAGCAAGACCTTCACTGAGAGAGTATACGTGGCACCGATTGAAGACAATATGCTCTTGGGAATCGATTTCCTGCGACGACACAAGATAAACATACACATCCAAGATTCGATGCTGGTACTGGAGGATGAGAACATACCCATGGTATTCGGAGAAGGGAACCAACCTCCGAGAGTTGCTCCAGTAATGGTTCGTAAGCTGACGATTATCCCCCCAAATTGTGTCAAGAAGGTTCCATGTAAGGTGACCAAACCACTGGAACAGTTCATGGTTGAACCTTCCCAGGGTTTGAGTGTTCTGTTGCCCCGGACCGTCCACAGTCCCGGACAGGAAGTGGAATTGTTTGTGATCAACCCCACAGCTCAGAATGTGCGACTAAAGGGAAATCGCCAGGTTGGGAATGCCGAAGAGGTGGCTGCGGTCATGGACATTCCAGTTGAAGACATAGACAGAAGTCTGTCTATCAACGAGGTGGTTGTTGCTACTGATGCTGAGGTGCCTGGACACTTACAAGATCTTCTGAAGAGGTCTGCAGAACACTTGAATCAAGATGAGCAAGGTCAACTTCGAAATCTGTTGATCGAGTTCCAAGATGTGTTTGCTAGAGATGAATATGATCTTGGGAACTTTACCTCCATTGAACACCAGATCGTCACCGAAGGGGCCAAACCGGTGAAGCATAAAATGAGACGCACTCCCATGAGTTTTGCGGACGAGGAGAAAGCACATCTAGACAAGATGGAAGCTGCTGGGGTAATCCAACCCTAGACGTCCGAATGGGCATCGGCTCCTGTCCTCGTAAGGAAGCGAGATGGCAGCGTCCGTTGGTGTGTAGACTATAGGGGTTTGAACACGGTAACTCGGAAGGACGTCTATCCCTTGCCCAACATCGAGGAATGTCTTGACACTCTCGCCGGAAACATATGGTTTTCCAAGTTGGATGCCAATGCTGCCTACTGGCAGGTGAAGATCGATGAAGGTGATAGGAAGAAAACGGCTTTCATCACGAAGTACGGCTTGTACGAGTTCGTCAGAATGGGATTTGGTTTATGTAATGCTCCGGCAACATTCTGCCGAGTGATGAACCTGGTCCTTAGAGGTCTTAATTGGGACATTGCTCTTGCCTTCTTGGACGATGTTGTCGTCCTTGGGAAATCTGTCGCTGATCACATTGTGAATCTTAGGCAAGTGCTGCAACGGTTTAAGGATTTCCAACTTAAGTTGAAGCCAAAGAAGTGTGCCTTGTTTCAACGTAAAGTGGAATTCCTGGGCAGAGGCATCGACCGAAACGGTATGCAACTGAAGGAGGAACATGTAAAAGCAGTGGAAGACTGGCCGCCGCCAAGAAACACCAAGCAGGTGGAACAGTTTTTGGGACTGGTGAACTATCATAGGGTGTTCCTCAAGGGCTACGCCTCAGTGGCAGGGCCCCTCTACAACATCACTGGTAAAAACAAGTTCACTTGGGGTACCGAACAGCAACAGGCATTCGAGGAGATCAAGGAGCTCTTGACATCTGCCCCTGCTCTTACGCTACCGAATGCAGATGATCCTTTCATTGTGGACACAGATGCGTCCAACACTGCCATAGGCGCTGAGCTCATTCAAGTTCAAGGTGGCCAGGAGAAGGTGGTGGCATATGGCAGTATTTCATTGTCACCTGAACAGCGCCGGTATTGCGTCACCAGACGTGAGCTACTGGCAGTCGTCAAATTCACACGGCAGTACCGTCATTACCTACTAGGCAAGCCATTTGTAGTCCGAACTGACCACAGTAGTCTCACTTGGCTACTAAACTTCAAAGCGCCCCAAGGTCAGCTAGCGCGGTGGCTAGAGGAGCTAAGTCAGTACAACATGACAGTGGAGCACCGGGCAGGAAAGAAACACCTAAATGCGGACGCCCTTTCCCGCATTCCAGAAGCTGAAAGCCCCTGCCAAGGTTTTAAGCTCGGGATGCAGCCAGAGGATCTCCCATGTCAAGGCTGTAACTACTGTAGGAAGGCTCACCAGAACTGGGCTCACTTTGTGGCAAAGGTTGACGATGTTGTACCCCTTGCCGTTAGACCCAAACAGGTCAGGGTAGCCAAGTTGGACCCGATTGCATCAGATGCCTACACCATCACGAGCATGGAGGTAGTAGCTACCGACGATGGTTTACTGATGTCAGTAGATGGAACTGATTATTCCATTACATCAGTTGCTGAAGGTTCTGACGAACCATGTTCAGGCAAACTCCTGCAAGAGGAGCAGGAGAAAGACGACCAGTTGGTTCATTTGCGTCAATGGCTACTAACTAAAGAGGAGCCTGGTGAAGGCACAGTCATGTTGTGGGGTCCAGCAGAGAAATACCTCTGGATCAACCGGAACCTGTTCCATATCGAAGAAGGAATTCTGTGGAAAAAGGTCGAGGACAAGGGTTTTCTGGTGGTGCCAAGGGCACTGCAGAATCATGTCGTGCAGTTAAACCATGACATACCCTCGGCAGGTCATGCCGGAGTAGACAGAACTCTTGCCAAAATACAGGCGAAGTACTTCTGGTATGGGATGACTCGGGACATCAAGAATTACGTCATTTCGTGCTCCGTCTGCAATCGGAGCAAGAAAGCTGCTAAACAGGGCAGGTGCCCCATGACAAATTACCACGCTGGGTTACCAATGGAGAAGGTACATCTAGATTTCATTGGCCCGTTGCCCAAAACGACTGGTGGCAACGAAAATATTCTCATGATGGTGGACCAATTTACCAAATGGGTGGAATGTGTACCATTGCCTTCCCAGACTGCAGAGGTCACAGCTCAAGCTGCTGTAGGGGAATTCTTCTGCCGCTTTGGTTACCCACTGCAAATTGTGACTGATCAAGGCAGGAACTTTGAGAGTCAGCTGTTCTCAAATGTTTGCAAAGTCCTGCAGATTCACAAATCTAAGACAACCCCCTATCGACCGTCCGCCAACGGTCAGGTAGAAAGATTTAATCGGACGTTGATGGACGCAGTTAGATGCTACGTAGGGAAATCACAGAACCAGTGGGATAAGTTCTTGCCACAGATTGCAGGAGCTCTGAGGTCAACAGTGAACCGGAGCACCGGCTTCACTCCCAACATGCTAATGCTAGGTCGGGAATCAACCAACCTGCAGATCTCATGTTCCCCTTACCCCCAATGGCCAAACAGCCAAGCTTACCTGATGAATATTGCGCTGACATGGCCAAAGCCATTGGGAAAGCCCATGAAGCTGCAAGAACTACCTTACGTTCTACCCAGAAGCGTATGAAGCGAGACTACGACCTGAAAATCAGGAAGAGAGAATTCCAGGAAGGTGACATGGTGTATCTCTTGGATACCGCCACGATTAAGGGCAAGTGCAAGAAATTGAGCCCCCCGTGGAAGGGTCCCGCTGTGGTCACAAAGAAGTTGTCCCCCTACCTGTACCGCATCGAGTACAGGAACACGGTCTTTACCATGAACCATGATCGGCTAAAGAAGTGTAACGACCGAGAGGTTCCCGAACAGTGTAGGAAAACCAAGAGCAGTAAACAGAAGGCTTACTGTCTATGTAGGAAGCCAGATGACGGCGACTTCATGATTCAGTGCGACACTTGCGACGAGTGGTACCACGGCAGATGCGTGAATGTACCACCTGAAGAAGGAATGGCCATGGACAAATACACTTGTCCATTGTGCCAGCAGCAGTAACACAATATTTGTGTTACAGTTTCTCACTTGTATATAGTTACATGCAGTTGTTGACACAGTTTCTCACTTGTATATAGTTACATGTAGTTGTTAACACTTCCTACCTTAAGTAGGAGGTTTCCCTTGTTTATTCAGCACCTAGTTTAAGGGTGCGGCTTAGTCTATAAAACGGGGGGGAGTGTTGTAGTATCGGGTTTCATTATTCATGGGAGCACCCCTTGTTTCATACCTTGGTGTGACCCAACCCTTGGAGCATGCGCTGAGCGGTCCTCTTATGCCCTTTGACCCCCCAATTCCCGCGCACAAGAACATCATGGAGAACTGAGAACAACCGAGGCATAAACACCCGACAACTTGTGCCGTTTTCGGGAACTATTCCGGAACCTAGTGGTGGTTACTGAGGCCTGTACGATCCCTTGACGACCTTCGGAGGTAGTCCAGTCGAAGATAGGGTGAGTCGACCCCGGAAAACACTACAGGAACATTACTTTAGTCTTATGTGCAACTGTATGTGTACCCAGCATACACCACAAGCAAAACAAGGTTTCTTTTTTCTTTTTTTTTCTTTTTAGAGAGAAGACATCTTGGCATCACTTGTCAAGCATCAAGTTTCTCAACAGGAGCAGTCCATGTTTGCTTCAACTGCACATCTTGGACAAAAAGTTGCAAAGAGGTATTGATTTTATTATGACAGTTCCATCAAATAAAGTAGCTATATTTTGAAACATGCCACGGAACTTTGTGCAAATCAGTTGATCATGTGCTCAATTTCTGAGCCTTGTCAACTAATCTCAACCCAATCCACCCTGACCCACCTCTGACCTACCCAAACTGACCCTAACAAACCCAGCGCAGCTTATCCCAACCCAACCAAAGCCCTACCCACCCAACCCTACCAAACCCATTCCAACCCAAACCCAAAACAGCCCAACCCATCCCAACCCACCCAACCCAAACCTATCCAAGTCAACAAACCACCTGAACTCAACCCAGCCCACCGCATCCCATCCCACCCCTCCCCATACCACCCATCCCCGCCTCTGACACCAAACTTCATCAGACCCAACCAAACCTAAACATACAAAATTTAACCCACCACTTTCTATCCACTATTATTATCAAACCCAAACACCACCGATCTCATTGTATTCTTTGCCATCCCTACATGTATCTCAGACACTTAGCTGATAAAGCCCAGGAGAGCATTTCTGTCAACAGTCTCAAAGGGGTCAACAAGCGGAAAAGAAGAAAACTGGAAGAGCTGGAAGTTGCTAAGGAGAGTGAATCAGAATCAAGCGATGATGAGTCAGATGATGATGACGAAGATGAAGACGATGGAGAAGAAAACGAACAGCAGGGAAAGAGTGAAGACTTAAAGGAAACAGAGAGAACTGAAGACAAGGATGTGGAAGTTCCAGCATCTGAGCCAGTGATTGGAGGCTCATCATCATCAGAGATGGGCAAGAAAGAGGAGGAGGCTTTAAAGAAGACATCCGAGAAGGAGAGGCCTGTGAGGACAATAGCCCCAGAAGACAGGAACCCAGCGGTGTTTGTGCATGTTGACAGAAAGCCCGAGGTTCAAGTAAGTGACCCTAGACCTGAATCCTCCAAAATGCTACAAAAAAAGAGTGTTGCTTTTCAGCAGTTTCAATGGTTTTAGGGCAAAAACTTCCTTGGCATTGTGCAGGGAACATATTGGAAATCGTACAAAACCTTGTGTCATCTGTCTTCAGGCTGCCAGACTAGCCTTCCCATCAAACAAAGCCCTACAAAATCCTCAAAAACCTATTCCTACTGTCTTCAGGGTGCTAAATTAGCCCTTCCCATCCCACACATTCCTTCAAAATCCTGCAAATCCTAATGTCCATCTTGAGGCTGCTAGACTAATTCTACAAAACTTATTGCCTATGTTGAGGTAGCAAGACTAGCCCTTACCATGCCACAAATTCCTACAAAATCCCGCAAACCTATTGTCTATCTTGAGGCTGCTAGACTAATCTAACAAAACCTATTGTCTTTTTTGAGGTTGCTAGATTAGCCCTTACTATCCTACAAAACCCTTTAAAATCTGTTGTCACTCTGTTCTCAGACCGCTAGACTAGCCCTTCCTATCCTGGCGGAGGAACAAGTCATCATGGAAGCAATCAACGATCATCAAGTCGTCATCTTGAGTGGAGAGACGGGCAGTGGCAAGACAACTCAAGTCCCGCAGTTTCTGTACGAGGCGGGTTACGCAGAGTAAGTTGATGTTGAATGGACCCATCCATTAGGGTCTGCACATATGTGCAGCAACATGTGGATCTCACTAATGATACACTTGTATGTTCCAGCCATGTGAGTCATACACACATAAACAGGGTATTCAGTTGAAATTTTTAGTACTATTACCACTCAATGTTCAAAATTGAAATATTTTTCTACCTATTATTTTTTTGTTTTATTGTAGAAATGGCCTTATTGGAATAACAGAACCCAGAAGAGTTGCAGCAATCACAATGTCAGAACGAGTTGCCATGGAAATGAATCTTTCCACAAGGTAAGTAAAAAAAAAAAAAAAACTGTCACGAGCCAGTGTGGCCCATCAGGGTTTCAGTAGCATGAAACGACTGAGAATATTTCTATTCCCCCTGGATGGGATGCCAGTCCATCGCAGGTTACTCTCCAGCTAATGCCAGTACCCATTTGTACTCCTGGGTGGAGAGAGGCAAGTGGGGGTGAAGTGGCTTCCCCAAGGACAGACATATGGCCAGCAGCTGGATTCGAACCCCTGACCCTCTGATCATGAGTTACGAGCCCTAACCACTAGGCCACACTCCCCCACTCCCCCCGGTCTTACCTTTCCACAAGGTAAGACCGGTATTTCAGTGCACATTTTTTTGGATCACAAATATGCATTTAAATTTTAGCTTTTGCCCTTCATTGTTTCTGATAAATAGGAAACTGATTTGTCACTTTTCAGTTTTAACTCTTGTCCCACTTTTGTATTTGTCTCAATAGTGTGGTATCGTACATGATCCGTTACCAAGGCAACGTGACTGAAGACACCAAGATCAAATTCATGACTGATGGGGTGCTGCTGAAAGAGATTCAAAAGGTGATTTAAAAAAAGCAAACTGAAGTTCTTGTAATGATGTTCAGGTGTTGTTTAAATATTGGCACCTGTTGCTGAGAAATATGTGCATTGTATCAAAGGAGTTTGTTAATATATTATTACCGGAAATAGTACCTTTTGGAGACATTCCAATAGACTTTTGCACTAAAAAAACCCTAATCTTTAATGACCATGACCCTAAACTACACTTAACCTACCGTCACCAAATTTTGTAAATTTGGGTTTTTGCATCACGAGGAATCAATTTAGGATATTTGCGGCATTAACATTATGCATGGTTCGACTTAAGCGGTAGCCCGCTAGCCAAATGCTAGTCAAAACAGCGACAGGCAAGTCAAACTATTCCTTAAGTAGCCCGGCTGGCGAGTCAAAAATTATTGGGCTACGGCAAAGGTGAAAAGACATGAAGAAATAAATCATTAAATTCAGAAATCAATTTGTGTCTAATTTCATTATTTGTTTAGGTTTAAATTATTAGATCTGTTTTAAAAACAAGATTGCCTCAGGATACACATTTTACATTTATGCACATTTAATTAAAAGATTGTGTCAGTAGCCCGGCTGGCTAGTGAAAAAAAAAATTAAGGTCGAACCCTGATTATTAGTGCTGATATAAAATGCTCTTACTTAATTATACAATTTTTTATAACTGTTTACACTTTTTGAATTTTGAAACAGGATTTCTTGTTGACGAGGTATTCTGTGATTGTCATTGATGAAGCTCATGAGCGAAGTGTGTACACAGACATTCTGATTGGCTTGTTGTCCAGGATAGTACCCCTCAGAAACAAGGTCAGGTCAAAGGTCAAAGTGCAAATCAGTGATTTGACTTCTAGTGGCAGGAATGAATTGCCCCATGTTCTAATGTTGAGGCAAATTTGGTAATTTTAACAAACAAAAATGAAAGAAGAGTGCAAAGGTGTTTTTCTACTGCCTCTAAAGACAGTAACTATTAGACACTTGCTTCAGTGGCTTTGTGCATTATTCATAGAGGGCGCTATACACATTAAATGCTTCAAGAATTGCAGGGAGGGTTTCTTAACTTTGCATTTGCTCTGTGTGAATTGGCATTTACAAGTGAAAGGTAATAGGGTGTGTTAAGCCCTAGACGGGACTGCATATAGTTTTACAGCAACAAAAACTGCTAAAATTGTTTTTTTTTTTAAGGGGATTCAATCACATTATTAAGACAGTTATAGTAGATTGATTTGTAAATTTTCTTCACTTCAGAAAGGAAATAAGATGAAGTTGATCATCATGTCAGCCACGTTGAGAGTCGAGGACTTTACTGAAAATCAGCGGCTCTTTAAAATCACACCACCGGTCATCAAGGTATGATGTTATTGCAGAATTCACTGGAAAGGTTAACTCTGATGCT
Source organism: Patiria pectinifera (assembly GCA_029964075.1). Taxonomy (NCBI): domain Eukaryota; kingdom Metazoa; phylum Echinodermata; class Asteroidea; order Valvatida; family Asterinidae; genus Patiria; species Patiria pectinifera. Next base: position 33,424,285 of record CM057147.1, on the reverse strand, counting down.
CAAAAAGATTGATTTAAAAAGGCCACTTATCAACTTGAATCCATCCAAATGTTCTGCAGGGTTTTGATGGATACAGGATTGTAAAGGCTAGCCTATAGGGTTTGATGGCTAAAATTTGGTTCACTACACAGAATGCGTTATCAGCTTTCTACAGAGATTGGATTTTGGTAGATTGAGGAAGATTCCAAGTAAAAACATGGTGTTAGTGTTACTTGCTGAAGTCACTTTCCAATGCACGGTAGAAAGTTGAATATTTATCCAACTGTATAGGTTTTTTTGATTGGCTAAATGTAGGTTGAATCCAGACAGTTTCCTGTAACCGTCCACTTCAACAAGCGAACACCGCTGGAAAACTACATGGCAGAGGCAGAAAGAAAGGTAAATCACAAGCGTTGTGATTGAGTTACAACTCAGTCACAAGCCAATCGCAAGTCAATCACAGGTTACTCACAAGTCAATCAAAATAAGGTCAAGTAAGTAATAAATAAATAACAAGTGAAACTACTAGTGAAATCACAAGTAAATGTGTAACCAATCACAAGCCAATCACAAGTCAATCACAAGCCAATCACAAGTCAATCACAAGTCAATCACAAGTCAATCACAAGCCAATCACAAGTCAATCACAAGTCAATCACAAGTCAATCACGAGTCAATCACAAGTCAATCACAAGTCAATCACAAGTCAATCACAAGTCAATCACAAGTCAATCACAAGTCAATCACAAGTCAATCACAAGTCAATCACAAGTCAATCACAAGTCCATCACAAGTCATCACAAGTCCATCACAAGTCAATCACAAGTCAATCACAAGTCAATCACAAGTCAATCACAAGTCAATCACAAATCAATCACACGTCAATCACAAATCTTATCTGTCAACCACAGATAAGGGATGAACAATAACAAAGAAACTACCTTTGTCATTGTTCATTTGAATAGCTGCACCTGACTTGAAACTGGATGAGTTGTGATGACTTATTAGGCCTTGATTTAGATTACAACTCTTGGATTATCTTCAAAGAAAATTTGTATTTTTTTGTAAAAACTTCATCAGGAACACTTGTGGTAATTTACTCTTTGCCAGAAGGTGCATCATAACCAAAATTCTATAACAACTATTTTATATTGCATTTATTGTTGACGTACAGGTGTTGAAGATCCACCGCACATTACCACCAGGTGGCATCCTAGTCTTTGTAACAGGTCAAAATGAGGTCAGCTCCTTATGTCGGAAGCTGAGAGCGAGGAACAAGAACATAAAAGACAAGGCCGCAAATACACAAGGTATACGGAGCAAAAGAAATCCTTAAGACTTTAACTTTGCTATGTAGGAAATTGCTGAATGTCAGTGAAAGATTGATGTTAAGAGTTCCTTGCTTAGCGGAAGAAAACCTTGATGGTGCCCAGCAAGTTCTGTTCATACCACAGCCTAATGTCATGGCTGTCTTCATAGTAATCACGGAATCTCTGCTAACTGCACTGCAGAAAAACTCTGTGCTTATATGGTTAGCATGTATCAAGGGATCATATCTTTTGCAAACGAGTACATCTGGAAACTAAGCATATTTTACTAACAGGGTTAGCACCATGTAAGCACAAAATGGTTGTCATAAGGCCAAAACTGTATGATTACCATAGCCATCAGATTGGGCCAAGAGGCAATTGTTATGAAGCTGCCAATCGATGACTCAATCTTGGATTTATAGCCATGGATTGGCTTGTAGATTTGTGCCTTGCTGACCTCCAATGACCTAATTACCTCTCTGGGTTTTTGCCCTTTGCCAACAAATTTGATAAACTTACATCTGCCCACCACAAAATTCCATCTTATAAAAAGTTGGTTGCGGGACCTCTGTGACGTTACATTGATTTAAATTGGGCTCAATACAAATAGGTACTGTGCTTTAAAAAAAAAATCAATTACTGAAAAGTAACAAATTGTGTTAAAGAAAATGTAACCAATTACAATTTAAATAATTTTGATTTGAAAATCTACGATTGCAACATTGAAAATGTGACAATTTAGTGATAGTCTTGATTTATTCGCTCGAAGGACTGAAGACATCTGGGAAGAGGAAGGAGCTTGGAGGGGGTGTGTCTGATGAGGAAACGGAGGCGGAGAAGCTTAAAGAAGATGAGGAATCTGAGAAGGCTTTCCGGAAACAGAAACTGCCCAAGATCAGTCTGGATAAGTATGTTAATCAAGCATTAAGATAACTCAGTGGATCATAAAAGTATTATCCATCAAGGCCAATAGGCTATCAGCAAAAGACAGTGTAATGTACATGGTTCATTCTATAAATTTAGGGTTCAAAGTGTGACATTTTTCCTGTCCCTGTTACCTTGGTACTTTGTCAGTTGCCATTCAAGTATCATTAAGTATGACTTCAAACAATTTATTTATTTGTTGGGTAGATAGCTTGCTATTCACAATCGCTCTTGGAGGATGACTGCATTAATGAATGCATCAGAATTATTCATAACAGGTACAGGAAAAATAAATTGGACCTAAAATTGATAGAATGACCCATCTTGCTTGTGACAAATTTTCAGGTGAACATTGTTTTTTATATATGTCCCACGTTTCATGTTGTCCTTAGTTACTCAGTTCAGCCGTATGAAGAGGAAGAAGTCGACGAACAAAAAGATGATGACGACAACCAATCAGAGTCAAAGTTTCAAGTTGCAGACCCTGAATCCGATGATGAAACGGTAGGTTGGCTGTTATTGGCAGGTTAACCGCTAAAAATGGTTTTCCTACATTTCTTAACATAACAAAATAATTTTTGTTTCAAGAAATATTTTCATTTTTCAGTCACTAGAAAATTATTCTGAGCGTCAGACTCAGATATAGTGCTTGAATGCTCTCCTGACTCTCTCTTTGGTACCGTTGAGGGGGTACTTGTGCATGGAGTCTATATGCAAACCATTGTGATGTACTCTTAAATGACTCTCCTGCAATCCGCTCAGTGTCATTGACAGTTCCTGCAAAGCCTTTTTTCTTGTTCCCTATAAAGTCAGGTCAATGTTGCTGCTCTTTTTTGGGCGAAAATTTATCTTTTTTTGATTTAGTATACTTTGGTACACTTCTAGGATAGTCCATGAAAGTCTTTCAACTTTCCAGTAGTGTCTCCTGGTAGAAAAGGAAGAAATAACAGTTTTAACCCTAACCTACCTCAATCCTCCAAAGTCCTCCAGGCGGTTATGGAAGATTTTGGAGGATTGAGGCCAAGCTGAATGCATTTTGAGAGGCAGGGCAGTCTGTTGGAGGATTTTGAAGGATTGAGGCAGTGGGTATCCTTCATTTGAACAGAAGTGCAAATGTTTGGAGGATGGTTCTTAATCAAAATGAGCATAGGGGGTAAGAGTTAAAAGTGGGAGGAAAATCCCAGAATGATTTTCCATGGAAAATTCGGGGAATCAACTTTATTTTTTCCAAACTGGCCATGTCACCTTAGATTGTTTTTCTGATATTTTATTTATTTTTCTAGTTACCAGAGGAAGATCTAGCCGTGGATGATGTCCCCCTATACGTCTTGCCCATGTACTCGCTCCTAGCACCTCATCAACAGGCTAAGGTCTTCAAGCCTCCGCCGGGGGATGCGCGCCTCTGCGTCGTGGCTACAAACGTTGCCGAGACCTCACTGACAATCCCGGGCATCAAGTTTGTAGTCGACACTGGAAGGGTAAGCTTCTGGATTGTCTTGTTCCCTCTCAGTTTCCCATGAGTCTTTGTTGTTTTCTTCTTTTAGAATTCTACCTTTGTCCCAGAGGGCCAACCCAGTGTCCTCATTGTACCCATCTCAAAGACTGACTGACTAGTTGACTTGCTCACTGATAGTCATGTGCCAGGCAGAGCTATCTTATAGAATTACCCCACAATGTCAAGGGATGGGCAAAATCCAGCCCAAACAATTCACACACATCCCTATGTGAATTGTTTTGTTTTACTGAAAGAGCACTTACCTTTTTTTGTTATCCGTGGACAGAACTTTAAAACAGTGTTTGTGTTTAAAATTCCAACTTGCAAAGTGCATGATTGATTTGAATGATTCTTGTACTAAAAAAAAAGCTTATTGGGCTTTTATATCTTACATTTTGAAAGTACTACATGTATACATGTACATGCAGAAGTTCATTACAAAAATGGGCCTGACATTTGGGTTTCCTTTTTTTTACTTGCCCTATATTACAAGAAACAAAAAAGAAATATAAGGTATCAACATTTCTTTCTAGTTTATCTTAAATTACATATTTCATCTTACTCTCAATGTGTTCTTTGAGGAGTGTTTAAATAATACCTCTCCCCCAACCCCCCCCCCAAAAAAAAACCTCACCAACACCAAAGCACTCCATGGTTTTATGCATTAATCAGTGAATAAATACAATGTAGTACAATGTAGAACAGAAGCTAATTGGCTATTACTGTTGTATAATTAGACAGACAGGCAAGACCCTTTTGAGCTGATTTACAATATGAATAGACCTTTCCCCGCGTCCTCTAGACATTTTGAAAAGAAATTTACTGAATCCTCATATTCCTCGAAAATCGTCCATTTTGCACGTTCCTCATCTTTTAAAGCTCATTGTTAGTTTTAAAGTTTTGGAACATTGGATTTGGGATAAAATAATACACCAAAATGCCACTTTAAGAAATCATGCATATTTTGGCATAATTTATTTAAAGTGATTTTTCTTTTGACTAACAAGAATTCAGTGATTTGATGTTTGGTAGAATCGTACATAATATTTTGGAGCCAAAGGGGTTTTCTGTTTTTCACATTAAAATATTTCTATTGAAAGCCATGCTTGTTACTTTCACACTTTTCTGCTTGGCAATGGTTAAAGTCCTTCACGATAATTGTTGACATGTTTTACAATCCCAGGTCAAGAAGAGGTACTACGACAAAGTGACAGGTGTGTCGTCATTCAAGATCACCTGGACATCCAAAGCATCAGCCAATCAGAGAGCTGGACGAGCAGGAAGGACGGAGCCCGGACATTGCTACAGGTCAGTGCTTTATGTCTTATATTTGCTGGTCTCAGAGGGCCAGCCTATAGTTCTCATTGTACCTGACTGACCGACTCACTGTCGCTTTTTTTATAAAAGATTTCCCTCCGCTGGGGGATGCTGCAAAGTGCAGTCGGTGTTGATTAATTTTTTGTTTACTCTGATATTTTTTTGGTAAAATACTTTCATATTTCACAAGTTCATCTTTCAACGTTGGCAAATAACATGTTGAGTCTGGGGTGAAATATTGACCAAGAATTTCTTAGTCAAACACCGGCCCCCTCAGACAAACATCATGTGTTTGTGCAATAAACTCGCAGTGAGTCTAGCCAGCATCCGCCATGATCAATCATCCTGTCAGATGAACCAGAATACTAACCAAGCTCGAATGACAGGTTTTCGCAATCACCTGATTACTCTAGAAACCACATGTTCGTGTGGTTGGGGGATCCCAGTCAAATTAAATCTGTGTGTAGAAGTGCATTGGTTGAAAGTTGGATTGAAAGAATTGGATTAGTGAATAAGCTAGACCTGGCCCATTGTGTAAGCCATTTGGATGAAGAAACTTCAGTGAAATCCACTCTGAATCAATGGAATAGAACTTCGTGAGGTTTGATATCAGCTTTAATAGGCTTGCGTTGTCCTGTGTTTTTTTGTCTACCTGTGTCTAAGATTATCTCACTAGAATCTGTTTATTTAGCCACGGGATAGCAGCTTAACAAATCATCATGTCTCTCCTTTAGTCCGGTAGTTAATTTCACAAACGTTGACAATGGTTGACACTGTCTAGTGCTCCTACATATCTTAACCGATTTCAACCAAATTTTGTCAAAAGTATCAGTATCCCATCCCTACCATGTCACATGACCAATCAGGGGTCAAAGATCTTCATGGGGTCACTGGGGTCAGAAAGCTGATTTTTGTTTTACTCAAAGCCCTACGCCTTCCAGAAATTACATAGCACATTCACGTGACTCATGCATGAACATGAACTTGTTGGCCACAGCTTCTGAGATCCAATTGAGCAAGTTTTTATGTTTTGTTATAAAAAGAGACGGGGCATTATTAAATACGACTTGCCAAATATAGAGCTCTGATGCAAGTTTACCACAGTGCTGTAAACTTCGCAGGTGTTTGCGTTGTGGCTTTTCCTTTTAAATTCTATTAATTTATAAATCAGTTCTTCAGAATATACTTGTTTTCATTTAGTTTATTTAAACACATAGAAATTCTGTTCAAGAAAGTGATGAGAGTACATATACATGCAGTTTCAACTTTGTACAATCATTGTTATATAGTCTAAATACCTTGATGTGAAATGAAATGCTGTGCATTTATTACTAACTTAAAAAGCAGGTGCCAGCAGTGCAGTTTAATACAGATGTGCATTGCTGTAAAGCCATACTTATTGAACTGCAGAATCTAAAGCGTGTAATACGTTATTGTTACATACATGTAAAAAGTACATACAGCAGTTTCGTCAGAATTTGAAGATAGCGCTTGAAGTTACAGGTCCCAGTGCACATACATGTACACACAGGAATAATACAACAGGATCGAAACGTACACTCAAAACGTCCCTTGGCATGAAGACAATTATTGGGGTAACAAGATATTTAACAAAACATAAAAGACCGACACAAACCAAAATGACTGACAGGGCAAACATGGTTACGTATAATTAAAATTAGTCCATAATTGGCATGAACTACAAAATGTAAATGCAAAGAAGATTCAGTTGGCACACGGTATAATGGAAATGACCCGTTTGTTGAGTTGCTAACAAATGTGTACTAAGAATACGTCGAGCACATACAATTCAATCAAGATATTTAACAAAACATACAAGACAGACAATCAAACTATTTAACAAACCATAAAAGACAGACATAAACAAACATGACTGACAGGGCATACAGAGAATGTAATTAAAATTAGTCTATAATTGGCATGAACCACAAATGTAAATACAAAGAAAATTCAGACAGCCCACAGTATAATGGAAACGACCCATTTGTTGTGTTGCCAACAAATGTGTGCTAAGAATTAGTTGAGCACATAAAATACAATCATTTATATGTACATGTGTAGTGCTCTCACACAAGACTTGCTTTCACAGCACTTTACAAAACTAAAATAAAAACAATGGAGCAACAGAAAAATTATTTTCTCAAGCAGGTGAGTTTTTAGAGCCTTCTTATTCCCTAATTCAGGACCAAATTACAACAAAGCTTTGTCCGCAGCTGAAGTATACATTTTGGGGATGGTGTCTTACAAAGACATGATTTAGAGGATAGATCATTTGTGATAAGTGCATCAACATATGCGGAGGGTTCATTTTGGAGACTCTCACTAGCAATATTCAGAATTTTATTGGTTGGTCGGACAAGGAGCCAGTAGAATTCTTGCAAAAGAGATGTTACATGAGCATGTTTGATTGGCCAGGAAGATGAGCTTAGCAACACGGATTTGGACGCACTGCCGATGATTGAACTTGCAAGGAACTTATTAAAAGGAAGGTGACCTATCAAACCAATATTGATTATTTCACGTGGTGTGGTGAGACCAGCCTTCTGAGGCGATCAATTGAGCATTCGGTTTGGTACGCACTTCCGATGACTGAACTTGCGAGGAACTTATTAAAAGGAAGGTGACCTATTAAACCAATATTGATTATTTCACGTGGTGTGGTGAGACCAGCCTTCTGAGGCGATCAATGGAGCGTTCGGTTTGGTACGCACTGCCGATGACTGAACTTGCGAGGAACTTATTAAAAGGAAGGTGACCTATTAAAGCAATATTGATTATTTCGCGTGGTGTGGTGAAACCAGCCTTCGGAGGCAATAAGTGAAGTGTTCTGTTTTGCCAAGTCATAGCCGAGGAAAATGGAATGCTCCATTGATCACTGAGGGAGGCTAGTTTTACCAAATGAGTAACAGTAAAGCAGTCAATAATTGTTGTATAATGCCTCAACCACAGATTCTACTTGATGTTAGAGTTACCCAAGTCCAGTGAAAATGACTTCCATTTCATTAGAAGTTAGTTGAAACTTAACCTGCATTTCAAAACTACCCCATCATGAAATGTTTGAACCCAACTCTGTAGCGACTGGGAACAACACGCGTAATGCACAGAGCACAGAGACCTGTAGTTGCTATGGTGATTTCTATGCCAATACCTGTAGTATTTTTCAGACTAAGGTAGCCGTTGCATATAATTTTTGGCTGTGCACTGTAAGAAAGTAAAAATAGCTAAGGCCATAAGACTCGCTCTCGGCCAATCAAAATACAGCATCTGTTAGTGAAGTGTTATAAATTGCTTTAAGACTGGTTCCCATCAAATTATGAATTTACCAGGCAGATTTTTTTTGGCCTAGCAATTTAGGATTTTCGTTTGATGTGATGGAATAAAAATAGATGAGTGCACTACAGTGGTGAATCCCCAGGGCAAAACACCCTGTTATTCATTAATGTAGTAATTGCGCCATGCTGAGTAGTTTGAAGATTAATGACTTTGCTGACGATTAAGTAATTGACAAATTAATGTGTGCTGTAGTCCAGAAGAGTCACGTTGCGGCTTAATATTAACTTATTATTCCCTGTACTCTCTGAAGCCACCCTACATTGATTGCTTAAAATGTAATACAATGTAGTACAAATGCAAGTGGGTTATTCACATCACACAAATATTTTTGTTCTTTTTTAAAAACATTGTATTCACATCATTACAGTTGCATTACAAAACTTTTTTAACCTATCAAATATATGACAAGCTAATTTATTCACTGTGTATATTACTTTGTGGTCAAACAGAGTTTGACTGCAAGAAAAAGATGTTGGATTTGAGAAAACCTAACCACGTTTTTGAGCCGTTATTTCATTTGCCAGTTTTCTTGAATGGAAACGTAAATCTGGTGGTGGCTGATATTTGACTGATTTTAAACAAGAAATTTGAGCTAATCTTCCTCGTGAAGGCTCTCAAATCATGCGCTGTTATGGCTTCCAACAAAAGTGTGACATTTGACAAACAATAAAACCACACAACTACGTACAAGAGCTTTTTCCAGCATGTTCGCGAGACCGCCAGACATTTTTCAAATATTTGAATTGAAAAAAATGCTATTCTGATTTTCAGTTGATGTTGGATTTGAGATCCATTTCACGAAAACTGTGGAGCACTGTGGTCCAATGGTTACGGTGTTCGGCTCACTTGCCGCAGTACGTGGGTTCGAACCCTGACGGGGAACATGGTGCTTGTGTTCTTGGGCAAGACACTTTACTACAACTGCCTCTCTCCACCCAGGAGTATATATGGGTACCTGTGAAGGTAGAGACCATATTGCGCTGATCTTTAGCTGCTGCAGAAACTGGTCTCATGGCCTGATGAACAGGGGTAATAACTGTGAAGCGCTTTGAGACCTTTGGTATGAAGCGTAGATATAAGCACTACAGTGTATACAGTGTTGATGATCGATAAGACCCAAAAAATAAAATTCTGCTTTCGATTACATGCCATTTGAAAATAGGGTACATGTACATTGTACGTTTTTTTTTTTTTTTTTTACTTAAATTACTCGAATTTTCAGTATATTTGGCGCAGCTGTAACTTGTAACTTGTAACCAAGTGGTAAAACAGAAAAAAAAAGCTAATTCAACAATGAAGAGCTAACAGGCTCGTGAAGTTCAAGTGAATTGCAAGAGATTTTAATGAGACCACAAAAATGTAATTATCACTTCACATACTTAATATAATAATAAATCGGGAGTGAGAAGTCAGAACTTTGTCCAACTTCAATGTGCTTATGAAATATATGTGGTTTGAATAATAATAGGTTGCGATGCAAAAAGGCAATGTACGGCCAAAATGCAAGGGCAAAATACACTTAAAATACAAAGGCAAAATGAAGCCTGGATGCAAAAGGCAAAATACAGCCTAAAAATGCAAGGGCAAAATACGGCCGAAAATGCAAGGGCAAAGTACAGCCGAAATTAAGGGCAAAGTACAGCTGAAAATACCAGGGCAAAAGACAGCCTTAATGCAAGGGCAAAATACAACTGAAAATGCAAGGCTACCGAATGTGGGAACAGGTAAAACACCTTAATTAAAAAGTGTTTTACTTGCACTTGCTATAAGCATCTCAAGGTGAAAGTATGTCGTATGTGTCGCATAACAAAATTTGGCAGTTAACGAATAACATTTCCCACAGATGAGTTGTGTTTTCAGCAACAACGACTTCCAAAAGAAATTCAGAATGCAATAAATGAAGAGAACGAAAATCAAGTGGAACAAATCAACCTAGGAATGTTATACACAAAGAGTAACACATGTACACTGTATGCAAAAGAAATACCTTAAGTAAGTAAGCAATCAACTACACCTGTGGAACGGTTGGTTACACACACCCAAACGACAAAAAAATTTGACCATCCTTAAAAGTTGTATGACATTGACCTAAGATAGTTGACTAAGCACCCATACGACAAAATTTACAAGGTCTTCACTCAACACAAATTTGAAACACTCGCATTTTACGCACTATACAGTACAAATGTATAAGTAATTTTACACAATGTACACAACAATTATTTGATTCACTTTACATGTTCACATCAAACATTAAACAAAACGTAAAGCGAAAAAAATATTTACAATGATTCCTACACCTGATGTTGCCTCCAGATGAATATTAAATATTTATGGGTAGTTGAGAAAACTGCTTCTTATAAGAAAAGACTTGTACACTGTATGCAAAATAAATACCTCTTTAAGTACGAAGCACAAGTAGGAGAAATTTATATGTCCAATTCAACAGAACAACATTGTCTAAAAATAGCGTTATTCAACGTGGTACATCATACTGGAATAGTCTAGATGACTTCTTAAAATCAGCACCTTCCTTCTCTGTCTTTGTTAAAAATCTTAGATCACATCTACTCAATTCTTATTCGAACAACTAGTTATAATTTATGAATCTAGATGTATGCTCTCGTCTCATACCAGCTTGTGTTTTTTTTACATTTATTCGAATAACTAGTTATAATTTATGAATCTAGATGTATGCCCTCGTCTCATACCAGTTTGTGTTTTTCTAGGTTGTGTCTTTGTGTGTCTCACTGTTGTCCATTTTGTCCTTTGTCACTGTCTCTGTTTTTCTTGGTCATGTCCACTTGTCTGTCGATAGGTTAGGGTACAAAAGCATGACGCTTCACCTTATACCTAAATGTTGTCGTAAATAATTTGTTCTAGTATTGATCCCTGTACATTATTATACACAATTACCTAACTCCTTGCATTTTGCTCTGTATAATATGTTTACACGGCATTGTAACATGTTATGTGTGGAAATGGCAACATTGAAATAAATGTTTCTACTTCTAAGTAAGTATTCAATCGACTACACTTGTAGGATGGTTGGTTACACTAGTTCCTTGCAAATATGCCCAGGAGGTTAAGGTAAATAGAGGATTGAATTCCTTTACTTGACTTAGTGGTTGCAGCAGATGCAGCGGCGAAACTTGGCCTGAACCTTATGTAGTATCATTACGGAACTCTTCCTGAATTTGACGTTTGCCAAGCTGTAGATGAACGGATTGGCCACACAATTTAGAGATACCAGAGGTGCAAGTACTTGTTCAACTATTCGGGCTTTGCGGGGGGAAGCAAGCGTTTGACAAGTTGAAACATCAAGCCAGGTGGTGACACTAATGCATGGAACCCACGTGAGAAGGAAAACGGCAGTCGAGACAATCAGCATTACCGTCGTTTTTGGTTTGCGCTTGAACTTCCTGGCAGGGGCCTCGCGCAGATAACGTCTGGTGTCTGTGCTGGCTGTCGGTTCCAGTCTGGCGCCCTCTATTGGGTGTGCAGGTTTCATTGAGGAAACCTTGACTGCGCAATTGGCTGAGCTACCAGCCTGTTCCATTTCCTGCTGTGCCATTGCGTTAACAGTCTGGCAACGTGGTGTCCTTTTGAAAACTGCTTGTTTCTTCATCCCCACTTCGCTGACTTGTGGCAAATTGTCTGTCACTCCAACTTTACTTCGCCTGCGCACCGTTGCGTAAATTTTTATGTATAGTGCCACAATAGTGAGAATACATCCGAAACAAATGGAGGTTGGCAAGAAAATCAGGAAGAGTGACAGGGGAGTGCATTGATAACCAACGTTTATAAATTCATAAATTTGGATTGATGCTGGGATAACGACTGAAATGGAGACGGCGACAAAGACACATACTAAGGCTCTTGCCTTGCGTGTCGTCATAAAGCGCTTGTGAGGATTGCAGATGGCATCGAATCGGTCGAACGCGACACCCGTCGTGACAAACATGGACGTCTGCAGTAACAGGTAGACACAGGAGGAGTACACCCAACTCACAGTTTGGTCGCTGACTATTCCCAGCAGCCAAAGTAGGAATAAGCCCGATGCCACGCATGTCATGAGATCCAGCCCGGCCAGCGAGTTGATCAACACGTGGGTGCTGGTTTTAACCGCTTTGGACCAGTACACGCACAAGACGAGGAGGTTTCCTGGAGCCCCTGTCAGGAATATTAAGCTATGTATGACTGTACTAAATGCTGTCAAAGTACCATCTGGTGGTATTCTCATGGTGCCGTTATGGGCTGCTTCAAAAGCCATTGTTTCAGTCATTGCTTCAAATATATTCTGATGTTTAATGACGCTTCCTTTCTTACAAATATTTGGTCTGATTCCTTTAATTGTTTGATACGTCGTGAGACACCAGACAGCAAAGTGTGTGCTCTTCTCCCAACTTCACCTGAATGAAACGTCAGTTTTATTTAAGTGCACACGCCAAAGTCAAGCCAATGCAATTTAGGAAAGCACGCACCGTGAACTCTTCTTTTCATTAATGATGAACATTCAGTTTAATATAAACCACTTCAAGTACCGGCAAGTACTGACGTAAAATCGGAAGCCAAAATCTCCGATCTCCGTGATCCCATTTTCTGATGTGTTCCATTTTTCGTGGAACAACTGATTAAAGTCAGGTTTAGCAGACAATCATTTGATAGGTCCAAAGCCTCGCCTAATTGGATCCAAACAATTATTACCATGGACACCCATCAGACTTTACTTCTTAACTACAGCGGGTTCTCATCCAAGAGCTATCACCATGATCACCCTTTTATGTATACTCTTGACAGGAAACACGGATGACTTGTTTTTCAAGAAAACCTTCATCCTATCCAGGTTATTGCTTTTTCTCATCGCTGTGCAACTAATGAAACGATGGAGCAAAAGTCAACAATGCAGTGTTTATTCATTTGGACCGTCAGTTTCGTATCAGTGCCTATAATTGCCATCTGTGGTTACAGAGAAAACATAAGACGGCCTGTGCGAAGCTTTTACTCTTTGATCGTGAACAGTCTTCTGTGTTTGTGATCCTTTCATGGTGATTCAGTGATAAATTGGTTTCTAGGCAACAAGGCATGCCAACAGTGGTAGGCCACAGAGCCTCACGAACACTCCAAATGCACCTTTCTCTACATGACATTTCGATGAGCCAATATCAATTTGTTTTTTACGTATTCCTATTGCTTGTAAGCATCAATAAAAAATACAGAAACTTATTATGATTGGATACAATATCACCATATAAAATACAAAAATAAAGCAGAAATATTACATATAACTTGAGGTGCACAGCAACAAGTTTTCACATGCGTAAACAAATATTGAACTACATGTCTGATTTTTTTAATTGAGTTACCGGTAGTACATGCACTTAGAGATCAAGGTAGATCATTTGTCATTTGTGCATTTTTTTTTTCATTTGAAGCAACATAAGTGCTTGAAATCTAAAGAGCACGCTATGGTGTATGGATTCATCAGTGAATACAAGTACTAATGGATTCATATAAAAAAGCAGTCGCCCTTGTCAAAGTAGGATTTAACACAAACCAGATGGCATTGAAAGGACAATTATGGCATAAACGATTTTAATGTTAAAAACAGTTGGTAGGACCATGTGAACATTTGCATGAATATTTAGAGTGTTAGTGGCATGGTGGTATTGCACAACAAATTTTCCATGTGCCCTTGCAAAAAGATGTTTACTTTTTTAGAAATTACATTTCAATGAAACCAATTTCTGTCTTTTCTGAACTGAGCAAGCTATTGTTGGAAGGTAGCCATTGTTGCCAAGGGCATGCAGCCATTTCTAATTAAGTAGTGTGCGCTGTACAGAGGTCTGTATAAACAAGATATCATTGGTCCTGCATCAATTTCAATGGATGCAATTTCAGCCTTTGCTTGTGGAACAGGAAGTTACAATTTTATTTGAAAATAAAAATCGCACACAGGTAATTACTCGTAGAAGCATCGGTTTGCAAGGGGACATGTATCTAATCAAACCACAGCTCTGTGTTTGGTCAGAACATTGCTGTAAAATAGTCCTGTTATGACGTGCTTTCCTTCATACTAAGAGCAGCTGATGAGAATTCTTGAAGTGAATTTTCAAAGGAAATTTGAATCTGTAATGGATGAGTGTCTTTCAATTTGGGGAAGAGCTTTTGTGAAGTTCATTGATTCTTTGATTCCCTAGAGTGGGTCTACTACAGTTTGTATTTCCCGTGGAAAAGTTGAAAGTGCAGGATATTAAAAGAGCAGATTCAACATTTTTTTGGTGTTTAAATTCATCATCACTGGTTCATCATTGCTGTCTAAGGAATGCTAAGAACAAGTTGACAAGCTTACACTTGCAGTTATCTATACCTCTCTACCACCAAGCTGGCTTGGTTTGGCTGACTTGTTTGATGTTTCTCTTTTGCTGGAAAATAAAGTAGCTTTTGTAACTTGTCTTAAACAGTTGTTTCACTCTGAAAATGCCTAAATTTGTATCCTGAACACATTTGTACATCTGAGGAAAACTTGTGTCTACATGTATGAAATCATCATACTCTAAATGCAGAATGAAGCTGAAAATGTACTTGGAAATTATTGTATTTTGCGTTCTGCTGGACTCTACCATTGTTGCTGGTAATTCTTGTAGTGCATCTACTCATGGTATAACTGGTAGGTCTGCGTGCCGTTCTGGTTGGATACCATGGAGAGGTGCATGCTACTTGCTGACAAAGGATCACTTCAACTGGTTTGATGCCAGAGATGCGTGTCGTGAGATGGGAGGTTCACTGGCAGCACCGCGGTCTGAAGAAGAAAACGACTTCGTCACTGGGATCATCCAAGAGAGGGCAACTTCAGAAGACAGAGTTTGGATCAACTGCAATGACCTGGAAAGGGAAGGTGTCTGGAAATGCAGCAATGATGGAGTGAAATCTCACTACTTTAACTGGAATCAAGGAGAGCCCAATAATGCAAGAGAAGACTGTGTCATGATGGGAATCATTGGAGGATGGGCTGATGCTTATTGTTCAAGAAAGCTGCTCTTTCTCTGCAAGGCTGCTCAGCCAATCCTGCATCTCTAGAAATGAGACAGTGTATGAATGGGGGGGGGGGCTAATGAGTGCATCCTCAGCAGTCAAAATCACTGAGTGGCTGTATTTAACAGTTGAGATATTTCCCTTCTAGAAAGCCAACAACAATGATCTGCTGAAAGATGACGTTTCCAAGATTTTCTCTCATCAAACCCACAAAACAACAGTGTGAATGCAAATTGGATCAAGATCAAGCAAAATCTTACTGCACTCATGCATAAACATGTGCCATCCAAACTGTCTCGTAACCGGCATCATCTACCATGGATTGATCAAACCCTGAAGAGGTTGATGCACAGGAGGGATAAGACGTTTACAGGACTCTTTCGTAACAAAATTGCTGAAGCTGCCCGCCAGTCCCAGGCACACACAGTGCCTTAATGAAGTAGTTAGAGGCTCCCTTCAGGACAACCCAAAGACCTTTTGGTCTTATATGCACCTAATGAAAACAGAGAACATAAATATGATAAATATAAATATAAATATCAAAAAAGAGAGGGTGACACAGAACCAATGCATTGCTGGCTGGAGTGGATTTAATCGACGTTTCGAGACAGTAAAACTGCTCTTTTTCAGGAATCAGGTTTGGTGGGTGTGTGTGTAATATAAATATGATATGATATGATGTCATTTCACAGTATGCACTTACCGGTATGACATGGACACTGAGCATTAAGTTCAAAGACCTTCTTAATGTTGTTCTTTGATAGACATACATGTACATGTACCTCATTTCTGTTGTTTTATTCATATACATCAAGGAGCAACATTACGAACTACGAAGGTGTTTGATCTGAATGCTTAATTTCCATATATATGCTAAGCAAAGAGCATATTGTAAAAGTTCAATTTCTGATTTTAATGTTCATTGTCAAAGAAAACTCAAAACTTAAAGCTGTACTTTTATTTATAAGGAAATATTTGTTAAAAATTAAAATTTAATTAATGCGCAAACAAGTCCAAAGATTGAGCACATTTTTAATCGTAACGTTTCAAGTCACCAGAGACGACATATAACGACAAGAGCATTAAAATGAATGACAAAATAACGAATTTGATTTTTCAATTCAACGCCGATTGCTTCACGAGGCAAATTTCAAAGATTTTGGACGAATCGGAATGCTAACAGTTTGAATTATACTGAACCTTAAATGAAATCTAGTGGTGGCTTTTTGAAATTTAAATTGAGAACTGAGCTTGGCGATGTTTGGGGACGAAATTAAAGTATCGATATACGGAATTCGTGTGATACAAGTGTTAAAATAGCCGGGAAAAGCTATATTTACCAAAGAAAAGCAATATCTTGGAATATTTATGCAACCTTTTTGTTTTTTGTGCAAAAATAAAAAATTAATGCAAGGAAAATTTGCATTTGGAAAAAAATATTATGGGAAAAACTGCAGTTGCAATTGACAAGTGAGGCCATTACTAAAAAGCTGGATTTGAAACCAGCAAGGCAATAGGCAGGAAAGATTGAGCCTACCGATGGTGCTTGAAAGGTCGGCCAAGGTGGTGTAAATTTTACATGCAGGAAAACAAGACAAAACCAACCTTGCTTTAATGACGTTTTTATTACAAATAATGAAGGACTCTGGCCTTGTTGTGGGTGATGCCTGTTGGTGTGTGCCATTATTGATCTATCGTTATGCTGATGTGCAAGCAGTAGGGCCTTGCATCTTGGTAAAGGTGAAAGTGTCAGAAAGACTGAGGGATTGTGAGAAGATATCCTCAAGCTTACTCATGCAGATATCTTACCGGTACCTATCAACCACCAAACTGGATGGGGTTGGCTGGCTGGTGTGATGTTTCTTTTTTGGAGGAAATTAAGGCAACTTTGTAACGTTTGTAAACAGTTGTCTTAATCTGAAAATGCAGCATACGAACGCCTGAGGAAAACTTGTGTCTACATGTATAAAATCATCATACTCTAAATGCAGAATGAAGCTGAAAATGTACTTGGAAATTATTGTATTTTGCGTTGTGCTGGACTCTACCATTGTTGCTGGTAATACTTGTAGGGCCCCTACTCTTGGTATAACTGGTACATGTAGGTCTGCCTGCCGTTCTGGTTGGATACCATGGAGAGGTGCATTCTACTTGCTGGCAAAGGATCACTTCAACCAGTCTGATGCCAGAGATGCGTGTCGTGTGATGGGAGGTTCACTGGCAGCACTGCGGTCTGAAGAAGAAAATGACTTTGTCACTGGAATCATACAAGAAGGAGGAGAAGGCCGAGTTTGGATCAACTGCGATGACCTGGAAAGGGAAGGTGACTGGAAATGCAGCAATGATGGAGTGGAATCTCACTACTTCAACTGGATACCATCACAGCCCAATCTTGAAGCTGAACATTGTGTCATGATGGTCATCAATGGAGGATGGGCTGATGCTGTGTGTTCAAGAGAGCTGCTCTTTCTCTGCAAGGCTGCTCAGCCAATCCTGCACCTCTAGGAATGCTGGATAAGACAGTGTATGAATCTGAGGACTACACAGGGCCAGTGAGTGCATCCTTATTAACACCCCTCTCTTTAGCTGGCAAATGTAAAAAGATCTCAGCAGTCAAAACCAATCAAGTGACTGTTTTAACAGTTGAGTGCTCCCAGCTTACATAAAGCAGGATTGAGAGGCTGTGACTGCTTCTGTAACATGACAAAGCTACCGGTATGCTTTGACTGTAGGTGATTGACAAGCCATCTGTACATGTTAAAACTTCTTTTGTCCGTGATGGAGTTTGACGAGGCATGGCGGTGGAAATGGATTGATTGACTGTCTGTGACTGTTCAGACAACAGGAAGGTTACATGTTCCATACCGCTGGTACTTTAGCCCATAACTTCATGCAAGCTGATTGGATTGTAGTCATAGTAACAGCATCAGGAATTTATTCAATTTGAAATCTGACTTAATTGTTTCAGTATTGATTGTTGCCAGTGTGTTGCCAGGACACACATGGTAATTACTATATTTGACTCTATGGTATTACAAAATAACAAAGCAGTGCTAATTGGTGTCATGTAACCACTAGCCTGACCTAATTGATAGCCTCTTTTGTGATTTACAGAATCTCAAAAAAGTGATCACAATCCAGTATTCTGTATTGGATTGTAATTGATTTATACTGGTTGAATCCTTTGTAGTCTATGTATGTGTGGCAATATAACTGGTCTCATTTTCAACATATTGGTATTTGCAGCTTAATGTCCTGCACACACTTCACAGTGATGCATGCATCAGCACTTAACCACTGACTCGAAGAGTTAAGCAAAGTAAATATCACTGGCTGATACTGGACATGGCACTCATTAAAGTCAAGTTTTGTGATGTATACACTTCAGTTTGTTCCTTTCATTTAAAGGAAACAAAGGATCACTGTAATAGTCTTATACATGCAGTGCATTTATCTACCAACAATTAGGTACTCAAGGCGCTGGTATTCATGTCTATTCTTAAATACAGGTAAATGAAGTTTATGAGAAATGTGAGACCCATTATGTAGCACTTTTATAAGGGTTTACAAGGTGCTACGGCGCATATTGCAGCCACTGCCAGAAACACTGGGGAAAACCCCTTCTCTTAGCAATAAGTGTTACTGGGTTCTTTAACGTGCATTACACAACACATTACGGCTTTACGTCCCATCCGAAGGACAAAACAATAATGTTAAAGTGCCTTGCTCAAGAGCACAAGCACCATGTTCCCTGTCAGGATTCGAACCCATGTACCACGGCACACGAGTCAAACACCATAACCATTGGACCTCAGCACCCCACATGTACTAAGCACCCTGGATATATCAATATTACTTGATTGATTGATATTATTTTTATATCGATATCGCCAAAAGCAACTTTTTTATCATATATCAAAATATCAAAATTTTGGATATTGTGGAATTGAAAATATCGAAAATTTCAGGTCATCGTCAAAATACATGTAAGTCTCCCATTTGTGCGTTTACTTTGTGTTTTAACATTTACATAATGAAATAAAACTCGGCAGCAACTTGTGTGTGTGACTCAAAATGAAAACATTGCAAAATGCCAAGTGGTATTCGCTCTGCGTTTGCTGGAATTCGTGGTCTCCCCCAATGTAAAACTTGAAAAGAAACTGCCTGTTAAGGAGCGCTGAGATTTATTTTAAAAAGTGTGAGCAATGCTGCAGAGAAAGCCGTAGAAAATTGGGACTTAACTTTTTGGTCTTTAACTTTCACATCAGGCCATATCGATTATTGAAAACTCTGATATCGACATTGCTTAATTTGTGTACATACATTGTACATACAGAGGTTGCAGGGCTGCCAACTGTATATAAGCATGATAAGAGCTCAGAGTGAGAATTTGCGATGGCACTAATCATGATAATGATAGTGTGAAGCGCGAAGCCCTAATGACTTGGCTTCAGGGCCCGCTTAAGGGCCCGTATTAGTTTGGATTCTACATACACTCTGTGGTGCAATCTGAGGCAATTTCTGACCTCTACCACCAATACTATTTAGCAAAAGATCATCATTTAAACACCATTTTGAGTTTTATTTATTTATCTTTTTCAGCGTGAGAAATCACTTTGTGTGTATCCACCTGAAATGCGTGAGTCTCAGACTCAATGCTTGAGAGTTGGCAGCCCTGGGCTTCTGATCAATTTGAAGGAAAAAAAGAACAAAATTGTATATATTCAGGGGGCCGTATCATTAGTTCAACGCCGCATAGGTCCGACGCCTCATAAGTCTGACGCCTCATAACTCTGATGCCTCATAAGTCCGACAATGGACAAGCGCTGTTTCGGACATACATGTATGAGGCGTCGGAGCTATGAGACGTCGGACTTATGAGCGGACCCCAAATTCAGTAAGCCGGTAGCTTAGGCCTCAATTTACCACATGACATGGTTAACTTAGCTGAATTAATTAATGAGGCAAGCAATGTAAGCATTCATTATGGATGTTACGCATTTTGATATGTACATTGTTCGTGTAGGTTTATGATACCATACCACATTTGAGTTTGCGTTGATTGTAGTCTATTAAGCTGCATACCCCTTGCTTTTCAAATAGTTGATTTTTTTTTTCTCCTAACAAATTTTCTATATCTACCAAAAATGTTAAAATTCTTGGTCATCTGCAGTCCTCTGCAAAAGAAATTCCATTTTGCGGACCGATGAATCCGCCTTGTGAGGGACAGATTATTGTCTAGCAGCCAACAATTCAACTTTTGTGATGAAATATTTCAAAAACTAAACGTCGGTGGATTTTTTTCGTTCAATGTGTCATTCTTATAACTGTAGGAAAATGGCAACTGAAAACAAAAAATCTATTTCTTGAAGCAAAACTGAAAAAAAGGGGGTGAGACATCTTTTCAAAATTGTCCACTTTTTAGTCGTGTCCAATTTTGCATGGAATTGCCCATTTGCCTGTGAAATATTGACTGCCTTGGAATTTGTGTTGGATGATAGAAACTCTGGTCTGTGAGAGAGGGGAGCAATATTCATCATTATGATCACGACAGGCAATTTACAGCATCCCACTGAAATCAATTTGAGTAGCTGCAGTAACCATCTATAGCGGTGAGGCAGGAAGCCAATAAAGAGTACCGAAGTCTGACATCAGCTGTCATTGTTCTGGTTCACACGCTGATTCCTTCACACAATTCAGCTATGGGCCTGAACCAGAATACGTGGCACCCTTTGCTTCTCTGTTGACTGGACAATAAGTCACGCTCGAAAAAATAGATGTTGAAGTGGTGGTTGGCATAGGGTACCTACGTCTGACGTCAGCTGTCTTTGTTGTTGTTCATGCTCTGGTTCACACACTGATGTCTTCACACACTTACGCTATGCACGTGAACCCTCCATGTCGACCACAATATTTTTTGAAATATTCTTGTCATGAAGTAGCCTGAGTCATTCTCACTTTATCCTGTAAAGGAGCTGCGAGCAACATGCAGCTGAGCGAAATTTTGAACTAAAGTTTCCAACGTTGTGTCTTGAATTGATGTAGGCTTTCTTTAATTGGAACAAAGCTTTGATGGTCGAATCTGTTGGCTTCTCAGCTGACTCGTTGATTCTTGATGAAACTGTCTAATTTTTCAAGGAAAAAAAACACTACTTGATGCTGCAGTATTTTGGAAAAATGGATGTACATGTATCATCTTTGGCAGATATAAGGGAGATATCTGTCAGTCTGTTGATGCACGCAACATTTGTGCATGGTGGCAAAATACATGTACGTGATATTGTCATTTTCTGAAGCCAGTATGAAGATCAAAATGTACCTTGAAACTCTAACAGTTGGTGTTTTACTTGACTTGGTCATTGTAAGTTGTAATTCTTGTAGCGCCCCTACTCTTGGTATAACTGGTAGGTCTGCCTGCCGTTCTGGTTGGATACCATGGAGAGGTGCATGCTACTTGCTGACAAAGGATCACTTCAACTGGTTTGATGCCAGAGATGCGTGTCGAAAGATGGGAGGTTCACTGGCAGCACTGCGGTCTGAAGAAGAAAATGACTTTGTCACTGGAATCATACAAGAAGGAGGAGAAGGCCGAGTTTGGATCAACTGCAATGACCTGGAAAGGGAAGGTGACTGGAAATGCAGCAATGATGGAGTGGAGTCTCACTACTTCAACTGGAATCAAGGAGAGCCCAATAATGCAAGAGCAGATGAACACTGTGCCATGATGGGAATCACTGGAGCATGGTCTGATGCTTATTGTTCAAGAGATCTGCTCTTTCTCTGCAAGGCTGCTCAGCCAATTCTGCACCTCTAGAAATGAGACAGTGTGAGTGCATCCTCAGCAGTCAAAATCCACTGAGTGGCTGTATGTAACAGTTGAGTGCTCTCTGCCTACTTCAACTGGAAAGCAATAGAGCCAAATAATGTAGCTGAACATTGCATCATGATGGGAATCGATGGAGCATGGTCTGATGCTCATTGTTCAAGAGAGCTGCTGTTTCTGTGCAAGGCTGCCCAGCCAATCCTGCACCTCTAGAAATGCCAAACAAGACAGTGTATTAATCAGGGGAATAAATAGGACAAAGGATTGCATCCTTGATGATATATAACGTTGAAATGTGTGCCAAATAGTTAAGATATGTTTGTGGGTTTTTTTCTGTACATGCAATCAAACAAAGCTGACTTGTGTATTTTTTTATTTTTATTGTGTGACAGACATTCTCAAAGCAACCTGATTTTTTTGGAACAGTTTCATGCGTAAGGACCAGTACAAATAATCTGTACATGTGTGTGCCAAGTATGGATGATACACATGTATCTGCATGCAGCTCAAAAAGTGTTCATGATTCCTTCACTTTTTGCATGTTTTGTATGGTTAATTCATCAGGCCCTCATATTTTCATCTCAATGTATGGATTGTGCAGTGCACATCGCTGATCTGCTGATAGTTTGACTGGAGAACTGAGTTGTAGTTGAGTCAGTCACAAGTCTTCAAAAGACGTAAGCCATCACAAGTCATCACAAGTCATCACAAGCCGTCATAAGCCATCACAAGTCATCACAAGTCATCAAAAGTCATCACAAGCCATCATAAGCCATCACAGGTCATCAAAAGTCATCACAAGTCCATCTCAATAATCCAGTCTTAAGTCAGGTCACAGTTTATTCAAATGAAATTTGACAGAGGCATTTCTTTGTCATTGTTCATCCTCTGTCATGTGACCCACCTTGTGAATTGAGTTTTGATTGACGTGTGATTGACTCGATTGCAACTCTGCTTATAAATGAAAATATAATCAGCAACTTTCTCCAAGCTGCATACGTCTTTAGTATTGACTTCCATTTTAATGGTCTCTTATATGGATGGGCTGTGACTGACAGCTGTAATATAGCTTGCCTTTGTATAATCATCCACTGTGTCCTTCAAATACAATCTTGTTTTATCTGGACCATCTCTTATTACTTTTTCGTTAAGGTAGGCCTGAGTAATTGATGTCTGTCCATCACTGTATTGATAAGACTGGAAGGAAAGTAAATATCACGGGATGATATTGGATGCAGTCCTCATTTGAGTCAAGACGTCTGATCAGTACACTTCAACAGGGAGTTGCGTCGTTATCATCAAGTGCAGAGGATTCCTCAATTCTTACCTCGCTTACTGAGCATATTTGGTGGTTTAAAAGATAGTACATGTCAGTACATTGTGTCAGATCTGAAGCCATTTGTTCTCTGACACAGTGAAACACACTGGATGATACTAGTTCATCTGGACTTTACTCTACAGTAACTGTTTTGTAACAATGTTCTCAGCGGCTTTCTTGATTGGTGTTTTGCTGTGCATTAATCATATCCAGTTGACTTTGGTAACCAGTGATTCTTGTAGCGCCGCCACTCATGGTATAGCTGGTAGGTCTGCCTGCCGTTCTGGTTGGATACCATGGAGAGGTGCATGCTACTTGCTGGCAAAGGATCACTTCAACTGGTTTGATGCCAGAGATGCGTGTCTTAAGATGGGAGGTTCACTGGCAGCACCGCGGTCTGAAGAAGAAAACGACTTTGTTGCTGGAATCATACGAGAAGGAGGAGATGGCCGAGTGTGGATCAACTGCAATGACCTGGAAAGGGAAGGTGACTGGAAATGCAGCAGTAATGGAGTGGAGTCTCACTACTTGAACTGGAATCAAGGAGAGCCCAATAATGCAATGGCAGATGAACACTGTGCCATGGTCCTTTCTGGAAGATGGGCTGATGCTCTTTGTTCAAGAGAGCTGCTTTTTCTTTGCAATGCTGTCCAGCCAATCCTGCACCTCTAGAAATGCTGGATAAGTGCATGAATTTGGAGAATAAAACAGGGGAAAGGATTGCATCCTTAATAATATATAACACTGCTGTCTCTGCCTAGCAAATTAAACAAACAAACAAACAAACAAACAAACAAACAAACAAACAAACCAGCAGTCAAAACCAATCAAGTGAGTGCTCCCAGCTTACATGAAGCAGGATTGAGAGGCTATGAATGTCTCTGTAACTTGATACAGCTACATGTATGCTTTGACTGTAGATGATTTACAAGTCAGCTGACTTTGTCACTGGAATCATATGAGATGGAGAAGAAGGCCGAGTTTGGATCAACTGCAATGACCTACATGTAGGAAGGGAAGGTGACTGGAAATGCAGCAATGATGGAGTGGAGTCACACTACTACAACTGGAAGCAAGGAGAGCCCAATAATGCAAGAGCAGATGAACACTGTGCCATGGTCCGTTCTGGAAGATGGGCTGATGCTCATTGTTCAAGAGAGCTGCTTTTTCTTTGCAAGGCTGTCCAGCCAATCCTGCACCTCTAGAAATGCCGGATAAGTGCATGAATTGGGAGAATAAAACAGGGGAAAGGATTGCATCCTTAATAATATATAACACTGCTGTCTCTGCCTAGCAAATTAAACAAACAAACAAACAAACAAACAAACAAACAAACAAACAAACAAACAAACAAACAAACAAACAAACAAACCAGCAGTCAAAACCAATCAAGTGACTGCTTTTAACAGTTGAGTGCTCCCAGCTTACATGAAGCAGGATTGAGAGGCTATGACTGTCTCTGTAACTTGATACAGCTACATGTATGCTTTGACTGTAGATGATTTACAAGTCAGCTGACTTTGTCACTGGAATCATACGAGATGGAGGAGAAGGCCGAGTTTGGATCAACTGCAATGACCTGGAAAGGGAAGGTGACTGGAAATGCAGCAATGATGGAGTGGAATCTCACTATATCAACTGGGGTCCCACAGAGCCAGATAGAGCAGCTGAACATTGCGTCATGATGCATATCGATGGCAAATGGGCCGATGTCATGTGTACAAGAAATCTTCTTTGTCTCTGCAAGGCCATTCAGCCAACCCTTCATTTGTAGACAAGGCAGTCCTCCAGCTTTGAACTGGTTTCCAGAAGCTGTTATTTGAGAGCTTGGTTTACAAGCATCTTGCTATGATGAGTGTTCTCATACAAGTTGATGCTTTTTGACTGCTCATGTTAACAAATCTGGATCCTGCTGGATGTGGTGGAATTGGGCTGATAAGCATTGTTTTCAAGAGACTGTGAACCTGGGTAATCTTGTCTGTTCAGCAAACATTGCTTTTGAGAATCTGTGATGATGAGGATGTAATTTCTGTTAAATATGTAGATTTTTCTCGTGTGGTTCTTGCATGTTTGTTGATTTTAGTAGCAGATGTTCGTCAGCTATTTGAGTTATCAGTACTTGATTGCATTAGGATCAGAGGGCTACTTCACATAGGAACGCACTCTTAATCTAAAATCAAGTCAACTTCGTGACAACACAGGAAAGTTGGCAATCAGCTTCTCAGGATCAAGCTTAGCCCCATAAGTGTGGCCAATTTACTGGACTACCTCCGTAAATAAAGGCCACATTTCCACCATGTACAAAAACGTGTCGAACTTTGTCAAATTTTGATTTTCACATTTAGGTTTAGTTTGTAGGGTTTTTTTTTGCTTTAGAAGCATACTCTCACCCTCTTTATAGGCTAATCAGAAAGTGCTGCCTTTTCCAGATGTCTATTTTTCGTGAAATTTCCAGACTTGTTTGCACAGTTGCGTATACCAATTTTCAACATGAAATTTCACGAAAAGTAGACACCTGAAAAAGGAAGCACTTTCTGATTAGCCTATAAAGAGGGTGAGTATGCTTCTAAAGCAAAAATAAACTACAAAAAAATAAAGCCTACATGTAAATGTGAAAATCACAATTTGACAAAGTTCGACATGTTTTTGTACATGGTGGAAGTGTGGCCTTTATTTATGGAGGTAGTCCAGTAAATTGGCCACATTTATGGGGCTAGATCAAGCTGTGCTTAAACAAAAAGATGTTGATTTGTGTGACGAGTGCAATTGGTATACATGGTATATGATATCGGGAAGAGCAACATCACTTGGCATTCTTTATGCATATGTGCAATATTTCCTGTACATTATTTAAATTCATATGTTGAAGAATTTGCCAAATATGTTAGAGTTTTAGTGTGTGTTCTTTTTTTGGCGGTAAAATCAAGCCTTTGTATTATTTGAAACATACTTTTTTGTATATTGAGATCAATAATGCAAGTTAGAATGTATCATGATGCTTCTTGATGGAAGGTGGGCTAATGCCTTTTGTTCAGTTTTGCAGCAAGTTTTTTGTGACGTCAATTGAGCATTGCATATGTTTTTTTCGACCTTTAAATGTGCCAATCTGTTCACAATGCATATTGACACAAAATTTACGCTTGTTTGATTGTAGTCATAGTAACAGCATCAGGAATCTATTCAATTTGAAATCTGACTTAACTGTTTCAGTATTGATTGTTGCCAGTGTGTTGCCAGTACGTACTTGGTTTACTGTATGTGACTCTCTATTACAAAATAAGTAAGCAGTGCTAATTGATTTCATGCAACCACTAGCTTGGCCTTGGTACATGAAGCTTCTTTGGTGATTTACCTACATGTAGGTGAATCCTTTGGAGTCTATGTTACAACTTAAGACTCTACCACGCATTTCACAGTGATACATGCATCACCACTTAACCACTGACTCAAAGAGTCTTAAAGGAAAGTAAATATCACTGGTTGATACTGCATGTAGCACTCATTTCAGTCAAGTCTTGTGATGCGTACACTTCACATCTACAGGAACAATCTTGAACCATTTGTTGTCTGACACTTATTCTAGTTGAACTCCTGTACATTGTGACTTAATTTGGACATAACCTGAAGTCAGCCACATTTGTTCTGTAACTATGTTCTCAGCGGCTTTCTTGATTGGTGCTCTGCTGTGCACTAATCATATTCAGGTTGCTTTGGCTACCAGTGATTCTTGTAGTGCCTCCACTCATGGTATAACTGGTAGGTCTGCCTGCCGTTCTGGTTGGATACCATGGAAAGGTGCATGCTACTTGCTGACAAAGGATCGTTTCAGCTGGTTTGATGCCAGAGATGCGTGTCGTAAGATGGGAGGTTCACTGGCAGCACCGCGGTCTGAAGAAGAAAACGATTTTGTTGTTGGAATCATACGAGAAGGAGGAGATGGCCGAGTTTGGATCAACTGCAATGACCTGGAAAGGGAAGGTGACTGGAAATGCAGCAATGATGGAGTGGAATCTCACTACTTCAACTGGAATCAAGGAGAGCCCGATAATGCAAGAGCAGATGAACACTGTGCCATGGTCCTTTCTGGAAAATGGGCTGATGCTCATTGTTCAAGAGAGCTGCTTTTTCTTTGCAAGGCTGCCCAGCCAATCCTGCACCTCTAGAAATGCCGGATAAGTGCATGAATTTGGAGAATAAAACAGGGGAAAGGATTGCATCCTTAATAATATATGACACTGCTGTCTCTGCCTAGCAAATTAAACAAACAAACAAACACCCCAACCAACCAGCAGTCAAAACCAATCAAGTGACTGCTTTTAACAGTTGAGTGCTCCCAGCTTACATGAAGCAGGATTGAGAAGCTATGAATGTCTCTGTAACTTGATACAGCTAAATGTATGTTTTGACTGTAGATGATTTACAAGTCAGCTGCACACACATGTAGATAAAATTCCTTTTGTCAGTGATGGAGTTTGACTAGTCACAGTGCTTACAAGAAATGTGATCTGTTGGTGACTAGCCTTTGTATAAAGGCTCAGCATGTAGGGCAAATTGATTGATATTTTGACTGTCTGTGACTATTCAGACAGCAGGAGGGTTACATGTTCCATACTGCTGGTTGCATCATGTACATGTGTAAGCTGATTGGATTTTTGTCATAGTAACAGCATCAGGAATCTATTCAATTTGAAATCTGACTTAACTGTTTCAGTATTGATTGTTGCCAGTGTGTTGCCAGTACGTACTTGGTATATGTGACTCTCTATTACAAAATAAGTAAGCAGTGCTAATTGATATCATGCAACCTCTAGCTTGGCTTTAGTAGCTTCTTTTGTGATTTGCGTCAGCTCAAAAAATGTGATGACAATCAAGTTTTCTGTTTGGGATGTAATTGATTTTACTTAAAGGTGAATCCTTTGGAGTCTATGTTACAACTTAAGACTCTACCACGCATTTCACAGTGATACGTGCGTCACCACTTAACCACTGACTCAAAGAGTCTTAAAGGAAAGTAAATATCACTGGTTGATACTGCATGTAGCACTCATTTCAGTCCAGTCTTGTTGTGCCTCCACTCATGGTATAACTGGTAGGTCTGCCTGTCGTTTTGGTTGGATACCATGGAGAGGTGCATGCTACTTGCTGGCAAAGGATCACTTCAACTGGTTTGATGCCAGAGATGCGTGTCGAAAGATGGGAGGTTCACTGGCAGCACCGCGGTCTGAAGAAGAAAATGACTTTGTCACTGGAATCATACAAAAAGGCGGAGAAGGCCGAGTTTGGATCAACTGCAATGACCTGGAAAGGGAAGGTGACTGGAAATGCAGCAATGATGGAGTGGAGTCTCACTATATCAACTGGGGTCCCACAGAGCCCGATGTTACAGCTGAACATTGTGTCATGATGGGAATCACTGGAGCATGGGCTGATGCTTATTGTTCAAGGGAGTATCTTGTTCTTTGCAAGTCTTTGCAACCCACCCTGCACTTGTAGATGCTAAATCCTTCTTGAGTTTTCAATTCAGATTTGATTTTTTTTTTCACTGTTTCACTCCTGCAACTTGGTATGGAATAGTCTGCTTAGCATTGGTGACATTTGGTTTTCTCTGAACACCAATTCCTCTCTTCTTTTTTTTTAAAGAATCAGAATAAAATTCAATATATTTGGGATATAGAAACAAGAACATCAACCATGTACATGTACAATTGTTTAGATTAAAAATGGTTCTATCAACCTAAACAAGATGAAGTAAAATTTAAGAAATTATTGATTTGATGAAATTTGTGGGTTTGGATGTTCTCGTATTGTATTCAAACAATGTAAATAATGTAGCCAACAGTGCCTGTTTTTGCACTTTAAGCATAGATACATGAATCCTACCAAGATGCTTTTAGCCCTAGCAAAGCAAATTAGATTAATAGTCAGGTGATAGTATTAGTAATTCCTGTCTTAAAAGGGCCTTAGATGAATGCAATGTATTTGACTTGTTAAAATGGTTAATGCAAAACGAGGGTTAAAGGGAATATACCAAACCAGATAATCATGAAAAACCTTGCTGGACTGTTAGTGAATGACAGTCTAATTCATGACACTTGGTGTGCTGACATTTTCAAGAACAACTATAAATTTTCAATGCTGGTCGGCAGACCAGTGTTGAAAAAAATGGCTTTTTCAAATACTTCTCCCAATTTATCATATTTAGTTTACACACCAATGATGGGTACAAGCCAGCTAGAGCGTGATTATTTTTCTTGGTTTTTCCAGTATCTAAAAACACAAAACTTCAAAAACAAGTCAGCGTAACAATATTTGCTATAAAATGCTAATCCCCAAATCCATACATTTCTGAAAATTACAGCAAAAGCAAATGTTGTATGGTGTATTCCCTTTAAATCACTAAGATTTGAACAGCTGTATAAACATTCTACATTGTTATATTTTCTTGTAGGTCTTTAAAATTCTGGGTAAAACCCCTAAGCTTTTTGTGGAAAGGATAGACTCACTATAGGAACCTATCTTGTTAAAGCTATAGTCCATCATTTGCAGCCATCCAAAAAGTAACTGGCGTTATTGTTGAAAAACAAACTGGGTTGAAAGATAGTAAGGGAACCAAACTCCCTGTGAAATTATTCTTTCTGGCAAGCTGTCATTTTGAAGTAATCGACAAAAGAAGGCCTTTCCAGTGAGAACGCGTCTCGGACGCTGAAGTCAGGCCCAATTCAAAACATGATTCAGCAACTTTTGATTTGAAATTGAGATCCTAGAATGCTGTTTTTCTCGGAATATACAGCTGAAGCTGACCTGAAACTTCATCAGGTTTATAGTTGTTCACATCCTTCATTAGATTTTGAACACTTTTGTTGCTTCAAACGAACAAAATGCACAAATTACAAATGATGGACTATATCTTTAGCCTTTAAGTTCGTGAGAGTAGGTCTGGTGTACTGGTAAGTTGCCATAGGCGAATAAGGTAATGGTTCATCACTATAGAAAGTACACTACATGTACATGTACATTGCATTTGTACATATTTCAGCACATTCTCTCAATGTTTTGCACTTTTTAAAAAATAGGTACCATCATGTGTACACAACTTTGTGTCTATCAAGCTTTGATTTTAAACAATATTTTAATATATCAATATAAGCAAATGTATATCAGTACAAGCAAATATGTAAATTGATAGTGTGCCTTTTTGTTAGTGGTAGTTTGAGACAGTTTTTGATGATGTTAAAAATATTATGTTTCAGTTTTGTGTATAGTTTTTATGCTATGTTGTAGCAACCAGAACTCAATATTTTCACGTATAACAATGTATGTGTATATCAATACAAGCAAATATGTAAATTGATAGTGTGCCTTTTTGTTAGTGGTAGTTTGAGACAGTTTTTGATGATGTTAAAAATATTATGTTTCAGTTTTGTGTATAGTTTTTGTGCTATGTTGTAGCAACCAGAACTCAATGTGCAATAAAATAATGAATAATGCAAATTTTTGTGTGAAGCTTTGCCATTTAAAGATGGTTTTAAAATGTTCCACTTCAAATATTAATATTGCCAAAATGGAACTGTTAACTAGCCCACGGCATTTTCACTATCCGAAATTTTTTTCTTCCTATCCTTTCATCTTTGCCGTATTCCAATAATTTGTTGACTTGCCAGCCGGGCTACTCAAGGAATAGTTTGACAAGCCCGCTGCTGTTTTGACTAGCATTTGGCTAGCGGGCTTCCGCTAATTTCGAACCCTGCTGCTTCACATAATGCTTTAGAACCCAAACCGCTGAAATCCACCACAAATCCACCACTACTATATGTGGATTTTGATAGACTTGGTACACATGGCTTGTCTGCCAAAATCTCCCCAAAGTGGGGAATGATTTTGATGGAGTTGGGAAGGTTAGGGTTAGCAAACCTTAACATTGTGCATTACAAATACAACCTTCAAGAGAAGTGCTCAAGAGAATGCACTTTAAGAAAAAAACGAGCATGAAAAAAAGTATGAAAACAAAACATTTAACAAATATATTTAACATACCACAAAACACAGATCTACTGTCATCTCTGGTGGTTGCCCGAGCAACTTGGTCCTTATCGCCTTTTTAACGTTTGGACATGGTCTGGCAATAGTAGGACCCAAGTTGAATGTCAGACACGGCGTTTCTAACAATTAATGACCCAACCATTGGCCAACAAAAAACATCAGATTTCACCCTCGAAACGGCCATGGAATTACTAGATGCAAAACCTGAGATACAAGTAGAGATCGATGATGGTACTGAGGTTTACTAACATTTTGGGTGAAAAGTAAATTTTACCGTTCTCAGCAAGGGCTCCGTTGCAAAATGCCGCGGTCCCAGATGTCAATTTGCAAAAAACATACCTCTATATGGCAACTGGAATCATAATCAAGGCAAAGTTAAGTAGCATTTTACTACAGAGTTGGACAGGTTCTATCGTGTGGATCTGGCTGTAGGCACTAGACAAGTGTTTACTGGACATGCTGGAGAAAGTTCACTGGAGAAAGTTTACTTATTATTTTCCAAAACCATGATCAAGTCCAAGTCCACATTTTATAATCGCATGAAAAAGCAACAACGTTTATAGAAAGCACACGTGGTCATACCCGCGAAAAAAAGGAACTACATGTACACTCTTTGCCGCACAGGCAAGGGTACTAGCGATATGGTGCAATATCATGATGTGTTGATCTCAACGCAATGTCACACAGTTACTTGAGCTTCATAAAATCTGTTTGTTTTACTGGCTACGAATTTGAATGCAGGTACGTGAGTGCTGTTTGCTGAAAAGCAGAATATAATGAAAGATTCCTTCAAACTGTTAATGCACCGGTAACCCATTCGTAAATTTCATTTTTTGTTTGTTTTTGGTGC
This sequence comes from Patiria pectinifera, assembly GCA_029964075.1. Classification (NCBI taxonomy): domain Eukaryota; kingdom Metazoa; phylum Echinodermata; class Asteroidea; order Valvatida; family Asterinidae; genus Patiria; species Patiria pectinifera. Next base: position 33,391,840 of record CM057147.1, on the reverse strand, counting down.
AGACTTTATTCCTCTGCGGTGTTTTCCAGTGACTTTGAGACATTTGATCCGGCTGAAATCACAAGGAGACCAGTAGATGATCTGACATTGCAGATGAAGGTAACGTACATCAGTCCATGTAAGACCTGGGCCCAAGGGCGGATCCAGAACACAACTTGGGGGGAAGGGCAAAAAATTTAGGTACCCCAAAAAGTGGGTTCCAAAAAATTACGTTGAGGGGTTCGGGGCCGTCCGAGGGCCCAACAAATTTTGGATTCTAGATGCTCTGTGGTGCGATCTGAGGCAATTTCTGACCACTTTAACAACATTTTTTGAGAAAAAGATGGTGATGAATGCAGTACCTGCCTTTATTGCGATCTTGCTTTTAAAAAAAGGGTTCATGGGGGGCATGGCCCTGTTGCCCCGCATGGCCAAGTTTTATGACTAAAGAGAACTACAGAAGTCTGTGCTTACGATTGCCAAAAACAAGCATTCTGTGTTAACCACGTAGCCACTGAATCTTTAGTTACAGGATACAGACTAATTCGGGGAAAGCCATTTTCTGAGGTGGAACCAGGCTTGTGCCAGTTGTGCTCAGGTAGTATGCATGTGGTATTCCGAATTCAACAGGGATGTGTGCCTCCTCTTTAAGAAGGCGTGCGCGAGGACGTGGAAACACCTCAAACATGGCTTCTTATTTTGTTCGCTGGATTAGTCTATGCTTATGTGCATAGCCAAAATTCCAAGCTGAACTGTGACATATGTGCTAACCATAGGTTCACCATTTTCTGCTACAGTAACACAGACTTTTGCTCTTGCATGGTAACAGGGACATTAAGGTTTGAAGGCTTATTGAAATTGCAGTGGTTGCTAGGCAACCTTCTCCTTTTAGTCTGATGACCTTATTCTGATGGAGACACTAGAAGTGTATTCAGAGTAAGCTTAGTCAAGCGCAGTTTTGCACCCTATGCATGGTAGCCGGCACACGGATGCAGTGTGTTCCTTCAATGGAAGGTAGTCACAAAGTACCACTTCAGCTATAGACCTTTATCATGCTGCCACCATTTCAGTCATGTTCCCGGTATCCCATTACAGTACTGAATGATAATGGTTTTTTGTGCAAAAAGGAACCAGACTATTTTTTCTTCCAGCCTCGCTTTGGTTACTTTGATTTGAGTGGAAAAAAATCAAGATGGCCGTTATATAATGGTCTATGGGTTGAATTAATTGCGGGCCAACGCAAAGAAATCAGAAAACATTGAAAATCCGACAAATCTCTGATTGTAGTTCAATGTTAATGCGGACAAAATCTTCATATACATGTACATTGTATCATTTAAAATGTCAATTGTTGTTACTTCATAGGAAATGGGAATAGACAAGGTTGTGAATTTTCCGTTCCCAACACCCCCAGAACCTGAAGCTTTGAAGGTAATGTAAAAAAATATAGATATTTTAGTCAGATTGATACTTTCACAGATTGATATAAGCCTTCTGATTTATGTATGATTTTTAAAATATGATTTTGTTTTTACATGTCCTGCAAAATGGATTGTAAGAAATATGTTTTAAATGAATGATTGTTTACATTTTTTTTGTTTTAACTTTATAATATCAATATTATAAATTCAATAATAATATCAACTTTATAATTTCAATATTGAAATTGTTCTGTTGTAGCTAGACCATGTTCATCTCTCAGAGAATATTTTTTGTCAGATCAGTTTATTAATCTGTTTTCTTCAAATTTTGAATTATTGTTCATGAAATAATTTCACAATTGTTATATGTTTGCAGGCGGCAGAGAGGCTTTTGATTTCGCTTGGTGCATTGGAAGTTCCTCCGAAAGTGTCAGGCTTCAAAGCATCCAAAAAAGGCAAGAAATTCTAAACATTTTCAAAAGTCAAACTTTTGACACTCCATTAAGTTTAGTTTAGTCCAAAATTTAATGCAGTCATTGTGGACAAGCATTACATTCACTGCGTGGACTTCTGAACAAAAGATGTCCCCATAAACCAGATAGCAGTGACGTTGTGTGGACTTGCCCACGTCCACACAAGGTTTTCCCCCTCTCTGGAAAACAGGTTTAGAGACATTTTTGGGTTAGGCAAAAATGAAGAGAAACACTAAAGGGAATCATAGGAAAAAAAGTTGGGTTGAAAAAGTTTACACAGTTTCACCCTAAAAGGGCTGACTTTTTCCGCGATAGCTTTAAAAAAAAAATTTTTTGCGACCCAAGTTGTTATGGCTTTTTAGCCTCAAGCCTTGCGCATCTTTTGACACCAAAAATATAAAAATCGGACCAGGGGTTGTCGCGCAGCGAAAAATTTTCCGGCGCTATGCGCCGTGAAATTTTGCCATATACGTACGTCGTGCACACAGACCAGAATTACCATTCATACATATGAATAATTAATTAGCCATAATTCCAAAACCGGTATGTTCATGAAGAGTTGCCCTATGCATGTACCGAGTTTCACAATTTTTCGTCACTCGATGGCCGAGACCTTGGGGGGGGGGGAGATGGTCAAATAACCCGGTCCTTTTAGGGTTAAGAAAAATGAGTTTTTTTAATGGTTTTTCTTAACTACACGAAAACAAACTAGGTGTGTAAGAAAAACATGGGTGTACATTTATTTGCAACTATCTGTCAGTAACCAACACTACCTAAAAAATAACCCAACAATTTTGTTTGTTGAAATTCTTTTTAGAAGTCTAATTCAGTTAACTTGATATGAAGTTCTAATCTATTTTAAAGCCATTGTAAGAGTGGAATATTTCACGTCAGGGAGATGTAAAGTTCATATTGGGTTTTACACAATCATTCTACATGTACGTACTTTTGAAAACACTAAATGCTGAGAAAAAAAAAAACTCAATCAGTCTCGTTCTCAAATAACCCTACAGGCTGAACACAAAACCTGTTATGCAAATGTACAAATTTAAATGAAGTTATGTTGTGACAAAAGTCATGAGCATATCTTGATCTTTGACACAATATAGGTTTAGGGTTGAAAGTGTGGCATATTTCCTGTCTCTGTTACCTTGGTACTTTGTAATTTCCCATTCAAGTATCATTGAGAATGATTTCAAACAATTTTCTATTTGTTAGGTAGGTAGTTTGCTATTCATAATCACTCTTGGAGGACAAATGCATTACAGAGTGCATCGGAATTATATAACACGGACAGGAACATTTTGGACCCCATGTTTATCAGGGGTGTGAAATCTCAGCTTTAAAGCGGATTTAATAATTTTTTGTTTTGGATTGCAGCTTTTTTCCCTCACTTGCTGTGAACAAAAGTACAGGAGATTTTCAAAGTTCAGCTTTTTTACACCATTTTCGGCTGTTTTCAGCTCTTTCTATCAGTGGTCACTTACACTCATGGTTTATAGAACGACCCATATGAGTGAGACGGACAGTGTTCAAATTGCAACATGACCTGCTATCATATCTAATATTATTTTCGATGTCTTTCCTAACAGAATCCTTTGGTACAAGGATCACCCCTCTCGGTAAGACTATGGCCTGTTTTCCTGTGTCTCCGTGCTATGCTAGAATGATAGCCATTGGTCGACAGGAAGGCTGTCTGCCGTACATCATCGCTTTAGTGTCTGCTCTGACTGTCAGAGTAAGTATCTGACATTTGTCTGAAGACCCAATTTGTCTGTGATGTTAAGCTTGGAATTGTCCGCAAACGGAACCACAGATCCTTTCACAGTGTCCATAAGCAGTAAGAACACTAGAAAGAGCACACTAACTTATGGCATTAATCTCTCTGTGATATGTCGGACACATTCGAGGGCGCTATTTGAAGTAAGTAAACTCTTTTGTAATTACCCGAGTTTATCCACTCCGAAAAAGCACAATTCTATTGTGTCCACCATATTTGAACAAGGCTAATGTCTGGGCCTCATTTTAGAGGCCTGTTTGTTGGAAAAACCTACCAAAGAAATGTATGTGCCAAACAAAATTGTGTTAAACTTTGGAGATGAAACTTAGCTAAAACGTATTATTGCAAGAATGTAGTTAAGTCAATTTTCAACCCCCCCCCCCCCCCCCCCGGAAAACCCAACTTATTTATATTTCCCACCCTTGGAGTACATACTTCAGAAGGATACTTGTTCCAATGACACTGTCTTATAAAGGTTATTTTGGTTGTTTTGGTCATAACTTGTGTTTTCTTTTTCAGGAAATCTTTGAAGTTGGGGATTTGCAGAGCGATGTTGCAGAGGAGGTAGGTTGTGTCTTATTTTTAAGATGAATACTTTTTTAGTATCATTTTATCAGTTGTCTTGCATTTTTCTTCAGCTTTACTCATTTTCATGAACTCACTCATGATGTAATAAAAGTCATCGAAATAGATTTAGGTCAAAACAAAATGAACAAACCAAATTAACGAACAGGTTCAAAGTATTGATTACCTCAGACTTAAAAGAAGTTGAGAAATTTTAAGCAAACAGTTGTAAAATTGTAATGCTTCCAAATTATTATTCTAACAGTGTTAATTATCTTGTTTAAAAGAATGCAACTTTCAATCACAAATCAGCATCGTATAATTTTTTTCAGCTGAAGGAGGAGCAGAGGAAACACAGAGCAAGAGTTGCACACAGCAAGCGTCTCTGGGCTGGAGTGGTGAGATTTTGTTTTCATTTGGATTTTCTTTATGGTTTTCTTTTTCTTTCTGGTATACAGCATGTGTCAAAAAAACGCAGGATTAGAAACAAAATTATTAAGAATATAAACCACCCCTATTCATCATAATGTTAACCCTCTTTTCAGAGTACCTTTCCTTCTCTTCACTATGCTTTTTATCCCATCTCATTTGGACAATCCTGTCCAGAGATAGAGTACATTGAAGAAGGGTTATAAATTCCAAGCTGGTCTGATTTGTGAAATCACTAAATGAAAGGTTTGAATTCAGTACAGGTGAAAGTATTTGTGGATCACAAAGAAGGACATGTGTGGCAGGATTGGTTGTGTTAATTTCATTGAATCAGACCAACCCGCTTTAGAAGGGCTTCACAAAACTTGTCATAACTTTTAAACCAAAAGTCCAAATTCCACCAAACAAAAATCTTGTCGAAGATGGAATTATGGACAATCAAATCCTTATCAAATTAGGCACACCAGTAGCATAATTTTCTCAGAAAAAAAATCGCTTTGAATCCTGCGTTTTTATTGACACACGCTGTAGTGGGATTTTTTTTGTTATAGGCAGATCAGCATTGTAGTCAAGGTAATCACAAATCCATCACAAATTGCCGAGTACTAAATCAAGTCACAAGCTAAAGTCTCAATGAAATCTGTTCTTGTTGCCAGGGTGATTCGCTGCTGTTAGGAGATCTGATGGTGTTGCTAGGGGCAGTGGGTGCTACGGAGTTCGCTGGTTGCACGCCGTCTTTCTGCGCGGCTCATGGTCTACGCTACAAAGCGATGGCTGAAATCAGGAGACTACGTAGGCAACTCACCAATGCTGGTATTCAAACTTGATTTGATGCTCTTTTTTTTAGTCTTATACAAAGTTACAACAAGACAAGGCAAGCCCTCAAAGCTGGTCCCAGAGTGCAAACAATTCAATTCAGTTGATTCAGAATGGCTATTGACTGGATGTCTTTTTATACATTGGTGTCCGCAATGGGTCAGATTTAGTCCATTCACTGCTGATTACTGGGTAATCCTTTACGATAGCACTGCCAGGATCCCAAGTGACAGCAAGTCAGTCAGTCAGTCAAAAAATATGGGAAGTTAACAATTTAAATAAGCAAATGAAGTTCAAAATTAAAACATTACGTTTTATAGCCAAGTTGTTATGTTATATACACTCTAGAGTGCAGTTTGAAGTGTATTTTCCTGTAACTGTGTGTTGTAGTGAATTCAGTGCAGTCAGATTGCGAGGCTGTTCTGGACCCAAAGATGAACCCTCCTAATGCAAAGCAGGTAAGATTCAAAACATGGAAAACAAATTAAGCTGTGTTTACCTGAAAAGATGGTAAATTGTATAGACTTAATCCACAGTACATGTAGCTAGGCATATACTAAAACATATACATTATCCAATTGCAAGTCATCACAAGCCATAAAAAGTCGATCACAATTAGTCATCCAGTCTCAAGCTACGAAACAAGCCACTATTACAAACGATTGGTGACAATGAAATCCATTGTCCTTGTTCTGCCCCTCATTGCTTGTGACCCTATGATTGTACCTGTGAACAGGGATGTAGCTGGGGGAGTGTAATTTTTGTTTTTGTCAACCAAATTGTTTATGTGTGGGCAAAAGTGTTCATTTTATGCCACAAAGAGAGGTGCTACCTATTCGCTCTTTTCACACTTCCGCCACAGGCATGCATCGCCTGGATCTGGCAACTTTACACAATAAAATAAATCTAGCCGGTTTGGTGATCACTGAACCCGCTATTTTTATTGTGTACAGTTGCCAGATCGAGGCTGTGCATGCCCAATGGCGGAGTGTGAAAACAGCGAATAGTCTGATAGTGTCCAGTTCCATCTGCGTTGAATAGTCCCCCCCCCCATTAGTCGGTTGGTGCCTACCATTATATTGAAGGGGTTTTCATGGCGCTCCAGCATTTACTCATTGAATTTATGTTGGTCTTGAGAGTTAAGTATAAAGTGTCCAGTGATGTGTGTTCTGGTTGGTTGCAGGTGAAACTATTGAGGCAGATTGTGCTGTCTGGTATGCCCCATCACGTGGCAAGGTGAGAAATGCATTTTAAAAAGGGATAGTCCTACCGTCTTGAAAATGGATAACGCAGAGTGTGTTTTTTTTATTTAATTGGAATTTTATAACAAGTCTATTAATTAAATAAAAGATACCTTTTTGAGACTTTGATCACAGAGCTCGTATCAGGAGCTTGCGACACCATCACGGTGTCTTTATCAACTGGTGTTGTTGAGGCCCTCACGTGACCCGTCACGTGACTAAGCTTGGTCACATGACAGGAGGCGGTCGTACACTTGACAAAGACACCGTGATGGTGTCGCAAGCTCCTGATACGATCTCTGTAATCAAATTCTCAAAAAGGGATCTTTTATTTAATTGATATAATAATGGGACAGGAAACGAACTTTCATGCTCGAAGTCTCTATTAGTGAAATCACACTATTACGGCTGGTTCATACTTGGATTATAAGCAAACATGAACTTGCAACGAAGCGCTAAGTGTTTTTGCTTCCCAAGTGAACAAGTTTCGGGCACATTTCACTGAAAAGCACTCTTTGATGTGGGATTGATGATAATAACGGGCTAAACATAGCTTGACTAAACACATGACTGCGAATGCATAAAGTCTTCAAAGGATTGTAGTTTGCACTTTTTTTCAGCATTCTCGATATTTGTACTTATAAATGAGGACACATTTACATTAATAATGATTAGTAACGTTTCCAAGAAATAAAAATTAAAAAACCCTTTTTCTTACGTTGAAGGAAAATGCCACAAACAGACGAGCAGAAAGACAAGAATGCCTATCAGAGCATGGGCATAGAGGGCGCTGTTTTCATTCACCCAGACTCAGTACTTGTCAAGAAGCAGCCAGAGTTTGTGGTTTACCAGGAGGTCATCGAGACGTCTAGACCTTACATGAGAGGTTGGAGTTGTTATTAGTTTTGTAGTGCAATTTCTTTTTCTTAAAAATTTGAAATGCTTCATGCTGTTTCTGACAACTGAGGGGGCTGTTGCTGTGATGTCACTTCAGTTAGGCTGCATCCGAATCAGGTGTCTAGAGCTAGGTCTAGGTCTGCGTCCATTGAAAATACGCGGGGACTCACTGACAATGGACGTGGCCGTAGCTCTGGAATCCCGTTTCGGACACGGGCGTATATACTCTACACTTGAAGTATACAAATACATTTTTGTAAAGTTTTGGCTCAGTGGCTACCACACATTTTGGGATAACAGAGAATATATACGCAACATAGTTTGGGGTCAAGTAACTGGATTCCGTTGCCATCGCAGGTAAAAAAAGTTTGAAACCGCATTCAATAATTGTTTCTTTCAATCAAAACAATCTCTGGCAGAATAATTTCGCGATGTATTTTCACTTTGAGCAAAGTTTTCTCCTAGATCAATGGGTATGCTTTTGGGTACTTACCAAGGTTCCTATGTGCCTTGAACTATGGTTAAACAAATCGTTGGGTGCACCCCGAAGTGACGTATCATCTATGGACTTTGTGCACACGATACGTCACTTCGTGGTGCGACCGACAACATAATTCAGTCCTGAGGTGATCATGTTTCTTTCTTCTTGTCCCGTTTCAGGTGTGTCAGCGATTGAGCCAGAATGGCTACCAGTTGTCCTCCCTCACCTGTGCACCTTCTCTAAGCCGATGGAGGAACCGGCCCCATCTTACCACGAAGCAACAGGGAAGGTGCACTGTCACATGACCAGCACATTCGGTATGTGGAGACATAAGGTTCTACAAACATTTGCATGCTAAATAGGCAGTTTATTTACGTGTCTGTGGACGTATTTGGATATTTCTTGTTATTCATAAAAAAAATATTGTGAGACACAGTCCTCCACGTTTTTTTAAAATAGATGTTTTGGATATGTTTGTACCTCGGACATACGGGACTATTGAGGGCCCGTCTCAATGCATATCTGGGACTACTTTCCCGCAAATGAAAATTTCCCTGAAGAATATGTATGACAAATGCAGAGCTTCTTCCAGAGAAAGTGAATGATTCTACCCACAACTTGCTGGAACTTGTCCCAGATATGAATTGAGACAGGCCCTTAAACATAAACAATCCAAGGGTTGGGAAGAACTGGAGAATCCCTTTTAAAAACTCTTTTTTTTAAATATGAAATATTTACAAATGCAGCTATTAGCTTGGTACAAAATAGTACAGTAGAAGGTTACTCTACCAAAGGAATATGGCTGGGTGTGCAAAACATGTTCAAGTTGATTCAACTGGCCCATATCGGACAATTGGAACAGTTACATTTGTTTTCTGTCACTAATTCAAGCAACAAAAATAGAAGTGCATTTTATTAACCTTATTGGTTGAAGGAGCCCGAAGTGCGTACATACTGACTGAGAGTGAACATTGTCCTTCCTAAAAAAAAATGGCAATCCACACAAAGGTTGTTCAAAAAGCTCTGGCATCCCTGAACATAAAATACATATGCTGACAATGCTGGGATTTTACATTCAGTTGTTGATAATGGATTTATTTGTGTTCTCAGGTCGTAATGCCTGGCTGTTGCCTGCCGTTGATCTAGAGTATCCCAAGAGTCTAGAGCGATTCAAGTGGTTTGCTAGGTTCTTACTGGAGGGAAAGGTAAATATTAGGTCTTGGCTATTGCATGTAGTTTGCATACAAGCAAAACTTGATTGCATTACTAAGGGAATAAATGTGTGCTTGGCGGGTTTTAAACACTCTGTGTAAGACTGGTTGGAGTCTTGGCTCGGGTAATATCAACATCCAGACTCAAACCGGTCTTAAGCAGAGTGTTCAAAACTAACCAAGCACATATTTATTTCCATTCATAAATACCTTTTCATAAAAAAAAAATCAAAACTTTTCAGTCCAAAAGTCAAAACAATAACAATTATAAATTTTCAACGATTTTTTGAGCAATTTTACTTCATGTTTTTCATAACACCCCTGTAGCTATATTATGGTAGTGTCCATATTGTAAACTACTCCTTATATGGAGATTATCAACCGTTTGAAACCGGCCATGTGACAGGCTCTCGACCAATAGGGATGGGTAAACTGACTTAGGTATTTATGAATATAAAATAAGATTAAGTAAGCACAATATTTTCTCTCACAATGTGTGTTGAGTTTTTTTCACAAATGGAAGTTGTGTCATGAAATTGGATCTCAACCATCCCATCTGTCCTGTCCCAGAAAAAAAAGTTGGGTTTTTTTTGGGGCATGCTGATGTTTTTCTGTGGATGACACTATGTAGATAACATCTACTTCTTGTCTGTACTGATTTGGTTGTAGGTGATTCCATCATTGAAGGATAACGCCTCATATCTTCTGTCGTCACCCAGCACAATGATCAAAACCTGGGCCAAGTAAGTACCATCGTTAACCGACAGAAAGTTCTTTCCAGAAAGGTTCCTGAATCATCCAAAACCCACCAGTGTGAAACATTTCAGTACTTCAGTGGGCATCACGTGAAGTAATAGATCTTTTGTAGATGATGTCTCATCTGAGGGCAGGTCTTTGTACCTCTGTGGTACGCATAAGTAGACAGTTTGTACTCTCATTGTCACTGAATTTGAAAAAGCAAAAGCTGCCCTCACTGAGGGCCCATTGTGCAAGGGGTCTATGCGCTCAATGCGTGAACAAGAGAGGACTCTATTTAACCACTTTGAAAGCCCCGTCCATGGACGGGACACACCATGTGCACACACAGTCCTGTTTTGCTATGTTTCCGAGCATTGGCTTTGTTGTTTTCCTTTGGTCCCTTTTCTAAACCTTTTCCATAGACCAAACGCGCAAACCGGCATTCTAGGATAAAGGGACCTTCGATCGGGACCACAAAAGAAGCTTTGTGCTCTCTTTGTGTGTGATCCTTGGTCGTAAAGCCATGTAAGAGCATACCGGTTCATGCGTGTATTGTGTAAAGCACGCAAGGGTTAGTTTATTTTGAATGTGTACAAAGCCAAAGCATCTTTATGTGAGTGCCAGGTGTCGTCAGCAACATGTTTGAATATCTCTCCCAGTGGTCTCCCCCAACTCTCCCTTTCAAATAGCATTGTGGGGGTAATGTGCATGGAGCCCATGGTACTTGGGCTTACGTCGCTTCCCTAATCCTGCAAAATCCTTACTCATACAAAAATGTTCGATTTTGAAGGATTTGAATTTTGAAGGATTTGGTACAAATATACCAAATGCACCAGTACCAAATTACATGCTGGAGTCGCACATTGTACATACTTGCATACGTGCTGGACGTTTGTCCAAGTATGCCGGATATTGATAAAGGTCGTGATTGGTTAAAGCGTACTGTGCGTGGGGCTTTACGATTCGGTCAATTGGAAGTCTAGATCTCCATGTGACATTTTTCAAGATGGCCATAAATTTCATAAATAGCTGGCATTGGCATTGACAAACATTATATCTTAAAAGAGTTGCATCCAGGATAAATTGTGGACAAGTTTAAAGACCCATTGCATCGGCTATTAGTAACAGGATTCTGAAGAACTTTGCTGGAATCATCCTGTGATTAAGATCAATATTTATAAACAATGTTGATAACTTCATTAAGGGAAGTTTCCTGTTAAATTGTTCAGTATCTTGCAACGAATACATGATACAGTGAGCATATTTGCCTGTTCTCATACATTTCATTCATTTAATTTATTATTTTGTAAACTGTTGCCATACCTAGATACAGAACAAAAGGATATTCCAATAGCTTTTTCCCACGTGCTGCATCTCTTTGGAATTCCTTGCCTGGTGCTTGTCTCCCTCCAACCTATAATCTTTCCTGTTCTAAGATGAATGTCAATTCCTACCTTCAGTTTTCCTGAGTACCTATTCTTCTCTTTATTTCTCTTGTAGCCTTGTACCTGGAGTGACTTGTTCAGGGTAAATATATGTGCCTTCAAAAAAACTCACAACTTATCTTGGATATTTATTGAGATCTCTCATTTTTTCCCAAGATTACAGCCTCGGACGGAGACCTTTCTCAAGACCCTGATTGCAGAGGATGTTGATTGTAAGGATGCCTTGATAAAGGCCTGGAGACAAAATGACAAGTGTAAGTACAGAGATGTCACATGTCATCCCATCCGATCAAATGTGACACTTAGCCAGGGTACTTCTTGTATTAGCAACTTTTCTTCTGAAATTGTCTTTTGTTGACGTTTCACACGAAATGATAAGAACATGTATGCAGAAGAGTTGCACAGAACCTATGCTTGGACAGTTTGAGCAGAATTGGAGAGACCAAAATGGGGAAAACTGCAAATACAAATTTATGATTATATGCCTTTTATTATGGGCCATCAGCCTCGGTCTAAAATTTTGGCCACTGGTATCAAATAAGGGGAATAATCGTCATAGCGATTTTTGGAAAGGCATACACCTCCAGAGTTGGAAAATATGTGATAACATTGCAGCAGTGGCAGCTTTTTGGGTTATCCCCCTTTTTTTTAAAATGTCCATCAAATGCTTGTTACCACTCTAGGGGCGGTATACCTTGCGCATGCGCACTCTAATCATTTTATGCCCTGATTTGATACTGACCAAACCCCCAGGCTGATGGCCTATTATGGGTTTTGAAATTTGAGACTCCATTCTGTTCCTGTACCTGAAAGGGTAGAATACAAAAAGTGCTCCAGAATTGTGAGAACTATGTATCCACTGATTTTTATACTGTACATGTATCGTGCAGGCCTAACAACTAATCCTACTTAATTCATTCTCAATGATATCTTTTGTTATTGCTATAGATCTGCTGAGTGCATACTGTGACTGGCTTCATCATGACAAGCATGCGGAGGTGATGCTAAAATGGCCGCCAGTCCAACTGGACTAGTCTGCCCACCATGTACCAAAAACCTCAAATTGACGTATTTGTTCATTTGTAGAGATGGCAGGCTCTGAAAACAAAACTTGCAGCATTCATGAACTGCTTAGTCGCCGTTTACCAACTACTTTGCAGAACGCCAAGGCCAAAGGGTTACGGTGTTTAATCGTGTGCGATGGCACACGGGTCTAACCCTGACTGCGAACATGGTGTGTGTGTTCTTGGGCAAGACAGTTTACTATAATTGCCTCTCTCCACCCAGGAGTATAAGTGGGAACATGTTAGGGTAGAGACCAGATTGCGCTAATGCTTGTGTTCTTGGGCAAGACACTTTACTACAATTGCCTCTCTCCACCTAGGAGTATAAATGGGTACCTGTGAGGGTAGAGGCCAGATTGCACTGATGCTTGTGTTCTTGGGCAAGACACTTTACTACAATTGCCTCTCTCCACCCAGGAGTATAAGTGGGAACATGTTAGGGTAGACACCAGAATGTGCTGATCTTGAGCTGCTGCAGAAAAATGGCCGCATTGCCTGATGAACAGGGGTATTGGGTAATAAGTTTGAAGTGCTTTGAGACTTTTACCGCATGATTATTTTTAATCCCAAAGTGCATGTCACAATACTAGAAGATTGACTGATAACAAGGCTGTCATATTTGTGAAGGATGCAATGTACAGCATCCACAAGTCAGCTGTGGAATTTGCACAGTAGTTATTTTAGCCCGCATTTTTAATTTTCTTTTGCTATATATCGTGTCCATATTCATTGGCAAATATGGTAATATATATTATGTAAAGGACGTTGAAAGATGAGGATTGTGTATTATTATTTTTTTCTCCATGCTGTGCGGATGAAAATTGGACTTGCATTTCAACTGTCCTATTATACAAACTAATATTTCCATGTTTGTTGGATGAAAGTTAATACGCTGGTTGAAAAATAAAGAGATATGGGAAACCGTGAGCCTTTTGTCATGTTTTATTACAAAGATATGTGCAGAAAAAGACAAATGTGCATAACATACATTTAGTGAAATGTAACCAGTTCTTGAGGGCAAATACCTTTCTGTATACCTTATGGGTGGCTTGTGCGTAAAGCCCTCCCCTCTCTCCACTGTGGCCCTGGTTCGAATCTCATCCACGGACCATACATGCCATACATGGATAGAGTTGTGCATTGGTTCTCTCCTAGCTCCTATGCCACAAGGGTTTTCCTTCCGGAAAAATCGAACACTTTCGATCTCTGGCTGTGCTCCGTGGTCATCATGCATGGGTTGTATGGCAGCTGCCAAGGGCGCCTTTATGCCGGCAGCTCGATGAAGTGGTTATGCCTGACAAGGTTTGGGTGAGTCCCAAGGGGAATTAATGTGTCATGAGGACAAAATGGCACATTTTGGAATTTAATCAGATTATCAGTGTCTCTTTTAAGAAATGCTAGTCCTTGTTCAAAACTTCCCCCAGCCCTATATATGACAACCCGATGATAAAGTATAGGGCTGGGGTAACTCCAGCTACCCCCCACCCATTCTGGTACCAACCAGTGGTGTGGTCAAGTCTATCAAAGTCAATCTCAAGTCCTTTCAGAAGTTCAGTCAAAAGTAACAGGGGATAAACAATAACAAAGGAATGCCTTTGTCACCGTTCATTTGAATAGCTTGCAACTTGTCTTGAGAATGTGCGACTTGAGATTTATGAATATTCCCATCCCATATTAAATTCTCATTATTAAAAGTCAACTTTGCCGTGAAATTAATCCCAAATGGATGTTTCACGGATGTTTACCTGGGGCTTAAAGGACTAATCCTGTATAAAGGTGTTTGAATATTGATTCATGCTCCACTCGTCTCCAGAGGTATTTCTGTGTGGTTTGGAGAAAAGTCCATTTTTGGCCAAATTTGGTTCAAAATGTAAGGCTAACCCCTTGGTTTTTTTTTAAATTTTGGCCAAAAAATGAAATTCCTTGAAACTTGCAGGAAAGATGCCTAAGGTAAGCCTGAACAAATTCCAATTCAATTTGGGAACAGATGTGCCTTTGAAAAGAAAATTTGGCCGAAAATTTAGGGTAAAAACAGTCAAAATTCGGTTTTATTTACATGTATTTCCTCCCTCCAAAATGGATATTTGCCTAGATCTGCCAAAATGTGGGTGTTTGAATATTGATTCATGCTCCACTTGTCTCCAGAGGTATTTCTGCGTTGTTTTGAGAAAAGTCAATTTTTGGTCAAATTTGGTTCAAAATGTAAGGCTAAGGCCAAAAAAAAAGTCTCCGGTTTCTGGTATGGAGCTTGCCCAAAAAGTGGTGCGGCGACGCGGCTTTTTTTTTTTTTTACGTGTTTATTTTGCTTCAAATGTCGGCTGATGACTGCAAATGGTGCCCGACTAAACTTAGTGCAAATATATGGGAGTCCAGAGAGGCCACATAAAGCTTATTTTTGATCATAACCCCATCAAAAAAAATTAAAATTGTGCAGCAGCAGGATTCCAGTTAAACCAGTGAGTTTGGCGGTTTTGAGACATCATCTTTTATTGAAAAAAAAAAACTTTTTCATTTTGCCGATGCGCATGGCTACGGCAACGCGCGCGCGCATACCAGATACCGGAGACTTTTTTTTTTGGCCTTAAAGCGGTAAAGGCTTCTTTTCCATTTTTTTGTTTTTGTTTACAGATTCATAAACGGTAATTGGTAAAGGGCCTCGTATTTCCTTTTTCTTTATACGATTTTATACACTCATTGATTGGACGATATGTACACGGATCAGCGCTTGATTTGTTCTCTGAATCTATTAGGCAATTCTGTTCATAAACAGTCCATTGACAGAAATTGTGGCTCATTTATTTGTACATTTGTACATTGGTATATTTGACGCTTGTACAAAAGAAAAGTAGGAGATTAAAATGTTATGTTCCCTGTGTTAGAAGACCATAGAAAATGTAGTAATTGTGTATTCCAATATGGTTCCTATACATGTAAGAGATTAAGCGTTTCATCTCGCTAAGTAGGTTATGTTAACCTGACACGGGAGTCAGGTTGGCGTAGCGGTACTTTCCTCGCCTTCCACCGCTGTGACCCGGGTTCGAATCCTGCCTGGGCCAATATGTGGATTGGGTTTTCAGTGTCTGCCGGATTCCGTGGGTTTTCCCCAGAATATTCGTCTGGGCTTTTCCTCCCGCCTCCAAAACTGTAACTTCTTCTCATTGTCTTCTCTCCAAAGGTTTCCTGAGGCTTGCGAGCTACAGTGCCTAGGGCGCTTTTGAGGAATCCTTGGTTTCATTACCAGAAATGATTAATAATAATAATAATAATAATAATAATAATAACATACAGACGAATATTTCTTTAATATATAGGTTGCCAATATCTTTTGGAAAAATATTGTTATATAATGTAAGGACTTTATATTGTATTTTGTCTTCGCTTGTACTGATAACCCATACAGGCATATAAACTCTCCAAATAGAGTAAACATTATCTGAATTTGTTGTTGGGGTAGAGTAATACACGTATAATGCAAATTAAAAAAAATGAAGAATTGCTTTTGAAACGTTGTTTTAATCAATATTTTATTACAAACAAATGTGCTGAAAGCGTACTCATGACAAATGTAGATTATATACACAGATATAAAAAAATGTGATCGTCTTATATTTCCCCATATGTGTAACTTGATAAATAAGTCATAATAGTGAAGACTGCAGTTTACCATTAAAACAAAGGTTCACAAAAATTTTGCAACAAAAACACCAATAAAATAATTGTGGTTCAATTCATGAACTGAAAACAATTAATGATGGATTGAAATAAAGACAGGCATGCAACTGGGAAGTCACAAAAAAAATGAGGAAATTCAAATCTTTCCAAGAATTTGTACAGTGTTTTTCTATTTTCAATGGCACACTTGGGAAGTACAAAAAGAGGAAATCAGCTGATCCAAGGAAAAGTTGCATGCCTGTAAAGACTATTTTACAAGATTCATGAAAGGTCCTGGTTCAGTCAAGTCCATCAAAAGTCCTTTTACAAAGCCCCAAACTAACAGTGTTGAACAATAAAAAGGAAATAGTTTTGGCAGAGTTTATCTGAATAGCTTTTGACTTGTCTCGATATTGTGACGACTTGTAATGGATTTGTGAGAACTTGTCAGGACTTGTAGGGACTTAATAATAATTTGGGAGGCTAATCATTTTTACTCGTAGCCGGTATGCTGAATTGTGAAGGACGCAGCTACAACTTGGTCGGGCCGCTGGCACGTGAAGGCGCCTTTGGCTGCTGGCCACATCGACCCATAAATGTATATGACCATGAAGCACAGTCTGAGATCGAAAGTGTTTGATTTTCCGGAGGGAGGAAAACCAGAGGGCCCGGAGTAAAACCCTCGTGGCACAGGAGAGAACCAACGCACAACTCTACTCACATGCGATCCGCGGCCAGGATTCGAACCGTGGTCACCTTGGTGAGAGGTAAGCGCTTTACGCACAAGCCACCCATGCCACCTTGTGAGTGCTTTTGATGACTTTTGAGGACCTGTGAGGATGTGTGGGGGCTTTTGAGGAGTTGTGAGGACTTGGGTTGACTTTTGAGCACATGTGATGGACAAGGGGTCCTCCCTTGTGATGGATGTGTTGGGACATATGATAACTTGTGAGGACTTGACTACACCACTGATGCCAACTCTCATTAGAAGACTTTCTTGTTGACGACAGCAAACTTCACAATGTCCCTGAATGTGTTCTCCACGGCCTTGTGCAGGACTCGGTCGCTGTTCCGTAGATTGAACTCCTTGGGTCTTGGCTGAGCCCCCTTGGAGGTAAACAGTCCCAGGCTACTGTTGTCCAGCTCTGAAGAAATGGGTAGACCAAAGAAAAAGTAACAAAAGAAACAGATTCTTTTAGAAGAGCCATTAAAACCATCCTGCTGTCTGAGCAGTGACTCACGGGCAAACAACCCATCCTGTTCCCCTGTCATGCCTTTATACACAGGCTAGTCACCACCAGTCAAACTAGACAACCAAAAAAGTCTTCGGTTTCTGGTATGGAGCTTGCCCAAAAAGTGATGCGTCGACGCGGCTTTTTTTTTACTTTTTACTTTTTTTTGCAAATGCAAATGGTGCCCGACTAAATTTAGTGCAAAATGTATGGGAGCCCTGAAAGGCCACATAAAACTTATACTCGATTGTAACCCCATCTAAAACACGTTAAAATTGTGAAGCAGCAGGTTTTGAGACATTATCTTACGTTGAAAAAAATGTTGTTTTTTTTTAAATTTTGCCGACGCGCATGGCTATGGCAACAGGGGTGCAGACCAGAAACCGGAACCTTTTTTTTTGGCCTTACATTGCCGGAAGCACTGTGACTGGTCAAATTCCATCAGGAGCCATTACAACAGATCACAAGAATTAAAAGATACAGTCCATCATTTGCAGCTATCCAAAAAGTAAATGATGTAATTATTGTTGAAAAACAAACTTGGTTGAAAGATAGTAAGGAGACTAAACTTCCTGTGAAATTATTCTTTCTGGCAAGCTGTCATTCTGAAGAAATCAACAAAAGAAGGCCTTTCCAATAGTGCATCCTAAGACGCACCGTTGGAAATTTTCTGTTAGTAGTTTATTTTTTTTATTCACGAAGCGTGCGCAAGTGTTGGCACGACGCACACGCGGTTGTTACAATTCGTTGGATTGGTGCGCGACATTGCGTAGCTGCAATTGGCTCAGTGACAACGTACGCTGAAATCAGGCCCAATTCAAAACATGATTCAGCAACTTTTGATTTGAAATCAAGATCATAGAATGTTGTTTTTCTTGAAATATTCAGCTGAAGCTGAGCTGAAACTTTATCAGTTGTTTAGCACCCCTTTTTTAGATTTTGAGCACTTTTGTTGCTTCAAACGAACAAAATGCACAAATTACAAATGATGGACTATACCTTCAATAAGGCAATAAAGTTCTCAATATTTGCAAGTTGTCATCAGTTGGAAACAGTGTCCAAATTCAAAGGAAAAGTCCTACCTCTGTACATTGGTGTATTGACTGCAGCTAGCCGTGACACGCACATGCGTCCGATTTGGGTCAACAACGAGGTCACGTCCTCGTACATCGGAGGGAAAGCCTGGCATATTCTCACCAATGAGGGCAGTGTTGGCAGGAAGAACTGACACAGGCTCTCGCTGGGTAGGACTACAGTGAATAGTGGCGGGGAAAAAACATTAACATAAAACTAAGTTTTTAGAATTTTTTTTTTAACCCAATGACCAAAACACCAGAATTCAGCACCTTGTTGAAATGAACATTTTTGATGGATTTTCATGCAACCTGGAAGCAACAAACCAGAGGAACTGCCAAGCATTACAAGACTTCACACAGTACTTTTTTTTTCAATTTTTATTGGCATAATTGAAAAGATGTGAAGTCAAAACGAGGAAATCGGCTATTCCACGGAAAAGTTGCATGCCTGATAATTAATAAGTTGAGAACAGAATTTGACAGGAGCAGGGTTTGAACCTGCGACCTCCGGATTGATTTTCGCGTGCTCTACCAACTGAGCTATCCAGCCCTATGTTTGCATTTCAGGTTTTATCAATGTCTTTGTTCAAGGGGCGCAGGTCAGAAGCCATAAATTCATAAATACCAAGCAGCAAAGATCACTCCCAAAGTCACAATTCTAGCAGCATCAGCGATGCTACAAGACTTCCTTTTCACGATATTGCTGAATTTCCTTCAATGCCGAGAATATTCCACCAACAGAAACTTGTCCAGAATGTACACAAATATCTGCATTTTTTTTTTACCTGTAAGAAGTGTAGACATGACATTGATGGCTAGTCTGGCGACACTCAGAGACTTAGGCAGAGCAAACTGGAGACAGAGGTGGGACACTAGTTCAACAGCAAAAATCTGGCAGGATAAAAATAAAAACATGGATATTAGCTGCTTGAAATAAGGGAATAAAAGTTTTAAAAAGCCCCCCCCCCCAAAAAAAAAATTATAGATTTTTAGTCAAAATTAGAGTACATGTCGGCCTAAGACAAAGTCCATTGTCGGTGACAAAAACCTATATTCAAAATATTGCTTAATAAAAAATATGTGAAGAAACAATCACAAGCAACATATAGTTTTGGATGGAAAGTTGTTATTGCTAAGCAAAATGTTTTCTGTGCTTAACAAAATTTACGTACATAGTGTGGCGCGCTCGCCCGTCTATGGATAAGGAATTACACCCACACCAACAAGAGCTGACTATCCCACAAAAATATTTAATGACCTTACATGCGCATGAGTGGTTACACGCAAATAAGGGGGAACTACGTCACGAACGGAGGATTCAAGTCCTAGGCCTGTCCGTTTGTTGGAAATATACCAACGCTAAAGGAATAACAGTTCACGTGGCAAGCAACCTAGAGGTGACCAGGGAACCTCAATAAACCTCACTACACACGTGTCTTAGAGAACAACAAGAAACAACTCTTTATTCGGTCCAAATACACAAGCTTAAAGTTCAATGAGTGGCCAATAAACCTCGCAGAACAACGTTCCCCGCTGCTCTAGGTTTATCCCTATAAAGTAAGCCTTACACAATAACCTCTTATTGAACAATGCTTACAACAACCAGCCTAACCAGGCTCTATGTAATTAACCTCGTTGATTAGCTAGAACGATTATCCCACAGTGGCAAGAACCTCACTGTGCACACCCAGTGCGATAAACAGCAACAAGTTATGAACTGCACACACTGATTGAGACTTTACCAGAGCAACCCTCACATGCAACCTAGCATACAGAATTCACTGGGCTCAGGTTACGGAGCGCGGTTTATAACCCCGAGGTGACTCCTGGCGACAAAGGTCGACAGGCAACAGGCAACCCAATTCCCGACCAGGGAATACTGCTGCACATACCACACGAACCTTAGGTCCCCAGTCACCAGCTCAACCCACAGCCACCCAGGCTAATTTCCCCTTACAACAAAAGGTCTAGCTTGCTAATGGTTACACTAAAGTCTCACCATCCGCCTTCAACAGCACGCCGCGATGTGCACACTTCCGATAGCAGCGAACGTGCACGAGGTTAACTCAGTAATCGGCAATATTTGCGTTCCGATGTTCACTCAACAGCGTCTGCAGACGAACTGCCTACAAATCTCTGACTACGCGCTATACCCTACGCACGACGTCGGGGAACCAGGCGAGCCATGGTAAACTCGCACCAGTCCACCGACTGTTTCGCCACAATAGCAGCATAATGAAGTCTGGAATTGTTGATAGTGGGTTTAACTTAAAAAAAGGAGGAGGGCACGTTAAAGGTTTTTGTTTGTGTATTTATTATTTATTTGTACAAACCTGTTTATCTGTTTGTGGTTGGCTGAGAAGTTCCGGTATGAAGTCCAAACAGATGTGCATGGATGGAATACCAGCTACGGTGATTGGGAGCAGCTCGCTGGCATAGCCTTGGAAATGGATGAGCTTGGCTAGGTTTGGGTCCGCGATAAACATCTGATGGAGCTGGGAACAAACCAGGCACTGCACCTCACGTAACCAGCTCAGCTTACTGGAGACTTTCTGTCAGGAAATAGTCAGGAGAAAACAAACACCGGAGTTTAGAGACTTCTAGAAAGGGGCTTGCGGTTGGCAGGATGAGGAAATCAGTATCTTTCACCATGAACATGATGAAGAACTTACAAAACCTGGCTCTTTGATACTTTTTCAGTAATGTTTTGGACAGTCTTCTCTGTCCTCATAGAAGTCCTGCTGGACATCAACACTCAATGGTCTTGTTCACTATCTCAAATTTCTAGAAAATATCTAGCCAAGTTCATGTACAATGTAGCTGGCACAGATGAAACTTGATGACACACAAAATCCCTGTCGTAAGTCTATGGGTCCCCATAAATTTTGAAGAAAATACATGCACCTATGTATATAATGGGGAAATGAATGGTTCCGATGTTGGAAATGGTTTCAGTCAACAGCCTCATGGACTGACTTGAAAACAAGACTGGGCAAACCTAATAAGCTGGCCAGACCACTTTTGTCTAAGAAGGTCTAGATCGTCATGTTGGTCATTTTTTTTAGGGGGGGGGGCAAGGTGAGACAAGCGGAGAAATGTCTTAATTATCTGAAAAGGTACTTAAAACATCCTACTACACAAGTAATTTGGGATAACATGAAAAATAGAATAATCCCCCCAAAAGCCATAAAATTATCAAAATAATAATTGAAATGAGATCGATAAATCAATTTTGACAAATGGCCAAAAAATGTTTCTGTTTTCTCATTTTTTTGTTGTAGAAATTTTGATGAAGTGCTGTATGGGTGTGAATTTGGATGAAGTAAATGTATGTGCATTATATACCGTAGCTTGTTTTGCTTAAAAGAAAAGAAAAGAGCAATTAAAAAGAAAACACAAAACAAAAGTTGGCAATTAAACATAGTTAGCAGTAGCACGTACATGAAATGCAAATTTATAGCATCGTGCTATAATTTAAAAATGACCTGTCTAATGTTTTGGGCAAGTCAATAATTATTATTTTACCCAACAGAGAAAGCATGATTTGATTTCCTAAATGGCCCGCTGAGGGGATTAAATCTGTCCTCAACAGATTTGTAACGGCATGTATGTCTCTCCCGTCTTTTCCCCACTTTTTTGCATTTCCATTTATTTTCTACTGCTACACCAGACAAGGTTTTAACCATCATGACAAATGATACAATCCTACTGCACTGATGAATAGCAAGTTCACTGCTAGCTGTGCTACTGCACTGATGCTGTTTGACCTCGCACAATGACTCCCCCAAAAATAACCAAACTCCACAAGTATTGAACAGATTATCAAAGAATCGATTGAAGTTTAGTGAAAGGTAAATTCTAAAGCACAAAATCAGGTGATCCACTTACAGATTGTGCAAATAAACTGAGTCACCATCTTTGCTAATGCTGTTGTACTGCAAAAGTTTGAGCTGAAATATCCTGTTTAGCGAGTGCAGAATGCTTTATGCAAGGCTGACAATTTTGTTCTAGAGTCAGCCAACTTATATGAAACTATCATCTGGAGGTTGCATTTGTTTGTGACTGCACTAAAGGTGAGTTTTAATGTAGGACAGTTTTGTGCAATAACCAGTACTGTTAGATTGTCCAATTCCTCAATTTACAAAAACAAGCAAACCGCAGGACTTTGCAAATTAATAAAGGTTTTGCTAGACATGATCTTTATGACAATGACACAAAGGGTGGTGATTGGTCAAAAAGCATCAGCTGACCCCAATTCACATTGTGTTTGGAGTATTTACTACACCCATAAGTTTTGCAAAAAGAGAGTGCTAGTATTTTTAATATTTCTGATGCGATCAAGCGAAATGAGTGTGTCGGGAATTTTTATCTGGAGAGTTAGGCCAAAATAGGGCCACTTTCATCATATCACTTCATAACATCTCTGTGTTCCAACTTCCATAATTTTTTAACTAAAGATGGTACCAGCATGCAGTTTTCACATCAGTAATGCTGAGATTGTGCTCTTTTCAAATCTGTGATAAAGCTTTTTTTTGACCAGGGTTGACAAACGACTCATGTACATGTAGCTTGATCGCATTACATGTATGGATTGACTGCTGCATATATTTGAAGACATCATGTACATGTACGTTCTTACTTATGTAATCAGCTTGTGAAGACTGCCAGATGTCCATGTAAGTCACAATTAATCTAGAGGTCAAGAAGCCATTGTTTTGAATAATTAATCACCGAAAACTGAGCAGATGTAGACTTTGCAGCACTACTGTCTACTTTATAGAGTTTGTAACGAAGACCAAACACCAGATAGGTTGGTCCAAGTTAAAAAAAAACAATGAGCATGCCTCGACTCGAATCTGATTAACCACGTCACGCCGTGTCTCAAAAATGTTCCATTTTGGTTGATTACCCAGGTCTGTCTGAACTCTTGCAACATTTCTGAAGTTCAGTAAAAATGGCGACTGGCGGTACAGCCGAGGTTCTGGGGAAGATCAGCCAGGATCATCTGGAATGCGCCATCTGCTTGAGTCGTTACAATGAGCCCAAATTACTGGACTGTATTCACAGTTTCTGCTTGAATTGCCTCCAACATCACAGAGAAAGCGAAGGTCCGAATGCAATGAAAATCACGTGTCCTCTGTGTAGACAGGAAACCACACTGTCAAGAAATAGTGTTGAAGATTTGCCTACTAATCTCTCTCTGAGTGCCTTAGTGGAGGAGTTTTCAATACAGGAACAGCTTCTAGAAGGTCAAGAGTCACATATCCAATGTCAAAGCTGTGATGACGAAAATTGGGCAATTTCATTTTGCATGGAATGTACTCATTTTATGTGTCAAGACTGCCACAAGGCACACGCTCGCCTGGCAGTAACAAAATTTCACAAAACCTTCACGTTGGCTCAACTTCAAAAGAGAAAGATAAGCTACAAGAGTAAACTAAGAGAAGAACCAAAATGCAGCAAACACGCCAATCAGAATCTCAACATTTTCTGCAACACATGTCAGCAGACGATGTGCATTACGTGCTCCATTCTGAAACATCAAAAGCACTCATTTGCTGACCTATCAGAGGCTTTCAACAAATGCAAACAAGAAATTGCAAAGCTGCTGACCAAGGCCGAAAAAAAGAAAACGGCACTGACCAATGCCAAAAAGATGACAGTTAAATCTCGCAAGAAACTGGACTTCATGTTTGAAACCACCAACAAGAAGATCTCCCAAAAGGCTGACAAGGAGGTTGCTAGGATCAGGGCTTGGGAGCAGAATATAAAAAAAGAAGCGAAGGAGATCTACGAAGACAGAGTCAAGACATTTGAGACAACAGAAAACAACAACAACAAAGAGCTGAAAGTAGCAGAGCAGACACTGGATGAGGTCAACAAAATCATGACAGAAGAAATTCAGACTCAGATTTTGGATCTCAAACGAAAACTCTTGCACAACCTCAAAGAGTTAATGGAGAAACAACCAGAAAATGTGCCTTATCAATTCCACTTCATTGACTTCCATGAAGGAGATGAGAAGTTGCTAGGAAGGCTGGTTCTGAAATATGACTGGAGACTCGAGACGGAGGTAAAGCAAGACATGGCAAAAGACATAATTTCTGTTGCAGTTTTCTCCAATAATGAAATTGTCACAGTAGACAACAGACACAAGGAACTTGTGACACACTCGCCGACAAGCAACCCCCAATCCCCCTTCATCTCCCAGAAGCTACGGATGCCAGACCTGAGAGATCCACACCAAGTTGCAGTCAACCAATTGGACCAGCTCATCGTACTTGACGGTCCTGTCGTCAAGACTTTCAGCAGAGAATACGAGCTTCTCCATCAGTTCCAGCCAGGAAGAGGGTCAGACAGCAAACCAACCTGCCTGGCGGTGGACGACAACAATCTGATAGCAGTGGGCTACCAGGTATGTACGTCATGTAAACATGTTTAGAATTTTAAAGAAAACAATCCACCATGTACAGAGTTGTAAGGACTCACTGAATTTTGTTGAGTCTAGTCATTTTTATAAGGAAGTGACTAGAGTTGAGTCAAGTTGAGTAACAGTGTGTGGTCGAGTCGAGTCAAGTAAAGTTTACACTCGAGTCAATTCAAGTCACTGATATTTGAACACTATCTAATAAACTAAAGAATGGAAAAAGAAACACAAGGATTTGACATCTTTTGTACCCAATAAGCGTCCATAATGTGATGGTGAAGTACATGAACACAAATAACTTTGAACCAGGAGTCACCACCAATATATTTCTGCACAGTTTTGTGTTTCCAGTGTTATTTGCCTTCGACTCGAGTAGAGTCAGGTCTTCTGATGAGTGACTCGAGTCAAGTCCTATCAATTGCTCACAATGAATCAAGTTGAGTCGAGTCAGTCACCCATTCAGTCTCAAGTCTAGTCAAGTCGCAAAAAAATTGTGACTTGAGTCAGACTTCAGTCGAGCCATTGATTTGAGTCATTATTTCTCTCTGACAATGCATTCAACAAATTGTGTGTGATGTTTCAATATCCATCATTATCTACCAAAAGAGTGAATTTTATCTGTCCCTGTTACCGGTACCTTGGTTCTTTGCGCTCGACATGGTGTCACATGATGTCCTTGATCGCAATGCATCGCATCGTTACCTGGGCACTTTGCCATTCAAGTATCATTGAGACTACAACTTTTTTAAAAGTTTTTTATTGGTTCTGTATGCAGTTCAAAATCACTCTTGAAGGACGAATGCATTAAGGAGTGATCAAAAACATAAAATCATAGATGTCGGGTGTAACAGGGTCAGGAAATAAAGTGGACCCCAATTTATAGAATGACTCATATTCCGCCAGGCCAATCATCAAGTCGATTTTCGTTGAACTGCAACAAAAGTACGCCACACATCATGGTCTTCCATGGCTGTCCTGATCTCGCCTGCAGGGGTTAGCCCAGTATCATGACGCAGCTGGTCCACGTAGGCCAAATTCAGTACTCAATCTGTGCAACTACAGAGTACTGGAGTAAGCAGCATTCTTTGTAAAAGGGTTGGCTAAAGAAAATACGTTCCAAACGATTGTAAAACTTTAATACATGGATTCCTTTCCTTACTACCATCACCAGGCAACGCAAGAGATCAGCTTACACAAACCAGACGGAACCCTCCTCAAGAAACAACCGGCACCGATGATCGCGTTCCAACTGACCATCAGCAACAAGCGGTTCATCTACATCAATGGCCTGAAAGAGAAAATGGTGGCGCTACACTACACCGGCGGGCAACTATTTGAGGTGGACACGACCAGTCCAAAGAGTGTCTGCTGTGACAATCAACACGGCAACATCTACGTTGCAGAAGGCGAATTTTCCTTGCCAAATACCACAGATATTCACGTCTTCAGTCCCAATGGTAAATCCATCGGGTGTATCATCAAGCAAAGCACCCACGCACAAGATATGACCTTCACACCTGCAGGTGATCTAGTGTTAGGTGGATGGGGCCCGTTACAAATCTATCGACGCGTTTGAAAACTGACAAATGAAGCAATTCAAAAGCTATGGAAAAGAAACAAATTGCTCATATAGCTTGTCACAAAACTAGGATTTCTCGGAATAATTTTATCCAGTAATGGATGGATGACCTTTTGATAGGCAAACAAAAAAGGATTTTGAAGAGTGTCAAAACAATGAAGTGAACAGAACATTACATTAGTTTTTAAAACAAATTGTTTTCAAAAGTATTTTTTCCCGAACTTACAGCAAAATATCAAATTAATAATTTACAGGATATAATCAGCACAGATTGCAAAAGTACCCATGAGTTATAAAACCTACATGTATTTCAGGCATTTCTACTGCAAAAAGTGTTAAATTTAAGTCTATTTCAAAATTAATGATACAGATTACAAAACTGAAATAGCTGATTTTACATATTGTTTACCAATACCATCATTGCAATGTGTAGAAAGCATTGCAATGTGTAAACAGTTCTTATTACTTTCCAAGAAAAATATTCAGCTCAGAAATTCTAACATTTAGTCAAGTGCCAAAGAAATCTTGAATCGGTTCTAAAATATCTGCAACTGGAAATCAAAACTCACACTGGTGTGAAAAATGTACCCAGAATGAGGATCGGTGTACTCACGTTTTTCTTCTGATTTTAGAAAGGACAACATGTACAAAAAAGAATAAACAAGTGTATTTCCCTTTAAAAGCAATGACAGAAAACCTGGACAAAAAAAGGTTCTTAGTTCTCAATCCATCATTTTAGTAATTGAGGGTTCCATGCAAGTACCCCCTCAATGGTAAGAAAGGGAGAGTTGGGGGAGACCACTGGAAGAGACATTGGAACACATCGCCGATGATGCCTGACACTCACAAGAAGATGCTATAGCATTGTGCACATGCAGAAAAGAATAAGTTGCTTGTACTCTGTGCTATCCGTGCGTGAACATGAACGCAGTGGGTCTGGTCCACTAGCCCTTTATTGGTCAAAATGCACTCACTCTTGTTTTACTGCACTCCCGAGGACACTGCTTTGTGCTTTCCTTTGTTCCTGTAAATATAACACTCTCTCATAGACTAAGCACACAAACCTAATACAGAGGACCATTTTAAACAAAAGATCCAACTCCCAAAGAATGAAGTATCTTTTGTTCTCCCTTTGTGTATCTGTCCTCTGGGGTAATGTAGAACACGTACCCCCTCTCTTGTTCATGTATGGAGCCCAAATAGGCCATCACACAGCCTTTGCTTTTGTAAATATGTGTATTTTGGTTTAAAAATTGTTGGATGTACTTAAGCATTTTATAAATAACACTAAAAATGTATTGACTATAATGGTCAAGCTTTTTGGCGAGATTCTTTTTTGCATACATCATGGTGAATTTTTCAAGTCTGCATTTTAGTATGAACTGCATCAATTTAAGTACAAGTATTTTATAAATCGAAATGAGTAGTTTGGGGGAAGGCAAAATGAAATGGAAATTAGGAAATTTGTTCTCAAAATTTGTAAAACTGTGCGTCAAAAATCTATGACTCCCTAAATAGAGATGTTCTTGTTAATTTTACTCCACTAAATTAATAAATAACTGTATGCAAGAAAGGGAGTTCATGAACAGACAACTATGGTCAAAGTTAAAGTTAGATAAGTTGAAGTAGAGTTGGGGAAAAGTTTAAAAGAAGATTAAAATATTGTTCTGGATTTGTTTAAGAGCTATTTTACAGTAACAGCTTACTCATTTTTATGCTTGTATATATGGCTTGCATTTTCATTATAACTTTTTTTTTAAATAGTACTTTTATTATTCTTCAATATGACCCAATAAACCCATGGATCCAGGTGGTGGGAGGACTGGGAGGGTTCAAACGAAATCAGAAAAAAATGCTTAAACTTTTGAAAACAATTTACATTTTGTTTTCGGGGGCAGGACCTATATATCTCCATCCTCCATATACTTCCAGGGTTGCATTCTTTATATAATGATCCTTGGTAATCATTATTGTGTTATACTATTTTTGTAGAGTGATTTATACCATAAACAAATTTTCAGAATAAAAACTTGTGTGTTACGATATTGTCACACAGCATCTAAAAAATTCAGGGGGGGGGGGGAATGGACGGAAATTTGTGTTGCTGTAATTTTCAGAGACATTTTGGTGATAGGTTATAATTATATACAAGTTTGCATATATACTCATATATACCTTTAAGCTTAATCCATGTATTCAAAGTATTTACCTTAAAATTAGCTGGCCTGATAATGCTGTCTTAATAAGACCATCTACCGAAGAGGGTAATTACTTAAAGGACAAAAGGAGAGAGGCAATAGGTGAAGATCAAGGGAATGAAGAGAGGATACGGAGTGGGTGAGTCTCAAGGGGGCCATGCTGGGTGTCCCCTAAATTTGTTTTGTACCACTGTCATTTGCCTCTGAAAAAGCTCTTGTTAAAAACCGCAACATCAGGCCAGCTAATATTGTTGATTTGTATACATTACAAGTCAATCCATTTTAATTCAGTTTCAAAGAATTTACTTGTTTTAAACTCCTCAATGACTGTGTGTATTTTTAAACTCTGAAAGCTGGTATTTGATTTGCCATAAAAAGGTGTTGGTCACAAGATTTGTACCAAATTACATTTTACATACACTGTATGCTCCTGACCTTAAGGTGTTTGGTGTGTAAGATCTTAGTGTTTACCGGTTGATCTCAAATTGGTGTTTACAGTCTTGTTAACATGTACCAGAGGGAGGAAATTTTATCTGTGATAATTTAGTAGAATTGTACCCATAGTTACATGCCACTTTGCAAGTTTACAGCCAGAACTTTAGAAGGGTATTCTATGAAGTAAAGTGATACCAGAACAACAAAAATGGTATGAAGTCCACTCGAGATAAATATTGAAAAAGAAAAATTCACCAGAGAGATTGATCTTGCTTGAACACTGACTTGATTCTGGGTTGTAATACATATTTATGGCCACTACTTTCTGAGATATCACATCTGAGGTTGCCTGATTCCTGGTCCACTGACTTTGGATGCGAGTCTTGTAGGGCAATCCCAGGGTCAACTTTGCTGGAGTTAGCCACAGGTCAACTTCAGACTTGAGCCAATCTTTCCACTTTTGCACTCTGGTGGATTTCAAGAATAAGTTTTCTAAAAGCTGATACCATATACAATGTATGCTAAAGCTACAAAATACTACTGAGTAGTAACCTGTAGTATGCATTTCTTTCCATACAAGTGTGCACAACACATGTAGTATTCTGTGGTATTTGGTCCTTGACACCCAAACAGCCCACGAAATCCTATTCCTAATCCTATTGCATGTTCCCTTTAAGCATCTCTCATTCAAAACAATTATTGGTAAGCATGAATTATTACAGCCAATGAAATCTGTCAAATGTTAGTGGCTTCTCCACACCAATAATTGATGCAATTGGTCATTTTCAACGCACCAACACAACCACAACAATTGTAAATATATGTATTTGACATTGGGAGACATCTGGGTCATGGTCAAGGCCACTGGGGTATAGTATGTATGTTCCAATGCGTGGGCGTGTGAAATTTTGTTGGTTGAGAACTGTTCATGTGGCATACTGCAAAAGTTAATGATCGACTTCACATAATACACACCTCATGTTTGCCAGCATAATGTCATCATTCTTTGTTCTCAAAGACTTACTGTATGTACATTTTCGCTCCGGCTGCTATGTACGACACAGCTGCATGTTTGTATAATTGTATTAACAGACCCTGAACGCGAGGTAGGCGTGTCAACACAGATGCACATTTCATCAAAGTCTGAAGCATTGGAATGTTCAATTGAAATGCATGGGGGTGTTATATAAACTGACAAATTCTGTTTTTATGATAAAGACAATTAAATTGTTGCTTTTTAAAGACTCAAACAATTTATACAAATATAACTTTGCACACAAAAAAACACTTGTTGCTTCTTATGACGTACCTTTTTTTTGTAGTTCACAGGGCACTATTTTCTACATGAATTTTGTATCAAAAAGAAAATAATGGTAATCTTTAAAAAAAATCCAAATGAAGTCTGTTTGGAGAATTTTTTTACAACGTAAATGGTTTCCTATTTTGGGAATTCTTCGCTCCCTTGGGTATATAAAACACCAAGGACTATATCACAACAGAGGATCACTGAATACTGCAATAACTCTACCCATGCATGCTGTATAGAGTTTGCGTTGTTATAAGGAGACCATGTTGTCATGGTAACACATGGTAACAAAGACCATGCAATATGAACATAGTGTATTATAATGAAGCATATCATGTGATTATGAACTCCCCCTCCCTCATTAATTATGGATACCACTTCGCCATCTTTGTTAATGCTGTTTCAATACTGAAAACAGCCTACAAAAGACAGCCTAGAAAAGACTGAGCGTAAAACATCTTTATTTTTCAATCGAGTGAGCGGAATTCATCAGGTTGGTGTGTCTTCTGAAGGCTGTACTTAACTGCACTGCAGGTGAGTTTTTTGGGCAGACACCTTTCACATTTTTTTCCTCTTTTTTTGTGTATTTAGCTAGCTCCGCTAAATGACTACATATATTTATCAATTGCTGACTACACAATTTCACTAGTTTAAAAATGACAATGCTAAGTTAGAAAGCTCTGCCACATCTGATCTCAAGCTGCATCAGTTGAGTATTCTGTTGTCATGGTAATACATGTAAAAATGACAAATTCATCACCACTTGTGGTACAAATCATTTTCATAGTCCAATGATCACATAATGCATTGACAAACAATACAAGACAAGCCTAGTAAAGCTGGTCCCAGAGCCCAAAAATTTCATGCCATTGATTCAAAATTTGTTATTCACTTGTACTCTTTTCATGCATCTAGTCTACCTCAAGTTCAACGTAAGCACGTTTTCTGTGCGTATGACTGTTAAAAACCTGTCATTTTTAGCCCAATAACAAATCTGCAGCACATATGAGCATTGTTTGCACAGAGCAACATGAAACGCTCACTGATTTTGTGTATTGGCTTTGGTCACATCGCCTCCAATAATGCACCGCTATGCAAAAAGCTTTACTAAAGCTGTACTACATTTCAATTTTCTATAGGTTTGTGCACAAAGATTGATGCACTCTGCAAGTTTTACTTTGTAAAGTGAGTCAGCACTCTAGTAGTTTACATGTAGTTTACACGTACATGTATCTCTATAATTAATCACATGTACATACATCTCTTTTATTTGTCTCTTTCATCAATTTTCATCAAATTTTTGCTGGGCCCAGAGGGCCAGCCTAGTGTCCTCCTTGTACCTACTGACTGACTCCTATTCATTTTGGTTAAACACAGAGGTCTGTCCGAACGTGGATAACAATGGCGACTGGTGGTGCAGCTGAGGTTCTGGAGAAGATTGGAGAGCGTCACCTAGAATGCTCCATCTGCTACAACCGTTTCACTGAGCCAAAATTACTGGACTGTTTACACACTTTTTGCTTGAATTGCCTCCAACATCTCAGACGAAACCAAGATCGGAATGTTAGGAAAATCAAGTGTCCCCTGTGTAGACGTGAAACGATCCTTGGAAGAAAAAGAGTTGAAGGTTTGCCTACTAATCTCACTCTGAGTGCCTTAGTGGAGGAGTTTACAATACAGGAACAGCTTCTAAAAGGTCAAGGGTCAGGTATCAGATGTCAAAGTTGTGATGCAGAAAATGCCGCAATCTCATTTTGCGTGGAATGTCCGCATTTCCTGTGTCAGAATTGTAAACATACGCATGAACGTCTCCCTGCAACAAAATTTCATAAAACCTTCACGATGGATCAACTCCGATCAGGAGAAGTTGCCTACAAGAGTAAACTAAGAGAAGAACCAAAATGTGACAAACATGCCGATCAGAATCTAAACGTTTACTGCAACACATGTGAGCAGTTGGTATGCACAACCTGCTCTGTTCTGAAACATGAAAAACACTCTCGTTCTGACATATCAGAAGCTTTTGAAGAATGCAAACAGGAAATTTCAGACCTGATCACAGAGGCTGAACAGAAGAAAACAGAACTGTGTGATGAAAAGAAATGCATGGTCAAGTCCCACAAGAAACTGGATTCCATGTTTGAGTCCACCAACAAGAAGATCTCCCAAAAGGCTGACAAGGAGGTTGCTAGGATCAGGGAGATGGAGAAGAAACTCAAGAAAGAAGCGAAAGAGATCTACGAAGACAGAGTCAAGACATTTGAGACTGCTGAAAACAACAACAATAAAAAGCTCAAAGAAGTAGAGCAGACACTGGATGAGGTGAATCAGCTTATGGCTCAAGAAATACAGAATGAAATTTTGGGTCTCAAACCAAAACTCTTGCAAAACCTCCAGAAGTTGATGGAGAAACAGCCAGAGAATGTGCCTGACAAGTTACACTGCATTGACTTTCATGAGGGTGACGAGAAGACACCTGGAAGGCTGATTCTGAAAGATAAGTGGAGATTGAAGAAACAAATTGCATCTAGACCTGATTCTGTTGCATTTTTCTCCGATGAAATAGTCACAGTAAACAAACATGAAGAGAAGCTGATGATTCATGTACCAACAAGCCACCCCCAATTCCCCTTCCTCTCCCAAAAGCTCAATATGCCAGGCCTGAGAGATCCACACCAAGTTGCAGTCAACCGATTGGACCAGCTCATCGTACTTGACGGTCCTGTTGTCAAGACCTTCAGCAGAGAATACCGGCTTCTCCATCAGTTCCAGCCAGGAAGAGGGTCAGACAGCAAACCAACCTGCCTGGCGGTGGATGACAAGACCTTCAGCAGAGAATATCAGCCTTTCCATCAGTTCCAGCCAGGAAGAGGGTCAGACAGCAAACCAACCTGCCTGGCGGTGGACGACAACAATCTGATAGCAGTGGGCTACGAGGTATGCATGTCATGTAAACAAGTTTGGGATTTTGAAGAAAACAATCTCTTGTGTCAATCTTACACAATGTACATGAACAGTTTGCAACAAATTGTGTGTAATATTTTCAACATAATTGTATGCAGCCAGTGCCTCAATTCAGTGCCTCCGTCTCCTCTGCAGTGCACTAAGGCATGCAGTGTACTTGGGTAATTACCATTCTTTGTAAAGGGTTGGCTAAAAGAAAAATGTTCCAAATGATTGTAAAACTAAAGTATGGATTCCTATTGTTATTACTATCACCAGGCCAAGCAAGAGATCAGCCTACACAAGCCAGACGGATCCCTCCTCAAGAAACTACCAGCACCAGGGATCAGTGATCAACTGGCCATCAGCAACCAGCACCTCATCTACATCAAACCTACTGAGGATAAACTGGTTGCACTAGATTACAATGGTAATAAAGTATTTGAGGTAGATGTAGAGGGCCCCAATAGTGTTTGTTGTGACAGTCAAGGCAACATTTACATACTAGTATCGACACGGCAAGAAGACCGACAGAATCTTAGTAGGTATGTATGGTCTCTGGATGAATGGTATACATATCAACAACACATTGAAATCTTCAGTCCCGATGGACAAAACATGGGATACCTACCGGTATCCAACACTGATGACCTTCCACGTTATGCACTTTGCATGGGCTTTACACCTTCAGGTGATCTAGTGATAGGTACAAATGATACGTTACGAATCTTTCAACGAGTTTAAAGACTTCCAAACTTCATGAAATTATCATCAATCTCCCCCCCCCCCTAAAAAAAAAGCTCAAGGCAAGCCTAGTAAGCTGGTCCCAGAGTACACACAATTCCATTCCATTGATTTAGAATGGCAATTCACTGGAAGTCGTTTCATTCACATGGGCCACACAATGGGCTGGATTGAGTCCATTCACTGGCACTATGGGGTAATTCTAGTTCAAATATTCGGGCCTCGGTGAGACTTTACCAAGTCTTAGTGCAAGTATCAAAGTAAAGCTGCCCTCATCATTCAAACATGATAATTTTGCAAACAATTCTCACTTGTAAATTTGTAACCAGAAAAAATTCTTTCAACCTAAAACAAAATGGCAGAAAGTCTACGTAAATAAAAAAGATACATACATGATCTTTAAATAACGGGATGAGAAGCAGTATTTGGATAACGAAAAACTCTTATGCTTTGTAATCCAGTATGAGCTGCAATGATCCAAATACTGGGTGATAGATTAAGGTGACTTGGGGATTAAGAATTAAAATTGCAATTTGTCACCCATAATTTCATTTAATCTATTCACTAAATCAGTAGTGCTGTGAATGTAAATTTAGTATTCAATTATTTTAATTATTCTAGTTTTAACTGTGTCAGCCATAAAACTGGCCATCAAACTGGTTTTTCTAGCACTTACAATCGTTGAACTTGCATGTACGCGTGTAGTTCAAAATATAAAGAGCATCATTTATGTATCCTATTTCAACGTACATGTAGCAGAATTAATGGGGGGGGGGGGTTGATTTCGCCCCCTCCCCTAAGAACTAGGCCATGAAGTGACGAAAAAAAATTGAAACTCGGTACATGCATAGAGCAACTCATCAGGAACATATAGGTCATATAGGTCAAAGGGTTTAGGAATTATAGCTAATTAATTATTCATATGTACGAATGGTAATTCTGCTCTGTGTACACGACGTACATGTATGTATATGGGAAAAGTCAGTTTTTGCCGAAAATTTTTTTGCTGCGCGGCAACCCGCTGTCCGATTTTTAGTCTCAAAAGATGCGCAAGGCTCGAGGCTAAAAAGTCATAACAGCTCGGGTTGTGAAAAAAAATTTTCAAGGCTATCGCAAAAAAAAGTTGGGGGGGGGCCGGATTCCGTTCCCCCCCC
This sequence comes from Patiria pectinifera, assembly GCA_029964075.1. Lineage (NCBI taxonomy): Eukaryota > Metazoa > Echinodermata > Asteroidea > Valvatida > Asterinidae > Patiria > Patiria pectinifera. The sequence continues at coordinate 33,356,556 of CM057147.1, read as the reverse complement.
CCCCCCTATTATAAGTAGCTTTTGACGACTGGGTTGCATTTGACAACAATAAAACCTGGCACCTTATACAATTAATATAACATTTTGCACATTTTTCATCATCTCCTTGAGTCAACTCACATTTTTAGAGTATTTGACATGTTTGAATAGAAAAAAAGCTTTTTGGATATTTGGTGGACGATAGATTATATTCAAATATTTGGTATATTAGGCACAGCCCTACATGTTGGCCTACATTTGTACTTCCAACTTAAAATCGACGTACTTTAAGAGTAATTTTAGTGACAGTCCTAATAATGCTTAATGTACATGGCTTGCATATATAAGAGTATTCAAATTTTTTTTGAGAATATGACCTGACTATGGGCTCTGTGCACAAGTACCCCTTCAATGGCCAGAAACGGAGGGTTGGGGGAGACCTAGACTGGTTCCCGGTCCATCCACTGAATATTTTGAATGATCCAAATTTATTGGGGGTGAGGATTAGTCTGTTGGACCATCGCAAGTTAAATTTGAATGTATTCCACGCCGACAACGCCTGATGCTCGCTCGCAAAGTCACTATGGCTTAGCTCTGTGCACATTCAGGATAATTACCGGGTAAGTCGTGCGTACTTCGCACGAGAACCAGTACAGCATGCACACATGGTGTCCCATCCAAGGGGTTCTCAAAAGTGCTAAAAACGCACCCTCTTTTGTTGGTGCACTGAGCCCATAGGGCTTTCTCACTGACCATGTGACCCAGCCTACCGTTACATCCAGCTACAGGAAAGTCAGCATGGCCATTGTAGTAGGCAAAGATCGTATAGCGCACCATGCAGTTGGTAAAGACAGTAGGCAAGCCTTCAGAGCTGTGATGATGGCAAAAACTGTGAGAAAAACACGAAACCCACATCCAGTGCTGGGTCCGCATGATTATGACAACTGTACACGGCGCAGGTACTGGTAGTGACCGTTGTGCAATTAGATAACGAATAACATGTTCTTTTACATGAAAATAAGCCCTGTCTAGCATACAATGCACAACATGGTTTGTAACCAAACGCTTGCCTACCACAATGGCGGGTGACTGATCACAGGGAACCGGGATCTGGTCATGTGGTACTTTGAGATCATACGATCGGAACCTACCGTATTGTCAGGAAGCATACAATAATAATCATCATCCGAACCATGTGTAAAGGATCAGATCTTAGCCAAATTAAAATTGAGTTCGGAGAAATATCTAAAAATCACATGAACAAGGAACTTCTGAATTCTTTTGTACATGTAGGTAAAAGTTTGAAATGTCTTTAGTGTGCATGTATATAAGGCTGCATTGCGTGCGTATGGATCTAACAAATCTTTTATTTACACATTTTAATGGATTATTCTGTAAAATTGCTATATTTTGTCCTAAAAAATAGAATAGGAACCAGGAGACCAGAAGGGTTGAGGAATTAAATGGGGGGGGGGGGGGGTGGGAGGCACGCCGGCTACGCCCCCCTCTTGATCAGCTGCAATTAATAACATCCGTATAACATGTGTGAATTTTTAGAGCCATTTTAATTACAGATTACAAAGCTCGAAATGCTTTTCAAATCCAAGCAAAGTTGGCAGTAAAGTAATAGCTTAAAAGCTTGAATAATGTTTAAGGGAATGTTTTTACAAGTTGTAAATGTTCCAAAATTGTCATGAAAATGTGCTTTAGCAGCCACTTTGGCAATAATATGTGATGGTACTGTAGTACAGTATGCTTGTAAATGGCTACATGTATTATAAAAAAGATATGAAAATTAATCTTGAACAACAAATATTTTTTAAGTAGTTTAGGGCTTGATTTTAAGAAATCATGGAAAATGAATAACGCTGATACGGTAAATCTCAATCAAATATCAGTTTTGTGGATGATCTTTTATGATGTGTATATAAATCTTAGAGTACATGCACTGTAATTATTGTAATTTGTTTCTCAATTAACATGGCCATTGTTCCGTGTGGAATTGTTGCAGCCAGTGAAATGTACAAACAATAAGTGATTCCTTCAACAAATATCTGATGCTCCTGGTCATCATCAAAGATATCAGTTTTAGCATAAAAAAATTGCATCGTGACAAAAATGGAATTTCTGCTAACATGGATCAGATTTTCACTAGGATTTAAGTTTGTTATTACTTTTTCTATAAGTTTAGTCCAATGTTGTTAGATAACATTACATGTATGTACATGCTTTAACACTTTGCAAATATAAGAATTGTCTTCAAAATATGATTAGAACTACATTTTTGGGGCAGCAAGCCATGGCGCCGAAATTTGTGCAGACATGTTTTTTTTTTTAAATCTCAGCCAATGTTTAACTAAATACAAATGTACATGTACTTGGCTTGCCATATCTGCTGAGCTTTAATTCAATGGGAAAAAAAATGCAACAAAATCCAGGCTAACCTAATTGGCGTCTTAAAAATATCCTTTAAAAATGCACTTTAATATTACTGCGCTATTCTTATTTCTGCTGTTAAAATTTGTGAATAATGTGTCTTTCAGTCATTTTTCCAAATTGCAGAGTTAACAAAAAGAACATCCAAGTACTGGAAGACTGGTTCCTGCCTCCGAAAACTGTCAGCCATACAGGACCAGAAACCAGTCTACAGCACTGGATTTTTGTTTGTGTGTTTCTTATTCAAACTGGTTTCTGTACTTTTCCCCCTGTATTTCGTACATAATTATTACATTAATTGTAAAGGTTGTGGGGTAAAATGGGCAAATAACTTTTTTTCCTATGAATTTGTTTTCAATTTATAACTGAAATGTGATTTTTTTTCTAATGGAATGTCACCTGATTCTATTGTGATTTACTTCAGTCTCTCAAGCTAACCTTTTTTTCGGCTATAAAATAAAAATGTACGTGCATAAACCAGTCAATTGAGTGTCACTTGTGCCATCTTGAGATCACTGCATTTTATTTTTAAGTGTTTGCACATTTTCTTCCCCTCATTTGAGTGCAAATTTGAGCTCAAATTGACCACAATGCAGGATCATTAGTATCCTCAGGCAATTTTCCTTTTCCATTTTTCTCACCAGATTTTGGCCGTGAGAGATTTAAATGTGTTAGTATGCTAGGTTTAAAAACAGACTGGTTGAAAAATAAAATATCAGAATTGCCTGCTTGTTTGAAAATGAATGAAATGTGTGAGTTGTGAAACCTATAGCTCTGACTGACAAACAAACGAAAATACTACACGGTCACAACTTGCCCTTTCATTCAACAATGTAAGGTGCGATGCCCACGGGTACTGGAAAGTTTTTCGGCAAAGCGATTCAGGTTTGGTGAAGCATGGGGTCATGTGACCCTTTGGTAGTTTGCGGAAATAACTCCGGTCGCCATATTTACTAATGCTGTTGTACTGAAGAGGTTAGAGCTAAACTTTACCGTGATAAGCGAAGATACTTTTACTGAAGTAGTCAGATTGTCTATGGAGTTAAACTTGTGTGAAGGATCATCTGGAGACTGCATTTCAATGCACTAATGGTGAGTTTTTAGTCAGAAAATCCAACGTCTGTGGACCAGCATGTTTAACTTTAGTTTTGCCATCTCTTACCCAGGACACACTGCAACATTTTAAGCAGATTGTATTTGGGATCCTACACAAATTACTACATATACTAGAAAGCAAAAAAAAGGTCAGATAATGAAGAACAATCATATACCATGACATCAAAAGATCCTGAATGATATAAATCACCTTGCTATCTTTGAAAAAGGTTACATAAAATAAACTTTAATCATTTAACTCATGAAAGAAAATTCAGCAAGAGCCCAAAAGGACCAAACCAAAAAACTCAAAATTCATAAAATTCTCATCCACCAATTTCCATGGCAATATATTATGTCAACGTAACAGTTCAGGATTTTCTAAAGTCTGACTGATTTTAATTGGGAAAGGTTTAATAAATTAAAGAAAACATAATTGATTGGACAGTTTATCAACTTCTGATCTGAATAAATGGCATTCAAGGTTCTTAATAATGCATGCAACATTTTCACTTAATTGTACCAGTAAGCAAAACCTGTGGGATAGAGATCCCTCTTTTTACAGGCATGCAACTGGGAAGTCACAAAACAAAGAGGAAATTCAAATCTTTCCAAGACTTTGTACAGTGTTTTTCTGTTATCAATGGCACACATTGGAAGTGAAAAAAGAGGAAATCAGCTGATCCGAGGAAAAGTTGCATGCCTGTTTATAAATAAGGAACCTTAAGGCCAAAAAAAAAGTCTCCGGTTTCTGGTATGGAGCTTGCCCAAAAAGTGGTGTGGCGACGCATTTTTTTTTTTTTTTTACCGTTTTTTTTTGCTTCAAATGTCGGCTGATGACTGCAAATGGTGCCCGACTAAACTTAGTGCAAATATTATGGGAGACCGGAGAGGCCACATAAAGCTTATTCTCGATCATAACCCCATCTTAAAACACGTTAAAATTGTGCAGCAGCAGGATTCCAGTCAAACCAGTGAGTTTGGAGGTTTTGAGACATCATCTTTCATTGAAAAAAAACTTTTTTGATTTTGCCGACGTGCATGGCTAAACAAAATCTTAATTTCAGAGGGTTGCAGAAGTAAAAAAAAAAAAAAGGAAACAGAGGATTTTTTTGTTGGAATAAAACTTATAATTTGTTAACTCCATTTAATAACAGAACTTAAGTTTGACAAAGAGCATGGAGAACAAAACTTTAAGATTTGTAGACATAATGGCTGAGCTCAAATTCATCCACAATCCATATAACTTGCTGTAATTTATATAACAATTTTGTTTCCCAAACACATCCAAGTACATGTTCATGAATAAATTTTTGAGTGAAGTCTGCAAAGGCTTGTTTCCACAGATGTTGCAATCGATTTTCTTTTCCAATCTGTGAATTCATTCATTCATACAGAGTCAATTTGAACAATTGATAAAGTTTAAAAAAATGTAATCAACAAGCACCTGATAAATTATGCGCATTGTGATCACAGTTCATCGTTTCCTCACACAAATGTTAACAAATGTTCTTTTATTTTTGCTTTGGTTGAATGTACAGATCTGTGAGAATTTCGGCGACTTTTTCGGACACTCAACAAAAAGAGAATGGCAACTGGTGGTGCAGCTGAGGTTCTGGGAAAGATTGGCGAGTGTCATCTAGAATGCTCCATTTGCTTGACCCGTTTCATTGAACCCAAATTTCTTGACTGTTTGCACACTTTCTGTTTGGACTGTCTCCAAAACCTTAGACAGGTTCAAGATCCCCAAGGTGTCAAACTGAAATGTCCCCTGTGTAGACATGAAACAATCCTTGGAAGAAAAAGAGTTGAATATTTGCCTACTAATCTCACTCTGAGTGCCTTAGTGGAGGAGTTTACAATACAGGAACAGCTTCTAAAAGGTCAAGGGTCAGAGATTAAATGTCAAAGTTGTGATGCAGACAATCCGGCAATCTCCTTTTGCATGGAATGTCCCCATTTCCTGTGTCAGAATTGCAAAATTATACATGAACGTCTGCCAGGAACAAAATTTCATAAAACCTTCACGATGGATCAACTCCGATCAGGAGAAGTTGCCTACAAGAGTAAACTAAGAGAAGAACCAAAATGTGACAAACATGCCGATCAGAATATAAACATTTACTGCAACACATGCGAGCAGTTGGTATGCACAACTTGCTCTGTTCTCAAACATGAAAAGCACTCTTGTGCTGATATATCTAAAGCTTTTGAAAAATGCAAACAAGAAATTGAAGAACTGATGACAAAGGGTAAAGAGAAGAAAGCAATACTGAGCAATGCACATGAATGCATCGTCGAGTCTCGCCAGAAACTGGACAGCATGTTTGAAGCTACCATCAAGAAGATCTCCCAAAAGGCTGACAAGGAGGTTGCCAGGATCAGGAAAATGGAGCAGAGGACCAGGGAAACAGAGCAGAAACTCAAGAAAGAAACTAACAAAATCTATGAAGACAGGGTACAGAGCTTCGAGACTACTATAAACAGCAATAAAGAACAGATTAAAGAAGTAGAGCAGACACTGGATGAGGTCAACAGAATCATGAAGGAAGAAATTCAGACTCAGATTTTAGATCTCCAAGCAAAACTCTTTCAAAACCTCAAGAAGCTGATAAAGACACAGTCGAAGACTGTGCCTGAAAAGTTGCACTTCATTGACTTTCAAGAACGTGATGAGAAGTCACTTGGAAGATTATTTCTCAAAGATGAGTGGAGACTGGAGAAACAAATGGCATACGAAACCAATTCTGTTGCAGGTTTCTCCAATGAAGTAGTCACAGTTGAAAGGTATCAAAGGAAAGTGGTGAGTCATGTACCAACAAGCAACCCCCAATCCCCCTTGTTCTCCCGTAAGCTAGAGATACCCGATCTAAGGAGCCCAGAGCAAGTGGCGGTCAACCGATTGGACCAGCTCATCATACTTGATGATCGTGTAGTCAAGACCTTCAGCAGAGAATATCAGCTTCTCCATCAGTTCCAGCCAGGAAACGGGTCATACAGCAAACCAACCTGCCTGGCGGTGGATGACAACAATCAGATAGCAGTGGGCTACCAGGTATGCATGTCATGTAAACAAGTTTGGGATTTTGAAGAAAACAATCTCGTGTCAATCTTACACAGTACAGTTTGCAACAAATTGTGTGTAATATTTTCAACATTATTGTATGCAGCCAGTGCCTCAATTCAGTGCCTCTGTCTCCTTTGCAGTGCACTAAGGCATGCAGTGTACTTGGGTAATTACCATTCTTGAAAAGGGTTGGCTAAAAGAAAAATGTTCCAAATGATTGTAAAACTTAAGTATGGATTCCTATTGTTACTACTATCACCAGGCCAAGCAAGAGATCAGCCTACACAAGCCAGACGGATCCCTCCTCAAGAAACTACGAGCACCAGGGATCGATGATCAACTGGCCATCAGCAACCAGCATCTCATCTACACCAAACTCAATGAGGGTAAAATGGTTGCACTAGATTACAATGGTTACAAAGCATTTGAGGTAGATATAAAGGGCCCCAAGAGTGTTTGTTGCGACAGTCAAGGCAACATTTACATACTAGTATCGACACGGCACAATGACCGACAGAATCTTATGGGAAGGATGCTGTCTGTTTATGGCTTTTCACATCAACAACACATTGAAATCTTCAGTCCTGATGGACAAAACATGGGAAACCTACCGGTATCCAACACTCATGAACTTCCATGTTATGCACTTTGCATGGGCTTTACACCTTCAGGTGATCTAGTGATAGGTACAAATGATATGTTACGAATCTTTCAACGAGTTTAAAGACTTCCAAACTACATGAAATTATCATCAATCTCCCCCCCCCTAAAAAAAAAGCTCAAGGCAAGCCTAGTAAGCTGGTCCCACAGTACACACAATTCCATTCCATTGATTTAGAATGGCAATTCACTGGAAGTCGTTTCATTCACATGGTCCACGCAATGGGCTGGATTGAGTCCATTCACTGGCACTATGGGGTAATTCTAGTTCAAATATTCGGGCCTAGGTGAGACTTAACCAAGTCTTAGTGCAAGTATCAAAGTAAAGCTGCCCTCATCATTCAAACATGATAATTTTGCAAACAATTCTCACTTGTAAATTTGTAACCAGAAAAAATTCTTTCAACCTAAAACAAAATGGCAGAAAGTTTACGTAAATAAAAGAGATACATACATGATCTTTAAATAACGGGATGAGAAGCAGTATTTGGATAACGAAAAACTCTTATGCTTTGTAATCCAGTATGAGCTGCAATGATCCAAATACTGGGTGGTGGATTAAGGTGACTTGGGGATTAAGAATTAAAATTGCAATCTGACTTGTGAGATTTAATTGATTCAATCCATTCACAGTTGTAGTGTTGCGCATTTTTGCATAATTTAGTATTCGATTATTCAACATTTAATTTGCACTTGATCAAATAATCAAATATTCAAATCAATCAGGATTTGTGGGCACCTGCAATCATCAAAAAATGCAGGCTTATAAAAATAATAAAAAGAACATCATGTATGTATGTATGAATACATATGTTGAGTTAGCGGAATGATTGATATTTGACAGATAAAAGAACAAATTTGAGCTATCAGTCCTCACAGCTCTCAAACCATGATTCTGAAGTGGCTTTAGACAAAGGGTGGCATTTGACAACAATAAAACCATGCAACTTCATCGTCTACTTGAAACCGCTCACATTTTTCTTATATTTGAATGGAAAAACAGCTAATTCAGACATTTGGTGGATAACAGAATAGTGAACTATACTAGATCTTTATGATGCTGACACCATTTCAGTCATGCTACCTGTATCCAATAACAGCACTGAATAATAACAGCAATAATATGTGATGGTACCATAGTGTGATTGTACGCGACTGCTTACGTGTATGTATAGCTCTTAAAAGGTATGAAAATTAGCAACAAATATTTTGCAAGTAGTTTAGGGGTTCATTTAAGAAACCAATGCTTATTGAGGCATGCCTTGCCTTGGAAATAATGATGACAGATCTCAATCAAATTTCAGTTTTCATGATGATCGTTTACAATGTAATGTGTACTATTAGTAACGGATTGTGTTGTCTTAAACATGCATGTAAGTATGCTTGTACATGGCTTCCAAATGTGGAGAAGAAAATAAGGATGTGACTTTGCGTTTAATTTTGTAAACGTTCAGCAAATATTTAAGGAACCATATAACCGTTTAAACGTTTAGCCCTTTCACAAAGGCTGACGCCTGCCCGTTACCGGTATGTCTGCAGACCGGTGTGATTGACATGATTCAACAATGAATGACATATAGCAAGTAGCAGGCAGTCATTGAAAAAGTAAAAGCGTAACTGCACAAGCACGTTACCCCTAGATGTAATCAAGTAATGCAGTGCTTCTAAGGATTTGTAAATCACAAATGTTTTAAAACATTCTTAATTATTTGTGCTTTTGTTTAACCCTAACAACCCTGAGCCCATCAAGCTCCAACAGCGGGTTTTGCTTGATTTTGGCAGGGTTGGTACCGAACACTGGCCAGTTAGTGTTGGACTTTGATTGACTGGGTACCAAAGGCCCAGGGAGACCCTGTTGAATTTTGTGAGGTTCGGGGCAGAAGGGCATGAGATTTGTGAACACGTTGGAGTTCACTGGCATTTCTTCGTGGGTATGCTCACACACGGTCCTCAGCACAGCCTGTGGTCAAATGTGCATGTACATATTGCTTTATTTTGTTAGATTTGGTACCATCCCTATCCAATCACTCGACAATGCATAGGCCCATCCATACCAAGTTAATCAAACTCCAACAGTTGGAGTTTGGCAGGTTTAGTACTGTTCCCCGTACAAGGCCTGTTGGAGTTTGGCAGTTTTGGTACCAGTGCTTACAGACCTGTATGCAGCTGTTGAAATTTGTTAGGTTTGGTATCCTTTCTAGTGCAAGAGCCTAGGGGGTTAGGGTTAACTTAAAAGAAAGATTACATGAAAGTAGGTCCCTTTTTATATTTTGAGTTTTATTTAAACGTTTTGGAACATTTGTAAATAGATTTAGAATATTTTTTGTTTAAACTTGAAAAAGTCACATCAAGAAAAAAACTGGAAATGTTTTCCTTAAACACTAAATGTATGTGTATATTACTGTGAGAAGTACTGTACTATTTTTTTTTCCATTTGAAAACAGCGACATTTCAGAAATTGTTGCAGCCAGTGAAATCACACAAAATGTGATGATTCCATGCTACTGGTCATCAATAAGGATAACAGTTTAAAGCAACTGCATCATAACAAAATGGAATTTTTGTTAAAAGTGTCGCATTTTTACCAGGGTTTAATTTTTGTTTTACTTTTTCTTTACGTCCAAACTTTATCACAAAAAAATGCATCAGGACTCCGACTCGTGAAACAGAAACATAAATTCTTTAAAATGAATCATATTTTCACTTGCGTTCAGATTCTGTTTTGGCTTTTCTACGAGAAGTGCAACATGTTATGTAACAAATGTCTATTGCTTCATCTTTATCTTAACACTTTGCAACTCATCAAAATATTGTTCTTACTTTTTCATGCTGCAATCCATGCAGCCAATATTTGCAAAGCCATTCTTTCAAACACAGCCAATTTTAAACTACCGGTATGTGGCTTGCCATATCTGTTGATTAATAGTGTTTCAATGAATAGTGAAGTCAACAACCACTTCTTAAATAATCTTTAAAAGTACTCTTTAAAATTGCTGCCATCTGTATTTACATATTTGAAATTTGTGAACGATAATGCATCATTACTAAACCAATTTGGTGTTTGGTGCTTCTTTTTTCCCAAGTTACATGAACAATAATCATCCACTACAGGAAGACTGGTTTCTGCCTCCTACAATATTCAGTCAGACTGATTTATCATATGGAATTTTTGCGCCAGGGTAATATGAATCAAATTAGGTTTTGCCCGCTGCTATGTACATCAGATTCAAACCGGCCAACCGATCCCGTTAGCTCGGTGATCGAGTGGTAAGACCAGTGAAGTCAACAACCACTTCTTAAATAATCTTCAAAGATGCTCTTCAAAATTACTGGCGTCTGTATTTCTACATTTGAAATTTGTCAATGATACTGCATCATTACTAAACCAATTTGGTGTTTGGTGCTTCTTTTTTTCCCAAGTTACATGAACAATAATCATCCACTACTGGAAGACTGGTTTCTGCCTCCCACAATATTCAGTCAGACTGATATATAAAACATCATCAGGATAAAAACTAGTCCACGGCACTGGGTTGTGTTTGTTTTCTTAATTAACATTAAAAAATCTTGTTTCTGTAGATTGTACTTTTTTTCTGTATTGTGTAACAGATAGAATTATTGCATGAATTAAGAGAATTGTAATGGTGGTGGGGTAAAAGGGGCACAATAAACTTTTTCTTGAAATTGTTGTTGTTGCTTGTTTATATTTGTCTTGAGTTTTTGTGTGATTTACTTCGGTCTCAAGGGTCTATTTTTTTTCAGGTATATAATTTTATAAACCAGTCATCTGCGCAAGACTTGTGCAAATTTTCTAAACACAGAGTTTTTTTCTCCAGATTTTGCACACTTGTTCTGTTACACCTGACATTTATGATTTTATAACTCTGATACACTCCTTAATGCAGTCGTCCTCCAAGAGTGATTATGAATAGCAAACTACCGTACCTTCCCAACAAATGAAAATCTTTTGAAATCATTCCTAATGATACATGAACTACATGATGTACAAAGTACCACGGTAACAGGCACAGGACAAATGTCACACTTTGAACCCTCAACTTATAGAATGACCTGTAAATTGCAGAATCATAGAATCTCTAATGCTTCTAGTTTGGTTCTTTAGTTTGTAACAAGAAATTAGGCCAGTAGATATTTACCTATGCTAGTACAGTAAATTTTAAAACAGACCTTGATTTCATGCTTTTGTTTAAACATGAAAAATTGTAACCATCAGAGTGGTTCTTGAGTCTGGAGTGCTGAATGGCAACACATGGCAACCAATCAAAACTGATATGCAAATGATAGATGTTTTCATCGGATGACGTAATCCCACCTCACCTTTTCTTTCCATAACACAAATGTGAAACATTATTTGCTTAACACAACACCCTGAAAGGCTGAACAAATCCTTGTCATCTGATTGCTTGCTTGTTAAATGGTACCCCGGTATGATGAATGTAGAGCCATCAGAGCAACTAATAGTGTGACCATGCAATGGAACTTTTATTCACTGTGCAATGGAACTTCTATTTTTGGGATGCGGCCGCCGTGCATAGGAATGAATAATTCAACAACACTTGATCAACGACCCACCAATCAGATGGCGGGGATTTCCATCAGGCATTGTATAAAACAACAAAAGGTACCAAGTCCACATGTATTAAAAAACAGTATCAGAGAGATAATTCAAAAAGGTGGGGTCATACGACTTATTTGTAGTTTGTGGACATAACCCAGCCGCCATATTTGCTAGTGCTGTTGTACTGCAAAAGTTTGAGCTAAAGCTTCAAAGAACGAAGTGTAATAACTTCATCTGAGGCAGGTCAATTTCATCCGAAGACAACTAACTTGTGTGCAGGATCATCTGGAGGCTGCATTTACATGTAACTGCACTACTGGTGAGTTTCTAGTCAGAAATCCAACTTCTGTGGATCAGCATTTTGATAATTTATTTTTGTCATTTCTTGGCCCTGGGCACACCCCAACATTTCAAACAGGTTCCAATGGGATTCTACAAAAATTACAACATACAAGAAGTCAAAAGCACATAAAATAATGGAGAACAGCCATACCAAGATGTCAAAAGATACGGAGTGATTATCACCTTGGTATCTTTGGAGGGAAAAAACTTAGTACATTTGTTTTATCGCATAATTCAATTAATGCAAAATACTTCTGCGAAAGCAGAAAAGGACCAAAAAAAGGTTCAAATCTCAATAATCATTTATGGGGGAAACTTTTCCATCTAACCCTTTTAAAAGCAATCAACAAGATTAATTTAACTATATTAATTGAAAAGGTTTACTAAATTAATTTAAAACAAAAAATTCTGATCTCAATAAATAGCATTCAAGGTTCTTAATTACACGTGCAAAATGTCCGTATAATTGTACCAGTCAAGCAAAACCCGTCAAATAGTATCCTTTTAGCAAAAGGAACCTCAATTGTCATATAACATGTATAAACTTCAAAATGCTAACCCACTTTTTCTCTTTTATTTCAGTTATTCAGCAGTGTCAACATCAAAATTTATGCTAAAAATATATTTAAATAAACAAACACCTCATGACTCAGCTCATAGTTAAGCAGTTATACAGGGTGGATAAAAAAACAAAAACATATTATTGCTAATTGGAACAGAAGAAGGGCACATGTGAAACAAAAAAATGATATCCTTTGTTAGGGATGAATCTCCCCTTTAAAATGACACCCTGATCATTTTATTACATTCACGGTTGACTGAGCAATGACCAATTTAATGAAAGGGTCTATTTAGAGGCTTGCACCACTCTTCGATTGTGGCTTTTGGGGTGTCATATGTCACAGAGTAAAAGAAAGGCTATGGTTGCCAATCAAGGCAGGTGGGGAAAAAAGAGATTTCACCATGAAAAGTGGCGCAAGCCTCTAAATAGACCCTGGCATAAAATTGGTCACTGTTTAGTCAACCGTGAATGTAAAGACACGATCAGGGTGTCATTTTAAGAGGAGATTCAACCCTAACAGAGGATATCTCCCTTTGATTCACATGTGCCCTACTTCTGTTCCAATTAGCAAATATATCTCGGTGTTGTTGTTTTTTTATCCACGCTGTGTGTGCAATGTTTTGTGCACAGAGTTCATCGTTTCCTCTCAAAAATGTTCTTCCAACACGTCCAATAATAACAAACATCGTTTTATTTTTGCTTTGGTTGAATATACAGATCAGTGAGAATTTCTGCAACTTTTTCAGACACTCAACAAAAAAAGAATGGCGACTTGTGGTGCAGCTGAGGTTCTAGGGAAGATTGTCGAGCGTCATCTAGAATGCTCCATTTGCTTGACCCGTTTCAATGAACCCAAATTTCTTGACTGTTTGCATACTTTTTGCTTCAACTGTCTCCAAAACCTTAGACAGGGTGAATATCCCTGTATGAAATTGAAATGTCCCCTGTGTAGACGTGAAACAATCCTTGGAAGAAAAAGGGTTGAAGATTTGCCTACTAATCTCTCTCTGAGTGCCTTAGTGGAGGAGTTTACAATACAGGAACAGCTTCTAAAAGGTCAAGGGTCAGAGATCAAATGTCAAAGTTGTGACGCAGAAAATCCAGCAACCTCATTTTGCATGGAATGTCCGCATTTCCTGTGTGAGTGTTGCAATAAGATACATGAACGTTTCCCAGCAACAAAATCTCACAAAACCGTTACGATGGCTCAACTCCGATCAGGAGAAGTTGCCTACAAGAGCAAACTAAGGGAAGAACCAAAATGTGACAAGCATGCTGATCAAAATATAAACATATACTGTAACACATGCGAGCAGTTGGTATGCACAACTTGCTCTGTTCTGAAACATAAAAATCATTCTCATGCTGACATATCAGAAGCTTATGAAGAATGCAAACGTGAAATTGCAAAGCTGCTGACAAAGGCCGAAAAGAAAAAAACAGCACTGAGCAATGCCAAAGAGAGGACAGTCAAATTCCACAAGAAACTGGATTCCATGTTTGAGTCGACCAACAAGAAGATCTCCCAAAAGGCTGACAAGGAGGTTGCTAGGATCAGGGAGACAGAAAAGGAACTCAAGAAAGAAGCAAAAGAGATCTATGAAGACAAAGTCAAGACATTTGAGACTGCTGAAAACAACAACAATGAAAAGCTCAAAGAAGTAGAGCAGACACTGGACGAGGTGAATAAGCTTATGGCTCAAGAAATACACAATGAAATTTTGGGTCTCAAATCAAAACTCTTGCAAAACCTCAAGGAGTTGAAGGAGAAACAGCCAGAAAATGTGGCTGACGAGTTACACTACATTGACTTTCATAAGGGTGACGAGAAGACACTAGGAAGGCTGATTCTGAAAGATGAGTGGAGATTGAAGAAACAAATTGCATATACAGGCAGAACTGATTCTGTTGCCATTTTCTCCGATGAAATAGTCACAGTTAACAAAAGCAGCAAGGAGCTAGTGAGTCACGTACCATCAAGCAGCCGCAAATCCCCTGTCACTTCCCAAAAGCTCAATCTGCCAGATCTAAGAGATCCAGACCAAGTTGCAGTCAACCAATTGGACCAGCTCATCGTACTTGACGGTCCTGTCGTCAAGACCTTCAGCAGAGAATATGAGCTTCTCCATCTGTTCCAGCCAGGAAGAGGGTCAGACAGCAAACCAACCTGCCTGGCGGTGGACGACAACAATCTGATAGCAGTGGGATACCAGGTATGCACGTCATGCAAACATGTTTAGAATTTTAGGGTAAAACAATTGACTAACTTGTGCCAAACTAACACTTGTTAATAACAGGCCAAATTCAGTACTCAGTGCCTCTCCAATTGAACAACTGCAGTGTAGGCCTACTGGAGAAAGCAGCATTATTTGTAAACGGTTAGCTAAAGGTTGACATTCTATGTCCCACATGATTGTAATAATAATTATGAACTTCAATTCTTTCCACACCACCAGGCCAAGCAAGAGATCAGCCTGCACAAGCCAGACGGAACCCTCCTCAAGAAACTACCAGCACCAGGGATCAGTGATCAACTGGCCATCAGCAAGAAGCAACTCATCTACATCAAACCTAATGAGGATGAACTTGCTGCACTAGATTACAATGGTGACCCACTATTTGAGGTACATGTAGATATAAAGGGCTCCAAGAGTGTTTGTTGTGACAGTCAAGGCAATGTGTACATGTACGTGTTTCCTAAGGTGCAGTATTTGCAGCTCTACCCGCATAGAACTCAGGAATTCTCAAGAATTACTCATATGAATGTCTTCAGTCCTGATGGACGAAAGATGGGGCACCTACCCCACATTGATGACCTACCCCCTGTAAGTACTCTTGACACTGTCAGCATGACCTTCACACCTACAGGTGATCTGGTAATAGGTACAAAAGATAAATTAAGTTTCTTTCATCGTATTTAAAGACTTCAAAACTTCATGAAATTAGCATCAATCCCCCCCCCCCCAATAAAGCGACGACGAGTGAGCTAGGCCGACATGACAACTGTATGGCACAGGTACTGGTAGTGATCATTGGGCAATTTGATAAAGAATAGAAATGTTTTATTTTACATGAAAGCCCTGCTGTCTAGCTTACAATGCACAACATGTTTGCTAACCAAATGCTTGCCTACCACAATGGCGGCTGACTGATCACAGGGAACCGGGATCTGGTCATGTGGTACTATGAGATCATACGATGGGAACCTATTGTAAAGGGAGCATACAATTATAATCATCATCCAAACCATTTGTTAAAGAAGTGGTTTCCTTGCCAAATTAAGAAACACTTTGAAAAAATATTCAAAAGCACAAGGACAAGGAACTTCCGAATTATTTTGTATTTAATATGTCTTTAGTGTGCGTGTATATAAAGGCTGCATTGCGTATGTACCGGTATGGATCAAACAAATCCTTTATTGGCACATTTTGTTTACTGATTATTCTGCAAAAAAGCTATTTGTCCTAAGAAAAGGAGCCAGGAGGCCAGAAGGATGGAGGAATTAAATTAGGGGGGGGGGGTGGGGGGCAGGGGAGGATCCAGGAATTTTTCGCAGAGGGGGGTTTTCATCATCAAATCCTTGCTGAATGTCATCTTTATGCGCCCCCATCTTTACAAAGATCTTTACAAAGATCCTTACAAAGCTCAGAAATGGTTTACAGATCCAACCAAAATTGACAAGTAAGTAATAGCCTAAAATCTTGAATAATTTGTTTGAGGGAATGTTTTCAAAAGTTGTGAGTGTTTACAAATTGTCATGAAAATGTGCTTTAGGAGCCTTTTCAGTGAGAATGTGTGGTGGTACCATATGGTAGTATGCTTGTACGTGACTACTTTATTGTGTATGCATTAACAGGTATGAAAATTAATCTTGAACAACAATATTTTACAAGTACTTTAGAGCTTGATCTTAAGAAAACATGGAAAACGAATAACGCTGATATGGTAGATCTCAATCAAATATCAGTTTTGTGGATGATCTTATATAATGTGTATATACATCTTAGAGTACATGCACTGTAATTATTGTACCGGTAATTTATTTCTCAATTAACACGGCTGTTGTTCCGTGTGGAATTGTTGCAGCCAGTGAAATGTACAAACAATAAGTGATTCCTTCAACAAATACCTGATGCTCCTGGCCATCATCAATGATATCAGTTTTAGCATAAAAAAATTGCATCATGACAAAAATGGAAATTACTTTACATGGATTAGATTTCAACCAGGAATTAATTCTGTTTTTACTTTTTCTAGAAGCAGTCAAAATTGTTTAGATATTTGATAACGTCCTTTGTTTATTGCTTCATTTTAATTTTTTTACTCACTTTGCAAATATTATTGTCATCAAAATATTGTTCTTAGCCAAAATTTGCACAGCCATCTTTAATTTTAATCCCAGCCAATTTTTAACTACTTACCATATCTGTTGATAAGCAATGTTTCAATGAATTGTGAAATGAACAACATCCAGGCTTTTTATACCCAAAACCACTTCTTATTTATAATCTTCAAAAGTGCTCTTTGAAATTACTGCTGTCTGTATTTGAACGCTTGAAATTTGTGAATGATAATGCATCATTACTAAGGCCAAAAAAAAAATCTCCGGTTTCTGGTATGGAGCTTGCCCCAAAAGTGGTGCGGCGACGCGGCTTTTTTTTTTTTTTTACCTGTTTTTTTTTTTTTTTGCTTCAAATGTCGGCTGATGACTGCAAATGGTGCCCGACTAAACTTAGTGCAAATATATGGGAGTCCAGAGAGGCCACATAAATCTTATTCTCGATCATAACCCCTTCTAAAAACACGTTAAAATTGTGCAGCAGCAGAATTCCAGTCAAACCAGTGAGTTTGGCAGTTTTGAAACATCATCTTGTATTGAAAAAAAAACTTTTTCATTTTGCCGACGCGCACGGCTACGGCGACGCGCGCGCATACCAGAAACCGGAGACTTTTTTTTTTTGGCCTAAACCAATTTGGTCACTATGGTGGCTGGTACTTCATTTTTCCCGGCTTACATGATCAATAATCATCCAGTACTGCAAGACTGGTTCCTGCCTCTCACAATATTCAGTCAGACCAATATCATAATAAGGACTAAAACCAGTCTACAGCACCGGGTTGTGGTAGTTTTTGTTTGTATTATTATTAGTAATATTATAATTAAATCTGCTTTCTGTATTTTGAAAATATATTGTGAATTCAATACAATTACACATACTGCAGAAACTGTAAAAGGTGGTAGGGTAAAATAGGCAAATAAACTTTAAATATTTGAATTTTTTTGGTTTGCTTTTTTATTCAATTTGTCCCTATTTTTTGGTGATTTACTTCAGTCTCAGGGTTCTTGATTTAGTTTCAGGTATGTACTTTTGTAAACCATTCACCTGAGTACCACTTGTGCAAACTTTCTAATCAAGGTGTTGTTTTTTTCCTTCAGATTTTGAACATTTGTTCTATTACATCTGAAATCTATGATTTTATAATTCTGATGCACTTCTGATAATGAGGTCATCCTTCAAGAGTGAATTTGAAATTAGCAAACTACCTGCCCAACAAATAAAAACTAATATGTGAATGGCTAATTACTAAGTACAGAGACATGTCACACTTTGAACCCTAAATTTATGCGATTAACAATATTGGAGAATTGTTAGTTTCTCATCAGGCATTTTCTTTGATTTTGCTTTTTAGAGTTTTAACAAGAAATTGGCCATGAGAGATTTACCTACCCTGGTACATGTATGCTAGTACACTAGGTTTTAAAACAGATCTACATGTAATGATGAATTCTAATCAGAAGTTCATGCTATTTTGTGCAAATCAAAGCAAATCAGAAGTAAATTGTAATTTTTTACAAAAACCTACAGACAAACAAACAAACAAGTATGTAAAATTACTGCAATAGCACTAAATGCCCTTTGATATTATTCAAGTAATGAATGTTTGTGTGTCATGGTAACAATAATTTTATGAGGTGATAGATGGAATGTTAGCCGAGCTCATGAAATTCTTTCCATTATACGAATGTGAGACATTATTTGTTTTATACAACGCCAAGAATCCTCCTCATCTGATTGGTTACTTGTTAACTGGTACTATGAATGTACACATACATGTACAGCAGTGGAGCCATCACAGCTGTGTAATACCACCTACCGGGTACGTGTAATGGAAGCTCTATATTGACTGTGGAATGAAACTTCTAGTTTTGAGGTGTGGCCACTCCATGACACATTAATCAACGACCCATCAAACAAATGACAAGGATGTTATTCAGGCGGTTCATTAGAATAATAAGGCCACCCAAAAATTAGTTCTGGTTCCGATTACATGGCATTCCAAAATAGGGTAGGTAGGTAGGATTTTTTCTTTTTTTGGGGGGCCAAATTTTGTTATATGATCATATGGAGGCATCGACGTGTAGTCAACGGTAAAAGGTAGAAATTGATGGTTTTGGGTGTTTGTTTTCTCATTTTTTCCATAAAAAAATCAGGGTAGGGGCTGTCAGAATAGGGTAGGTAGGGAAACAGAACTAATTTTTTTGGGTCAAAACAAAAGGTACCAAGTCCACACGTATTGAAAATTATTATCGAAGAGATACTTCCTGGAGGTTGGGTCATATGAGTATTTTGTGGGCATAATCCAGTCGCCATATTTACTAGTGCTGTTGTAATGCAAAGGTTTGAGCTACATGTAAAGTTCAACGAACTAAGTGTAATAACTTTATCTTAAGCAGGCAGAGTTCATATGGAGTTAAACTTGTGTGCAGGATCATCTGGAGGCTCATTTCACTGCACTACTGGTGAGTTTTTAGTCAGAAAATCCAACGTCTGTGGACCAGCATGTTTAACTTTAGTTTTGTCATTCTTTACCCAGGGCACACCCCAACCTTTTACGCAGGTTCTATTTGGGATCCCACAAAAAATACTACATATACTGGAAAGTCTTAAAAACATCAGATAATGAAGAACAACCATATAGGCCCCCTATACCATGATATCAAAAGATACTGAGTGGTTATCACCTTGGTATCTTTGGGGGAAAAAACTTACATTTGTTTTATCATACAATTCAATTAATGCAAAATAAATGCGAAAGCAGGAAAGGACCCCCCAAAAAAGCTCAAAAATCTTTTTTTGGGGGGGGGGGACTTTCCCATCTAAGCAATAAACAAGATTAATTTAAATAATTTTAATTGATAATGTTTACTAAATTAATTTTAAAACTAATTCTGATCTGAATTAAACAGCATTCAAGGTTCTTAATTACACTTGCAAAATGGCCGTATAATTGTACCAGTCAAGCAAAACCTGTGGATTGGTATCCCTTTTTTAGCAAAAGGAACCTCAAGTGTCATATAAACTTCAAAATGCTAACCCACAAATGTGTGGTGTCAATTATGTAAAAAAAAATTCAATAATGAATTCCATGCGTAAAAACATAAAACACAGGTGCCTAATTCATTCTCAGTCTACAAGACATGATTACATTTCTGTGCAATTTCAGAGTTTTATCCCCCCCCCCAAAAAAACCCCGCTTTTCTAAACTACCGATTTTCTTACAATACAAAAGTTATTCACTCTTGATTGAAACTTCAACACCCCCCCCCAAAAAAAATGTCTCTTAGACTTTCACAATAGATGACTGCCAGAAAAATACTTCCATTATCGTTGGGTAGGGTGGTTGAAGCCCCACAATCAGGATCAATAATGTACTGACCAGGAGCTAGAATGTTTGGATCTGTTTGTGCCCAACACAACCCTTATTTCAGTGGGTTGTAGACGTCCACAAATGAATAAGAAATAAAATTTGTTTTGGAATACAAGTTGAAATTGTATTTGATAGAAAAAAAAGTGAATTTGATGAAGCATTTTTGCAGACCTACCGGCTGAGGGAAATAAAGTTCAGGATCATCCGTTTCACTCTATTGATTTTTTAACAAAATATTTCAAAACACATCCATTTACATAAACAAATTATTAAGTACACTTTGAAAAGGCTGACAAAATTAATGTTGAAAAGCTTATTTGGTTTAAAGATAGTAATGGCACTAAACTCCCTGTGAAATCATTCCTTCTGTCATGCAGAAGATGCTTGAAGAAAAACTACAAGAAAGCCATTTCCAAAGATGTGTCAAGTGACACATTTTTGGAAATTTTCCCTTAGTAGTTGGTTAGTAATATGGCAAATTTGCAGGTAAATGTTTTGTTCATTGTGATCAAAGATCATTTACATGTACAATATATTCATCATTTTCTCTCAAAATTGTTCTTCCAGCATGTCCAATGACAACGAATGCTCTTTTATTTTGCTTTGGTTGATTGTACAGATTTGTGTGAATTTCTGCAATTTCTTTGAGACTTTGTAAAGAAAATGGCGACTGGTGGAACAGCTGAGGTTCTGGGGAAGATTGGCAAGCATCATTTACAATGCCCCATCTGCTTGAACCGTTTCAAGAATTCAAAATTACTGGACTGCATACACAGTTTCTGCTTGAACTGTCTCCAAAACATAAGACAGGTTGAAGGTCCCCAAGGTGTCAAACTGAAATGCCCCCTGTGTAGACGTGAAACAATCCTTGGAAGAAAAAGAGTTGAAGATTTGCCTACTAATGTCACTCTGAGTGCCTTAGTGGAAGAGTTTACAATACAGGAACAGCTTCTAGAAGGTCAAGGGTCAGAGATCGAATGTCAAAGTTGTGATGCAGAAAATCTGGCAATCTCACTTTGCATGGAATGTGTGCATTTCCTGTGTCAGAATTGCAAAGGTACGCATGAACGTTTGCCAGCAACAAAAACTCACAAAACCTTCACGATGGCTCAACTCCGATCAGGAGAAGTTGCCTACAAGAGTAAACTAAGAGAAGGACCAAAATGTGACAAGCATGCCGATCAGAATATAAACATTTACTGCAAAAAATGTAAGAAGTTGGTATGCACAACTTGCGCTGTTCTGAATCATGACAAGCATGGTTGTGCTGATATATCTGAAGCTTTTGAAGAATGCAAACAAGAAATTGCAGAACTGGTAAAAGAGGGTAAAGAGAAGAAAGCACTACTGACCAATGCACATGAATGCATCATCGAGTCTCGCCAGAAACTGGACAGCATGTTTGAAGCCACCATCAAGAAGATCTCCCAAAAGGCTGACAAGGAGGTTGTCAGGATCAGGAAAATGGAGCAGAGGACCAGGGAAACAGAGCAGAAACTCAAGATAGAAACTAACAAAATCTATGACGACAGGGTACAGAGCTTCGAGACTACTATAACCAACAATAAAGAACAGATTAAAGAAGTAGAGCAGACACTGGATGAGGTCAACAGAATCATGAAGGAAGAAATTCAGACTCAGATTTTAGATCTCCAAGCAAAACTCTTTCAAAACCTCAAGAAGCTGATAAAGACACAGTCGAAGACTGTGCCTGAAAAGTTGCACTTCATTGACTTTCAAGAACGTGATGAGAAGTCACTTGGAAGATTATTTCTCAAAGATGAATGGAGACTGGAGAAACAAATGGCTTACGAAACCAATTCTGTTGCAGGTTTCTCCAATGAAGTAGTCACAGTTGAAAGGTATCAAAGGAAAGTGGTGAGTCATGTACCAACAAGCAACCCCCAATCCCCCTTGTTCTCCCGTAAGCTAGAGATACCCGATCTAAGGAGCCCAGAGCACGTGGCGGTCAACCGATTGGACCAGCTCATCATACTTGATGGTCGTGACGTCAAGACCTTCAGCAGAGAATATCAGCTTCTCCATCAGTTCCAGCTAGAAAGCGGGTTTAACAAGAGACCAACCTGCCTGGCGGTGGATGACAACAATCAGATAGCAGTGGGCTACCAGGTATACATGTACATGTCATGTAAACAAGTTTAGGATTTTGAAGAAAACAATCTCTTGTGTCAATCTTACAGTATGTTTTCAACATTATTGTATGCAGCCAGTGCCTAAATTCAGTGCCTCTGTCTCCTTTGCAGTGCACTAAGGAATGCAGTGTACTTGGGTAATTACCGTTCTTTGTAAAGGGTTGGCTAAAAGAAAAATGTTCCAAATGATTGTAAAACTTAAGTACGGTATGGATTCCCATTGTTACTACTATCACCAGGCCAAGCAAGAGATCAGCCTACACAGGCCAAACGGAACCCTCCTCAAGAAACTACCAGCACCAGGGATCAGTGATCAACTGGCCATCAGCAACCAGCATCTCATCTACATCAAACCTACTGAGGGTAAACTGGTTGCACTAGATTACAATGGTAATAAAGCATTTGAGGTAGATGTAAAGGGCCCCAAGAGTGTTTGTTGCGACAATCAAGGCAACATTTACATACTAGTATCGACACCGCACAATGACCGACAGAATCTTAGGAGATACCGGTATTTACGGTCTCTATTTTATACACAACAACACATTGAAATCTTCAGTCCTGATGGACAAAACATGGGAAACCTACCGGTATCCAACAATGATGACCTTCCATATTATGCACTTTGCATGGGCTTTACACCTTCAGGTGATCTAGTGATAGGTACAGGTTATACTTTACTAATCTTTCAACGAGTTTAAAGACTTCCAAACTTCATGAAATTAGCATCAATCTCCCCCCCCCCCAAAAAAAGTTCAAGGCAAGTCTAGTAAAGCTGGTCCCAGAGTGCACACAATTCCATTCCATTGATTTAGAATGGCTATTCACTGGAAGCTTTATGCATGTGGTCTACACAATGGGCCGGATTTAGTTCATTCATTGGCATTATGGGGTAATTCTAGTTCAGATTTTTGGGCCAAGGCGAGACGAAACCTAGTCTTAGAGAAAGTATCAAAGTAAAGCTGCCCTCATCATTCAAACATGATAGTTTTGCAAACAATTCTCACTTGTAAATTTGTAACAAAAAAATGTCATTCAACCTAATTAAACCTAACTGGCAGAAAGTCTGCGAAATAAAAAAAAGAGATACATACATGTATCTTTAGAGATTGGGATGAGAAGCAGTATTTGGATAACGAAAAACTCTTATGCTTTGTAATCCAGTATGAACTGCAATGATGCAAATTTATACTGGGTGATGGATTAAGGTGACTTGAGGATTAAGAATTAAAATTGCAATCTGACTTGTGAGATTTATTTGATTCAATCCATTCCAGTGGCGTAGCCAGGAATTTTTCAGTGGGGGGGCGCTGGGGGGCTGGAACATTTCATGGGGGGGGGGCGTCATGTAGGGGCGTCAATCGCTTCTCAAAAGTGGGGGGGGGGCATACCTTGATCAGAACTGATGCTAGCACGAAGCGCGAAGCCTTTACGGCGTGGGGGTTTGGGGCCCGCTTAAGGGCCCCCCAAAAAATTGGATTCTAGATGTTCTGTGGTGTGATCTGAAGCAATTTCTTACCACTTTCCTCCATGCTTTAACTAATATTTTCTTAGCAAAATATAATTATTTTAACATTTTTTTTGAGGTTGGAGTCATTGAATCAGCTATCGGTATTCTGAGCTACTGGTATAGGCCTGGGGTTGGGGGCCCGCTTAAGGGCCCCGAAAAACATTGGATTCTCGATGCTCAGTGGTGTGATCTGAGGCAATTTCTTACCACTTTAACCAATAATTATCTTAACACAAAAGATAATAATTTAAACATAATTTTCGAGGTTTTCTCAGCTAAAGGTAAAAGAACATTTTTTGAACATTGTTTTCGAGGTTGGAGTCATTGAATCAGCTACCAGAATTCTGAGCTATAGGCGTAGGGTTTGGGGCCCGCTTAAGGGCCCCAAAACATTTTGGATTCTAAATGCTCTGTGGTGCCATCTGAGGCGATTTCTGACCACTTTAACCAATATTTTCTAAGCAAAAGATACATTGAAGTACATAATAGGGCCCTGTAAATCAGACATGAGTTCAAAAATCTGGGGGGGGGGGGGACATTTGATATTGTGTCCCCCATCCTTCAAAAAGTGGGGGAACCAGTCCCCCTGTCCCCCCAGGATTGACGCCCCTGGCGTCATGTAGGTCAATGATAATTTTGTTAGAAACTCAAAATCTCACTGGGGGCAACTGGGGGGGGGGAACAAGGTTTCATGGGGTAGGGGGGGCGGTCCCCCCCCCCATGGCTACGCCACTGATTTCAAGGAATTTTAATTGGTCTATTATTATTATAAATTATAATAGAATAGTCAACTATTTGGTATATTATCACAGCCCTAAGCAGGAAGAATGAATCTGTGATTACCTCAACAGAATGTTGTGGTTAATGTTAGTTTACGTACTTTGAGGCTTAAATTCGACGTACTTCATGAGTCCGTAAGACCTTTATCATAATGATGTATGGTTCTAGAAAAGTATTGACACTGTACTATTATTTCCAGAAAATGACTTGACTACATGTATATGGCTCTCTCACTGACCACATAACCCGGCCTACTTCTGGATATCGGAACGTCAACATGGCCATTGTAGTAGGCGACTTTTTTTTTTTTGCCTAATGGTACAAGGCACCAATAGTGATCATTATGCCATTTGATAGGCTAAAAAAAAAGAATTTACTTTACATGAAAATAAGCCATACTGTCAAGTTTACAATGCACGACGTTGTTGCTAACTATACACTTGCCTACCACAATGGAGGCCAATCACGGGGAAACCGGATGTCATGTGGTTATTTGATGTCATACGATTGGACCTTATTGTAGGGGAGCATACAGGTTAATAATTATCATCTTAACAAAGTGCAAAGGATGTGATTTCCTTGCCAGATTAGGGCAGAGATGAAAGCAAATGGACCAAGAACTTCTGAATCATTTTGTAATTTAAAAGCCTAGGACTTTAGTATGGACATGTATATACATGTAGTTGCATTGCATGTACGGTATATGTACATGTACATGTACATGGATCAAGGAATGCTTTATGGACACATTTCAATTGATTATTCTGTTAGCACGGTAAAAGAGGCCAGAGAGGTAGAGAAATTAAACTGAGAGAAATTATGACAAGTAGAGCTTTAGCGAGAAACTGCAGAGTTTGTAACACATTGTAAAAATAACTCGCTAACAGGATGGACTTGGAAGAAACAAAAAAAGAGAAAATTCTAAACTTTACAAGACTTACACAGCATTTTCTTAATTTTTAATGGCATACATGTACAATGTATGTGGGTAAGTGTGAAATGAAACACAAGGAAATCATCTGATCTGAGGAAAAGTTGCACACCTGTATACGGCAATTATATCGTATTGTAAGGGCCATTTCAGTAACGGATCCAGCATTTATGGAAAGGGGGGGGGGGGGGGGTGCTGAAAATGGAGGCGAATACAAGTGGGGCATGTAGGCCTATTTGTTCATGGGTAAAGATGTCTGTCTTTAATGCAATTACAATGTAAATAGTTAGTTGACAGAAGAAGAAAGGTGGGGGGGGGGAAAGGTACTTCCTAAAAAAATATAAATTAATAAAAGTTTAAAGAAGGGGGGGGGGGGGAGGGGCCCCCATTCCCCCTGGATCTGCTTCTGATTTTACATCAATAACATGTAGGCCCTATTTAATGTACTAATAACATGGAAAAGGTATGGTGTACATGTAGGTACATGTATGTAGTTACAAATTAACAAGCCAGTTTAATTACAACGCCGAGCTTGGCAATTGTTTACAGATCTAAGCAAAATTGGGCGTAGGGTAACAGCTTAAAAGTTTGAATAGTCTTTGGAGAATTGTTTTTAAAGCTTGTGTGCTTTGCCAAATTGTCCTGAAAATTCGCTGTAAGTGCCACTTTGGTAACAATATGTGATGGGTAGTGTGACTAGTTGTATAACTCTTTTAAAACAGTATGAAAATTAATCTTGAACATCAAATATTTTACAAATAGTTTAGGGCTTGAACTCAAGAAAAATGAAAACTGAATAACGCTGATAGTTGTCAATCAAATATTGATTGTCATGATGATCTTTTATAATGTAATGCGTGTTATTAGTAACAGATCGTTTTGTTTTAAACTTAAGTATGCTTGTACATGGCTTTCAAATATGAATAAGAAAAGATGCGAATGTTACATTGCATTTACACGTAATTTTGTAAACGTTCAGCAAACATTTTCAGAACCATTTTAAATGTTTTGACATTTAGACATTCACAAAGGCTGATACGGTACATCTGCCTGTTGTTTCTGCAGACCAGCGTAATTGACATGATCAATCTGATTGACATCATAAATCTGATTGACATCATACATGTAAATAGCGGGCAGTCATTGAAAAGGAAAAAAAGTAATTTAAAACATACAATGTTTTGAAAAATGTATTTAGATTAAAAATATTTGTGTAAGCTTAAATATCACATCCTTAAGAAAAAAAGGAATGTTTTCCTTTAACACTAAATGTATGCAAAACTACACTATACTACTCTGGAAGTACATGTACGTAAGCTTCTTTTTATTTAAAAACAGCGATTATTCAGTGTGGAATTTTCGCAGCCAGTGAAATCACACAAAATACCTTCAAAAAATAGTTGATTCGACTGGTCATAATCAATGATATCAATTTAATACCAAAAAAAAAAAATCATGACAAATATGGAATTATTTTTAAATGTGTCAGACTTTCACTAGGACTTAAAGGGGAAATACAACATTTGCAAAAATCAAAAAATAAAACTAACAAGTTTTTACGAAATACCTTGCAGGATGTTGGTAAATTTCAGTCTAAAGCAGCCTGTAAAATTATGGCACCTGGTGTGAAGTCATTATCAAGAAAATGATATTTTTGTATACATTTCCGATGGTGGTCGGCCGACAATTGTTGAAAAAAACCTGACTATTTTTCAACTACTGCTCCAAATTTACCCTTTTTTTCAGTCGAAATTTTGTTTGCTATTGGTTACATGTTCATAAATGGGTGCAGCCCATCTAGACCGGTTCTCTTACCGTACAATTTTCCAGCATCTAAAAATCGATCCATTTCATCTTCAGTGGAGTCCGGGAACCAGACTACTTGAACATTTTTGTTTTTCTTGGTTTTTCCAACATTTTCGAAAACAAAACTTCAAACATGTCAGTGAAACAATAATGTGATCTATTATACTAACCCCTCAAATAGTTCATTTCTGAAAATTAAAGCAAAAACCAATGATGTACATTCCCTTTAATTTGTTTATTTTTTTTATAAAATGTTTATTGATCCATATTTGTATTTCTACACATTCTGCAATGCAAAAAAAAATAGAAGAAGAAAAATTGCTATCAAAAGATCGTTCAAGCCACACGTCAATTTTTAAAAATCAGCCAATTATTAACCACATGTACTTGGCTTGCCATTATATGCTGATAAGCAGTGATTCAATGGAAACAATAATTAATATATCCCAGCTTTAAGGCTTCTCTAAAAAAAATCTACTTTTGATAATTTGTGAATAATAATGTGTCATTACAAAATGTTCATGTTCTTCATTTTTCCAAATTAAAGAGTTACAGGTAACACACAAAAAAATCCCAGTAGTGGAAGATTGGTTCCTGCCTCCACAAGGAGTCAGACAGACCAATGGAAGGACCAGAAACCAGTCTACAGCCATCGATTCTGGGTGTTTGTCTGCTTTTTTAAATTCAATATGGATTCTGTGTTTTGCGTTTTTTTTCTGTACTTCTTATAAATATCATTATTGTGTGAATGGAACAAAGGTGGTATTTCTAAAAATGATGCCTTGTGGAGACCTGGGTATAATACGGAACAAAAGATTGTCAAGATCTTCACAAGGCAATTTCTAAAGATGAATAGGTTTCCACAAGGATTTCACTAATTCACTGATTTTACTCAAAACATAGGAATTTTAAAAGTATTGTCACTAATTAAAGTATTTTATGTAAGGGACATTTGGTCAGAATTTACTCCCTGTAAAGTAATTCTGGTTAAACATGTTAAATAGGAGCATTTTGAAAATATATCTTTCGACCCTCTCACGATTTTGGACAAGAGAACAAAGCGATGTCTCCACAATACAAATTTGAGTATGGGTGGGGTTCAATTCATATCTGAAATATACATCCAGAACTAAAATAACACATGGAGTGTCATCTGATTCTTTTGTGATTTACTTCAGTCTCAAGATTCTTAATTTTTAGGGTATAAAATGGAAATGCATCAACTGGTCAATTGAGTACCATCGGTGCCATCTTTAGACCACAGAATTGTATTTTATTGTTTGCACATTTTCTTACCCTCATTTTATTTCACTCATTTGAGTGCTAATTTGGGCTCAAATGGACTAAAAGTATAAATGCAGGATCGTTAACATCCTCCGGCAATTTTCATTCCTAATTTTTTTCCTTACAAGAATTTCACCAGGAGATATTAAACTCTATGCCAGGCGTTCCAGCAAAATGAGACATACATGTAACTGGACAGAGAATGAAATGGGGGTTTGCAGGTATTATGAAAGCGAATAGTTTCTCCTTGTAATTCTGTTTATTGCTCTTCAATTAGACATTCCGTTGACAAGTTATAGCTGTACAAGGTTCACATTTATCAACATGTCAAAAAAGAACATGTAAAATGCTGAGAAAAAGGCCTTGAGGCATGCAACTGGGAAGTCACAAAAAAGAGGAAATTCAAATCTTTCCAAGGCTTTGTACAGTGTTTGTCTATTTTCAATGGCACACATGGGAGGCAAAAAAAGAGGAAATCAGCTGATCCAAGGAAAAGTTGCACGCCTGG
Organism: Patiria pectinifera; assembly: GCA_029964075.1. Classification (NCBI taxonomy): domain Eukaryota; kingdom Metazoa; phylum Echinodermata; class Asteroidea; order Valvatida; family Asterinidae; genus Patiria; species Patiria pectinifera. The sequence goes on along the minus strand of CM057147.1, from coordinate 33,327,154 downwards.
GCCTTTACATTTTTACTGTTGTGAAGTCGTGAAAAATGAAAGATACCCATTGTTTCCCATTAAAAATATTTTTATTCCGTAATTTTTTTTAACTATTTCCTTTATGCATATTATGCATATATCAAAATATTACAAATTTCAATAAATTATCTTAAACTTAGAAAAGAAATCCCCCCCATTCGGTATTTTGTATTTTTCTCCACTACGGTCTCTGCCCAGTTCTGTCTCATTTTGCCAGAACGCATCACATACTATGCTCAGGCTTTCAAGCAGACCTAGGTGAAAAAAATAGGAGAAAAATAGGAGCAAATATCCCCCCCCCAAAAAAAAAAAGAAGAGGAAAAGTAGGAATACTTGAAAGCCTGATGCTAAATTATAAAACAGATTGGTTTCAAAATTTAATCAGAATTGCTCGCTTTTTGTTAAAGCCTACTGCACTGACTGACAAACAAGAATAAATGAAAATACTGCACGGTCACAACTTGCCCTTTCATTCAACAATGTAAGGCCCACAGGTACTGAACAGTTGATCAGCGAGGCAATTCAGGTTTAGTGAAGCATGGGGTCATGTGACCCTTTGTCAGTTGGCGGAAATAAACCTGGTCGCCATATTTACTAATGCTGTTGTACTGAAGAGGTTAGAGCTAAAACTTTACCATGATAAGCGAAGATACTTTTACTGAAGCAGTCAGATTTCATATGGAGTTAAACTTGTGTGCAGGATCATCTGGAGACTGCATTTCACTGCACTACTGGTGAGTTTTTAGTCAGACAAATCCAACGTCTGTGGACCAGCATGTTTAACTTGAGTTTTGTCATTTCTTTACACAGGGCACACCCCAATATTTCAATCAGGTTTTATTTGGGATCCTACAAATATTACTACATATACTAGAAAGTCTTAAAAACATCAGATAATGAAGACCAATCATATACCATGACCAGGCGCGGTTCTAGAACCAATATTTTGGGGGGGCTAGCACGGATCCAGAATTTTTTCAGGGAGGCGTGCTGAAATGTTGACCGGTTATTTTTTTCCAGACACTTAGGCCTCCGAAAATCAATAGGTGGGGGGGGGGGGGGGCACGCCATATTTTCAATGGGGAGCGCCAATAAAATCATTCACACTATATTAACTAATGTACCCTTGCCACGGCTATTTCTGCTTTAGGGGGAGACCATTCGCATGTACATCACAATCCTTCTTTTGGCTAATGCAATTTTTTTTTTTACGGAATTTATTTTGGGGGGGCTAGACAAATTTTTTGGGGGGCTGTACCTAGCCCCCCCGTAGAACCGCGCCTGACCATGACATCAAAAGATCCTGAATGATTATCACCTTGCTACAATGTATCTTTGGGAAAGGTAACATAAAATCAACTATGCATTTGTTTTATCACACAATTCAAGTCATGCAAAATAATTCAGCAAAAGCAGAAAAGGAACCCAAAATTCTCAACAAAATTGTTGGTCGAAAACCAACAGGTAAAATTCAGCCACTAATTTCCACGTCAATACATGTATGTTGTGAATGTAACAGTTCAACATTTTCTTAAGTCTGACTGATTTTAATTGGGGAAGGTTTATTAAATGAAAGAAAACATAATTGAAGACAGTTTATCAACTTTTGATCTGAATAAATGGCATTCAAGATTCCTAATTATGCAGGCAAAATTTTTGCTGCGCAACAACCCCTGGTCCAATATTTATGTTTTTGGTGTCAAAAGATGCCCAAAGCTCGAGGCTAAAACGTCATAAAAGCTCAGGTTGCGAAAAAAAATGTTTTAGAGGATTCCCCCCCCCCCCCCGGACCTTTTAGGGTTAATTGTACCAGTAAGCAAAACCTGTGGGCTAGAGATCCCTCTTTTTGAATAAGGAACCTTAAGTGACAAATACACTTCAAAAGAGAATCAACAAATCTGTGGTATGAATTATGGACTTATTTTGAATATTTGAACATTAAGTTCAATTAAAATTTAAATAACTTATCATACATTTGCCTACATGTAAATGACTTTTTGAATGAGACTTTGCCCAAAAGAAATCAGCCCACATTCAGTTTGAAAATAATGATTTTAAGAATTTCGAATAATTGGCTGCCAGACAATAATTCCATTATAGTGGGGTAGGCTGGTTCCAGCCCCACAGTCAGCATCAATAATGTATGGATGGGAGCCAGCCTACTCATGAAGCAGATCTGTTTGTGCCCAAAACAAAATCTTAATTTCAGAGAGTTGCAGAAGTAAAAAAAAAAATAACAGCGTTGCTGTTGAAACCCCTCAGCCAGAGTCAAGTTATCATCCGGAAACCATTAACCTTTAACTCACCACGGTGACCTTGACCTTTGACCTCTTGACCCCCAAACCAATCCCAACTTGCCTACTCCCAACGGCAACCCCCTACCAAAGTTAAACATCAAAATCTCATTTCTAACCCAAGTTATCATCCGGAAACCATTTACATTTAACTGACCACGGTGACCTTGACCTTTGACCTTTTGACCCCAAAACCAATCCCAATTTGCTTCTCCCAAGGGCAACCCCCTACCAAAGTTAGACATCAAAATCTTATTTCTAACTCAAGTTATCATGCGGAAACCATTTACATTTAACTCACCATGATGACCTTGACCTTTGACCTTTTGACCCCAAAACCAATCCCAACTTGCCTACTCCCAAGGGTAACCCTCTACCAAAGTTAGACACCAAAATATCATTTCTAACTCAAGTTATCATCCGGAAACCATTTACCTTTAACTCACCACTGTGACCTTGACTTTTGACCTTTTGACCTCAAAACCAATCCCAACTTGCCTACTCCCAAGGGTAACCCTCTACCAAAGTTAGACACCAAAATCTCATTTCTAACTCAAGTTATCATCCGGAAACCATTTACCTTTAACTCACCATGGTGACCTTGACCTTTGACCTTTTGACCCCAAAACCAATCCCAACTTGCCTACTCCCAAGGGCAACCCTCTACCAAAGTTAGACACCAAAATATCATTTCTAACTCAAGTTATCATCCGGAAACCATTTACCTTTAACTCACCACGGTGACCTTGACCTTTGACCTTTTGACCTCAAAACCAATCCCAACTTGCCTACTCCCAAGGGCAACCCCCTACCGAAGTTACAACCCCAAACGACATTTTTAACTCAAGTTATCATCCGGAAACTAAGCTGCCCGGACGGACGGACACACACACACACACAGACTGACATAGGGACGGACGCCCTAGGCGATGACAATACCCCTCGAGCCTCTCGACTGAGGGGTAAAAAGGAACAGAGGATTTTTTGTTGGAATAAAACTTACAATTTGTTAACTCAATTTAATAACAGAACTTAAGTTTGACAAAGAGCAGGGAGAACAAAACTTTAAAAATTTGTAGACATAATGGCTGAGCTCAAATTCATCCATAATCCATATAACTTGCTGTAATTTTTATAACAAATTTGTTTCCCAAACACATCCAAGTACATGTTCATGAATACATTTTTGGGTGCAGTCTGCAAAGGCTTGTTTCCACAGATGTTGCAACTGATTTTCTTTTCCCACTGTGAGTTAATTTATTTATACAGAGTCAATTTCAACAATTGATAAAGTTACCAAAAATGTAATCAACAAGCACCTGATAAATTATGTGCATTGTGATCACAGTTCAACGTTTCCTCACACAAATGTTGTTTTATTTTTGCTTTGGTTGAATGTACAGATCTGTGAGAATTTGTGCAACTTTTTCAGACACTCAACAAAAAAAGAATGGCGAGTGGTGGTGCAGCTGAGGTTCTGGGAAAGATTGGCGAGCATCATCTAGAATGCTCCATTTGCTTGACCCGTTTCAATGAACCCAAATTTCTCGACTGTTTGCATACTTTTTGCTTCAACTGTCTCCAAAACCTTAGACAAGGTGAAGATCCCCAAGGTGATAAACTGAAATGTCCCCTGTGTAGACGTGAAACAATCCTTGGAAGAAAAAGAGTCGAAGACTTGCCTACTAATCTCACTCTGAGTGCCTTAGTGGAGGAGTTTACAATACAGGAACAGCTTTTAAAAGGTCAAGGGTCAGAGATCAAATGTCAAAGCTGTGATGCAGAAAATGCCGCAATCTCATTTTGCATGGAATGTCCGCATTTCCTGTGTCAGAATTGTAAACGTACGCATGAACGTTTCCCAGCAACAAAATTTCACGAAACCTTCACGATGGCTCAACTCCAATCAGGAGAAGTTGCCTACAAGAGTAAACTAAGAGAAAAACCAAAATGTGACAAACATGCCGATCAGAATATAAACATTTACTGCAACACATGTGAGCTGTTTGTATGCACAACTTGCTCTGTTCTGAAACATGAAAAACACTCTCGTTCTGACATATCAGAAGCTTTTGAAGAATGCAAACAGGAAATTGCAAAGCTGCTGACAAAGGCCGAAAAGAAAAAAACAGCACTGAGCAATGCCAAAGAGAGGACAGTCAAATTCCATAAGAAACTGGATTGCATGTTTGAGTCCACCAACAAGAAGATCTCCCAAAAGGCTGACAAGGAGGTTGTTAGGATCAGGGAGACGGAGAAGAAACTCAAGAAAGAAGCGAAAGAGATCTACGAAGACAATGTCAAGACATTTGAGACTGCTCAAAACAACAACAATAAAAAGCTCAAAGAAGCAGAGCAGACACTGGATGAGGTGAATCAGCTTATGGCTCAAGAAATTCAGAATGAGATTTTGGGTCTCAAACCAAAACTCTTGCAAAACCTCAACGAGTTGATGGAGAAACAGCCAGAGAATGTGCCTGATGAGTTACACTGCATTGACTTTCATGAGGGTGACGAGAAGACACTAGGCAGGCTGATTCTGAAAGATGAGTGGAGATTGAAGAAACAAATTGCATATACAGGTACAACTGATTCTGTTGCAGTTTTCTCCGATGAAATAGTCACAGTTAACAAAAGCAGCAAAGAGCTAGTGAGTCACATACCATCAAGCATCCGCCAATCCCCCGTCACTTCCCGAAAGCTCAATATGCCAGACCTGAGAGATCCAGACCAAGTTGCAGTCAACCAATTGGACCAGCTCATCGTACTTGACAGTCCTCTAGTCAAGACCTTCAGCAGAGAATATAAGCTTCTCCATAAGTTCCAGCCAGGAAGAGGGTCAGACAGCAAACCAACCTGCCTGGCAGTGGACGACAACAATCTGATAGCAGTGGGCTACCAGGTATGCACGTCATGCAAACATGTTTGGGATTTTAGGGTAAAACAATTGACTACCAGTACATCTTGTGCCAAACTAACACAATGTAAGCAATTAATTCTGTCATGTTTTCAATATGCCACCAGGCCTAATTCCATGCTCAGTGCTTCTGTTTTGTGCAACTGCAGTGTACTGGGGTAAGCAGAAGTATTTGTAAAAGGGTTAGCTATAAGGAAATACGTTCCAAATGATTGTTAAACTTAAAATAACATGGATTCCTTTCTTTACTACCATCACCAGGCCAAGCAAGAGATCGGCCTACACAATCCAGACGGAACCCTCCTCAAGAAACTACCAGCACCAGGGATCAGTGATCAACTGGCCATCAGCAACCAGCATCTCATCTACACCAAACCTACTGAGGATAAACTGGTTGCACTAGATCACAATGGTGAGATGATATTTGAGGTAGATGCATATATAAAGGGCCCCCATAGTGTTTGTTGCGACAGTCAAGGCAATATTTACATATTTAAAAGATTTTACAATTATTTCAATGTCTTCAGGCCTGATGGGCAAAACACTGGAACCCCCATTCATTGTGACCTACCATATTTAGGTTATAGCATGGCCTTCACACCTACAGGTGATCTAGTGATAGGTACAGAAGAGACATTAGAATTCTATCAACGTGATTAAAGACTTCCAAACTTCACGAAATTAATATCAAACCCCCCTTCTCCCCCCCCCAAAAAAAAAGTTAAAAAAAAGAGAAGGCAAACCTAGTAAATTTTGTCACAGAACCCATAAAACTCCATTAAACAGACAAGAATGACTATTCATGTAGAGTGATAGGTGGCTAGTTCATGTACAGGTACATGTACATATATGTGGCCTAGAAATGGGCTGGATTTAGCCCATTCATTGGCATTATGGGGTAATTTTAGTTCAAATATTCGGGCCTAGGTGAAAAGCAAGTCTTAAAGTACCGGTAAGTATCATAGTAAACCTGCCCTCATCATTCAAACGTGATCATTTTGCAAACAATTTTCACTTGCAAATTTTGAAGAAAAAAAATGTTTTGTTCAACCTAAAACTACATGTAAAAGGCAGAAAGTATGTTTACGTAAGTAAAAGAGATTATCTTTAAAGATTGAGATGAGAAGCAGTATTTGGATAACGAAAAACTCTTATGCTTTGTAATCCAGTATGAGCTGCAATGATCCAAATACTGGGTGATGGATTAAGGTGACTGGGGAATTAAGAATTAAAATTGGAACTTGACTTGTGAGATTTAATTGATTCAATCCATTCACAATTGTAATGTTGCGCATTTTTGCATTTATACGATTATTCTACATGTAATTTGTACTTGATCAAATAATCAAATATTCAAATCAATCAGGATTTGTGGGCACTTGCAATCATCAAACAGTGCAAGCTTGTAAAAATAATACAAAGAACATCATATACACGTATTTGTGGGCACTTGCAATCATCAAACAGTGCAAGCTTGTAAAAATAATACAAAGAACATCATATACACGTATGTATGAATAGATATTTTGAGTTAGCGGAATGATTGATATTTGACAGATAAAAGAACAAATTTGAGCTACCAGTCCTCACAGCTCTTAAACCATGATTCTGAAGTGGCTTTAGACAAAAGGTGTCATTTTGTAACAACAGTAAAACCATGCAACTTCAACATCTACTTGAGACCGCTCACATTTTTCTTATATTTGAATGGAAAAACAGCTAATTCAGACATTTGGTGGATAACAGAATAGTGAACTATACTAGATCTTTATGATGCTGACACCATTTCAGTCATGCTACCTGTATCCAATAACAGCACTGAATAATAACAGCAATAATATGTGATGGTACCATAGTGTGATTGTACGCGACTGCTTACGTGTATGTATAGCTCTTAAAAGGTATGAAAATTAACAACAAATATTTTGCAAGTAGTTTAGGGCTTCATTTAAGAAACCGATGTTTATTGAGGCATGCCTTGCCTTGGAAATAATGATGACAGACCTCAATCAAATTTCAGTTTTCATGATGATCATTTACAATGTAATGTGTACTATTAGTAACGGATTGTGTTGTCTTAAACATGCATGTAAGTATGCTTGTACATGGCTTCCAAATGTGGAGAAGAAAATAAGGATGTGACTTTGCGTTTAATTTTGTAAACGTTCAGCAAATATTTAAGGAACCATATAACCGTTTAAACGTTTAGCCCTTTCACAAAGGCTGACGCCTGCCCGTTACCGGTATGTCTGCAGACCGGTGTGATTGACATGATTCAACAATGAATGACATATAGCAAGTAGCAGGCAGTCATTGAAAAAGTAAAAGCGTAACTGCACAAGCACGTTACCCCTAGATGTAATCAAGTAATGCAGTGCTTCTAAGGATTTGTAAATCACAAATGTTTTAAAACATTCTTAATTATTTGTGCTAAGTATGTTTAACCCTAACAACCCTGAGCCCATCAAGCTCCAACAGCGGGTTTTGCTTGATTTTGGCAGGGTTGGTACCGAACACTGGCCAGTTGGTGTTGGACTTTGATTGACTGGGTACCAAAGGCCCAGGGAGACCCTGTTGAATTTTGTGAGGTTCGGGGCAGAAGGGCATGAGATTTGTGAACACGTTGGAGTTCACTGGCATTTCTTCGTGGGTATGCTCACCCACGGTCCTCAGCACAGCTTGTGGTCAAATGTGCATGTACATATTGCTTTATTTCGTTAGATTTGGTACCATCCCTATCCAATCACTCGACAATGCATAGGCCCATCCATACCAAGTCAATCAAACTCCAACAGTTGGAGTTTGGCAGGTTTAGTACTGTTCCCCGTACATAAGGCCTGTTGGAGTTTGGCAGTTTTGGTACCAGTGCTTACAGACCTGTATGCAGCTGTTGAAATTTGTTAGGTTTGGTATCCTTTCTAGTGCAAGAGCCTAGGGGGTTAGGGTTAACTTAAAAGAAAGATTACATGAAAGTAGGTCCCTTTTTATATTTTGAGTTTTATTTAAACGTTTTGGAACATTTGTAAATAGATTTAGAATATTTTTTGTTTAAACTTGAAAAAGTCACATCAAGAATAAAACTGGAAATGTTTTCCTTAAACACTAAATGTATGTGTATATTACTGTGAGAAGTACTACTGAACTATTTTTTTTTCATTTGAAAACAGCGACATTTCAGAAATTGTTGCAGCCAGTGAAATCACACAAAATGTGATGATTCCATGCTACTGGTCATCACTAAGGATAACAGTTTAAAGCAACTGCATCATAACAAAATGGAATTTTTGTTAAAAGTGTCGCATTTTTACCAGGGTTAAATTTTTGTTTTACTTTTTCTTTAAGTCCAAACTTTATCACAAAAAAATGCATCAGGACTCCGACTCGTGAAACAGAAACAGAAATTCTTTAAAATGAATCATATTTTCACTTGCGTTCAGATTCTGTTTTGGCTTTTCTACAAGAAGTGCAACATGTTATGTAACAAATGTCTATTGCTTCATCTTTATCTTAACACTTTGCAACTCATCAAAATATTGTTCTTACTTTTTCATGCTGCTATCCATGCAGCCAATATTTGCAAAGCCATTCTTTCAAACAAAGCCAATTTTGAACTACCGGTATGTGGCTTGCCATATCTGTTGATTAATAGTGTTTCAATGAATAGTGAAGTCAACAACCACTTCTTAAATAATCTTTAAAAGTACTCTTTAAAATTGCTGCCATCTGTATTTGCATATTTGAAATTTGTGAACGATAATGCATCATTACTAAACCAATTTGGTGTTTGGTGCTTCTTTTTTTTCCCAAGTTACATGAACAATAATCATCCACTACTGGAAGACTGGTTTCTGCCTCCTACAATATTCAGTCAGACTGATTTATCATATGGATTTTTTGCGCCAGGGTAATATGAATCAAATTAGGTTTTGCCCGCTGCTGTGTACATCAGATTCAAACCGGCCAACCGATCCCGTTAGCTCGGTGATCGAGTGGTAAGACCAGTGAAGTCAACAACCACTTCTTAAATAATCTTCAAAGATGCTCTTCAAAATTACTGGCGTCTGTATTTCTACATTTGAAATTTGTCAATGCTAATGCATCATTACTAAACCAATTTGGTGTTTGGTGCTTCTTTTTTCCCCAAGTTACATGAACAATAATCATCCACTACTGGAAGACTGGTTTCTGCCTCCCACAATATTCAGTCAGACTGATATATAAAACATCATCAGGATAAAAACTAGTCCACGGCACTGGTTTGTGTTTGTTTTCTTAATTAACATTAAAAAATCTCGTTTCTGTAGATTGTACTTTTTTTATGTATTGTGTAACAGATAGAATTATTGCATGAATTAAGAGAATTGTAATGGTGGTGGGGTAAAAGGGGCACAATAAAATTTTCCTTGAAATTTTTGTTGTTGCTTTTTTTATATTTATCTTGAGTTTTTTGTGTGATTTACTTCGGTCTCAAGGGTCTATTTTTTCAGGTATATTATTTTATAAACCAATCATCTGTGCAAGACTTGTGCAAATTTTCTAAACACAGAGTTTTTTTCTCCAGATTTTGCACACTTGTTCTGTTACACCTGACGTTTATGATTTTATAACTCTGATACACTCCTTAATGCAGTCATCCTCCAAGAGTGATTATGAATAGCAAACTACCGTACCTGCCCAACAAATGAAAAATCTTTTGAAATCATTCCTAATGATACATGAACTACATGATGTACAAAGTACCACGGTAACAGGCACAGGACAAATGTCACACTTTGGACCCTCAACTTATAGAATGACCTGTAAATTGCAGAATCATAGAATCTCTAATGCTTCTAGTTTGGTTCTTTAGTTTGTAACAAGAAATTAGGCCAGGAGATATTTACCTATGCTAGTACAGTACATTTTAAAACAGACCTTGATTTCATGCTTTTGTTTAAACATAAAAAATTGTAACCATCAGAGTGGTTCTTGAGTCTGGAGTGCTGAATGGCAACACATGGCAACCAATCAAAACTGATATGCAAATGATAGATGTTTTCAGCAGATGACGTAATCCCACCTCACCTTTTCTTTCCATAACACAAATGTGAAACATTATTTGCTTAACACAACACCCTGAAAGGCTGAACAAATCCTTGTCATCTGATTGGTCACTTGTTAACTGGTACCCAGGTATGATGAATGTAGAGCCATCAGAGCCACTAATAGTGTGACCATGCAATGGAACTTCTATACACTGTGCAATGGAACTTCTATTTTTGGGATGCGGCCGCCGTGCATAGCGACGAATAACGAATAACACTTGATCAACTACCCACCATTCAGATGACTGGGATTTTCATCAGGCGTTGTACAAAACAATGAAAGGTACCAAGTCCACATGTATTGAAAAACAGTATCAGAGATATAATTCAAAAAGGTGGGGTCATACGACTTATTGGTAGTTTGTGGATATAACCCAGCCGCCATATTTGCTAGTGCTGTTGTACTGCAAAAGTTTGAGACTTCAAAGAAATAAGTGTAATAACTTTATCTGAGGCAGGTAGATTTCATTTGAAGACTGCTAACTTGTTTGCTGGATCATCTGGAGGCTGCATTTACATGTAACTGCACAACTGGTGAGTTTCTAGTCAGAAAATCCAACTTCTGTGGATCAGCATTTGATAATTTATTTTTTGTCATTTCTTTGCCCTGGGCACACCCCAACATTTCAAACAGGTTTCACTGGGATTCTACAAAAATTACAACATACAAGAAGTCAAAAGCACATGAGATAATGAAGAACAGCCATACCATGATGTCAAAAGATATGGAGTGATTATCACCTTGGTATCTTTGGAGGGAAAAAACTTAGTACATTTGTTTTATCGCACAATTCAATTAATGCAGAATAGTTCTGCAAAAGCAAAAAAGGACCAAAAAAGGCTCAAATCTCAATAATCTTTTTTGGGGGAAACTTTTCCATCTAACCATTCTAAAAGCAATCAACAAGATTAATTTAACTATATTGCACTGAGCAGTGACCAATTTTAAGAAAAGGTCTATTGAGAGGCTTGCGCCACTCTTCGATTGTGGTTTTGGGATGTCATTTGTCACAGAGGGAAAGGCTATGGTTGCCAATCAAGGCAGGTGGGGAAAAAAGAGATTTCACCATGAAAAGTGGCGCAAGCCTCTCAATAGACCCTTGCATAAAATTGGTCACTGCTCAGTCAATCGTGAATGTAATGACATGATCAGGGTGTCATTTTAAAGAGGAGATTCAACCCCAACAGAGGATATCTCCCTTTGATTCACATGTGCCCTACTTCTGTTTCAATTAGCAATGATATCTCGGTTTCGTTTTTTTTTATTATCCATCCTGTATGTGCAATGATTTGTGCACAGGGATCAAAGTTCATCGTTTCCTCTCAAAAATGTTCTTCCAACACGTCCAATAATAACAAATGTTAACAAACATCGTTTAATTTTTGCTTTGGTTGAATGTACAGATCAGTGAGAATTTCTGCAACCATTTTTTCGGACACTCGACGAAAAAAGAATGACAACAGGTGGTGCAGCTGAGGTTCTAGGGAAGATTGGGGAGCGTCATCTAAAATGCTCCATCTGCTTGACCCGTTTCACTGAACCCAAATTTCTTGACTGTTTGCACACTTTCTGTTTGAGCTGTCTCAAAAACCTTAGACAGGTTCAAAATCCCCAAGGTGTCAAACTGAAATGTCCCCTGTGTAGACATGAAACAATCCTTGGAAGAAAAAGAGTTGAATATTTGCCTAATAATCTCACTCTGGGTGCCTTAGTGGAGGAGTTTACAATACAGGAACAGCTTCTAAAAGGTCAAGGGTCAGAGATTAAATGTCAAAGTTGTGATGCAGACAATCCAGCAATCTCATTTTGCATGGAATGTCCCCATTTCCTGTGTCAGAATTGCAAAAGTGTACATGAACGTCTGCCAGGAACAAAATCTCACAAAACCTTCACGATGACTCAACTTCAATCAGGAGAGGTTGCCTACAAGAGTAAACTAAGAGAAGAACCAAACTGTGACAAACATGCCAATCAGAATCTAAACATATACTGCAACACATGCAAGCAGTTGGTATGCACAACTTGCTCTGTTCTGAAACATGAAAAGCACTCTCGTACTGAAATATCAGAAGCTTTTGATGAATGCAAACAGGAAATTTCAGGCCTGATCACAGAGGCTGAACAGAAGAAAAGAGCACTGTGCAATAAAAAGATATACATGGTCAAGTCCCACAAGAAACTGGATTCCATGTTTGCGTCCACCAACAAGAAGATCTCCCAAAAGGCTGACAAGGAAGTTGCTAGGATCAGGGCTTGGGAGCAGAAAATCAAGAAAGAAGTGCAGAAGATCTATAAAGACAAAGTCAAGACATTTGAGACTGCTGAAAACAATAACAATAAAAAACTCAAAGAAGCAGAGCAGACACTGGATGAGGTGAATCAGCTTATGGCTCAAGAAATCCAGAATGAAATTTTGGGTCTCAAACCAAAACTCTTGCAAAACCTCAAAGAGTTGAAGGAGAAACAGCCAGAAAATGTGCCTGACGAGTTACACTACATTGACTTTCATGAGGGTGACGAGAAGACACTAGGAAGGCTGATTCTGAAAAATAAGTGGAGATTGAAGAAACAAATTGCACATACAGGTACAACTGATTCTGTTGCAGTTTTCTCTGATGAAATAGTCACAGTTAAGAAAAGCAGCAAGGAGCTACATGTAGTGAGTCACGTATCATCAACCAGCTGCCAATCCCCCGTCACTTCCCGAATGCTCAATATGCCAGATCTGAGGGACCCACACCAAGTTGCAGTCAACCGATTGGACCAGCTCATCGTACTTGACGGTCCTGTCGTCAAGACCTTCAGCAGAGAATATCAGCTTCTCCATCAGTTCCAGCCAGGAAGAGGGTCAGTCAGCAAACCAACCTGCCTGGCGGTGGACGACAACAATCTGATAGCAGTGGGCTACCAGGTATGCACGTCATGCAAACACGTTTAGAATTTTAGGGTAAAACAATTGACTACCTTGTGCCAAACTAACACTTGTTAATAACAGGCCAAATTCAGAAGTCAGTGCCTCTCCAATTGAACAACTGCAGTGTAGGCCTACTGGAGAAAACTGGGTTAACTAAAGGTTGACATTCTATGTCCCACGGATTGTAATAATAAATATGAACTTCAATTCTTTCCACACCACCAGGACAAGCAAGAGATCAGCCTACACAAGCCAGACGGAACCCTCCTCAAGAAACTACCAGCACCAGGGATCAGTGATCAACTGGCCTTCAGCAACCAGCATCTCATCTACATCAAACCTACTAAGGATAAACTGGCTGCGTTAGATTACAATGGTAGCACAGCATTTGAGGTAGATATAAAGGACCCCAAGAGTGTTTGTTGTGACAGTCAAGGCAATATGTACGTATGTTCTAAGGTACCCTATTTGCGTCACCCGCAAAGTACTCAGGAATTCTCAAGATTTACACATACGTGTATTAATGTCTTCAGTCCTGATGGACGAAACATGGGGCCCCTATCCCACATTGGTACCGGTGACCCACCATGTCCTTATGGCCCAGTTAGCATGACCTTCACACCTACAAATGATCTAGTGATAGGTTCAGAAGATTTATTAATATTCTATCAACGTGTTTAAAGACTTCATGAAAATAGCATCAATCCCCCCGCCCCCCACCAAAACAGGCAAGCCTAGTTAGCTGGTCCCAGAGTGCACACAATTCCATTAAACCGATTCAGAATGGCCATTCACTGGAAGTCTTTTCATGCATCTGGTCTTAACAATGGGCCGGATTTACAAGGGTTATCCTAGGTCAAATATTTGGGCCAAGATGAGACTAAGTCTCAGTGCAACTGCAAGAATCAAAATAAAGCTGCCCTCATCATTCCAACATGATAATTTTGTAAACAATTCTCACTTTACATATTGCACAGCTAAACAATTCATTCAACCTCAAAGTCAGATAGTTAAAGAAAAAACTTTAATGATTGCGATAAGAAGCAGTATTTGGATATAAACGCAAAAACACTTGTGCTGCAATGACCAAAATACTGGGTGATAGATTAAGGTGACTTGGGGATTAAGAATTAAAATTGCAATTTGTCACCCATTATTTCATTTAATCTATTCACTAAATCAGTAGTGCTGTGAATGTAAATTTAGTATTCAATTATTTTAATTATTCTAGTTTTAACTGTGTCAGCCATAAAACTGGCCATCAAACTGGATTTTCTGGCACTTGCAATCGTTGAACCTTGCATGTAGTTCAAAATATAAAGAACATCATTTAGCTGCATGTATCCCTACATATATTTTCAACGTACATGTAGCAGAATTAATGCCCCCCCCCCCCCAAGATCTTGGACATCAAGTGACGAAATATTTTGAAACTCGGTACATGCATGGAGCAACTCATTAGGAACATATAGGTCATATAGGTCAAAGGGTTTAGGAATTATAGTTAATTAATTATTCATATGTACGAATGGTAATTCTGCTCTGTGTACATGACGTACCGGTACATGTATATATGGGAAAAGTCAGTTTTTGCCGGAAAATTGTTTGTTACGCGGCAACCCGTTGTCCGATTTTTAATCACAAAAGATGAGCAAGGCTCGAGGCTAAAAAGTCATAACAGCTCGGGTCACGAAAAAAAATTGTTTTCAAGGCTATTGACATGTTTGATGAGTGGGTAGCTTTTGACATGTTTGATGAGTGGGTTGCATTTGACAACAATAAAACCAGGCACCTTATACAATTAATATAACATTTTGCACATTTTTCATCATCTCCTCGAGTCAACTCACATTTTTAGAGTATTTGAAATGTTTGAATAGAAAAACAGCTTTTTGGATATTTGGTAGATGATAGATTACGTATATTCAAATATTTGGTATATTAGGTAAAGACCTACACAGTAGCAATGATTCTGTGACTGCCTCAGTAAAAAATGCTGTGGTTAATGTTGGCCTACATTTGTACTTCCAACTTAAAATCGATGTACTATAAGAGTTATTTTAGTGACAGTCCTAATAATGCTTAATGTACATGGCTTGCATAGATAAGAGTATTCAAACTTGCTTGTAGAATTTGACCTGACTATGGGCTCTGTGCACAAGTACCCCTTCAATGGCCAGAAACGGAGAGTTGGGGGAGACCAAGACTGGTTCCCGGTCCATCCACTGAATATTTTGAATGATCCAAATTTATTGGGGTGAGGATTAGTCTGTTGAACCATCGCAAGTTAAATTTGAATGTAATCGCGCGCCGACACCGCCTGATGCTCGCTCGCAAAGTCACTATGGCTTAGCTCTGTGCACATGCAGGATAATAACCGGGTACATGTAAGTCGTGCGTACTTCGCACGCGAACCAGTACAGCATGCACACATGGTGTCCCATCCATGGGGTTCTCAAAAGTGGCAAAAACGCGCCCTCTTTTGTTGGTGCATTGAGCCCATAGGACTTTCTCACTGACCATGTGACCCAGCCTACCATTACATCCAGCTACAGGAAAGTCAGCATGGCCATTGTAGTAGGCAAAGATCATATAGCGCACCATGCAGTTGGTAAAGACAGTAGGCAAGTCTTCAAAGCTGTGATGATGGCAAAAACTGTGAGAAAAACACGAAACCCACATCCAGTGCTGGGTCCGCATGATTATGACAACTGTACACGGCGCAGGTACTGGTAGTGACCGTTGTGCAATTAGATAACGAATAACATGTTCTTTTACATGAAAATAAGCCCTGTCTAGCATACAGTGCACAACATGGTTGGTAACCAAACTCTTGCCTAGCACAATGGCGGCTGACTGATCACAGGGCACCGGGATCTGGTCATGTGGTACTTTGAGATCATATGATCGGAACCTACCGTATTGTCAGGAAGCATACAATAATAATCATCATCCGAACCATGTGTAAAGGATTAGATTTCCTAGCCAAATTAAAATTGAGTTCGGAGAAATATCTAAAAAGCACATGAACAAGGAACTTCTGAATTCTTTTGTACATGTAGGTAAAAGTTTGAAATGTCTTTAGTGTGCTTGTATATAAGGCTGCATTGCATGCGTATGGATCAAACGAATCCTTTATTTACACATTTTAATGGATTATTCTATAAAATTGCTATATTTTGTCCAAAAAAATAGACAGGAACCAGGAGACCAGTAAAGTAATAGCTTAAAAGCTTGAATAATGTTTAAGGGAATGTTTTTACAAGTTGTAAATGTTCCAAAATTGTCATGAAAATGGGCTTTAGCAGCCACTTTAGCAATAATATGTGATGGTACCGTAGTACAGTATGCTTGTACGTGACTACATGTATTATAAAAAAGTAATGAAAATTAATCTTGAACAACAAATATTTTTTAAAGTAGTTTAGGGCTTGATCTTAAGGAATCATGGAAAATGAATAACGTTGATACGGTGAATCTCAATCAAATATCAGTTTTGTGGATGATCTTATATAATGTGTATATTAATCTAAGAGTACATGCACTGTAATTACTGTAATTTATTTCTCATTAACACTGCTGTTGTTCAGTGTGGAATTGTTGCAGCCAGGGAAATGTACAAACAATAAGTGATTCCTTCAACAAATAGCCGACGCTACTGGCCATCATCAATGATATCAGTTTTAGCATAAAAAATTGCATCGTGACAAAAATGGAATTTCTGCTAACATGGATCAGATTTTCACTAGGATTTAAGTTTGTTATTACTTTTTATATAAGTTTAGTCCAAAGGTGTTAGATAACATGATGTGTATGTACATGCTTTAACACTTTGCAAATATAAGAATTGTCATCAAAATGTGATTAGAACTACATTTTTTTGGGCAGCAAGCCATGGCGCCGAAATTTGTGCAGACATGGTTTTTTTTCTCCAAATCTCAGCCAATTTTTAACTAAATACAAATGTACATGTACTTGGCTCGCCATATAGGCTGAGCATTAATTCAATGGGAAAATGCAAAAAAATCCAGGCTTACCAAATTTGCCTTCTTGAAAATATCCTTCAAAAATGCTCTTAATATTTCTGCGCTATACTTATTTCTTCTTTTGAAATTTGTGAATAATGTGTCATTAATTCATTTTTCCACATTGCACAGTTAACAAAAACATCCAAGTTCTGGAAGACTGGTTCCTGCCTCCAAAAACTATCAGCCATACAGGACCAGAAACCAGTCTACAGTACTGGACTTTGTTTGTGTGTTTCTTATTCAAACTGGTTTCTGTATTTTCCCCCTGCATTTCATACAGATTTATTACATTAATTGTAAAGGTTGTGGGGTAAAATGGGCAAATAACTTTTTTTCCTATAAATTTGTTTTCATTTATATCTGAAATGTGATTTTTTTTCAAATGGAACGTCACCTGATTCCATTGTGATTTACTTCAGTCTCTCAAGCTAACCTTTTTTTCCGGCTATAAAATAAAAATATACGTGCATAAACCAGTCAATTGAGTGTCACTTGTGCCATCTTTAGATCACTGAATTTTTTTTAAAAACATTTGCACATTTTTTCCCCCTCATTTGAGTGCAAATTTGGGCTCAAATGGACCACAACGCAGGTGCATTAGTATCCTCAGGCAATTTTTCCTTTTCCATTTTTCTCACCAGATTTTGGCCCTGAGAGATTTAACTGTGTTAGTATGCTAAGTTTAAAAACAGACTGGTTGAAAAAAAAAATCAAAATTGCATGCTTGCTTAAACATAAAATGAAATGTGTGAATTGTGAAAGCCTATAGCTCTGACTGACAAACGAGAACAAAGGACAATACCGCACCGTCACAACTTGCCCTTTCATTCGGCAATGTAAGGTGTGACGCCCACGGGTACTGAAAAGTTTATAAGAGACGTAATTCATGTTAAGTGAATTATGGGGTCATGTGACACTTTGGTAGGTTGCGGAAATAAGCTATACGCCATATTTACTCATGCTGTTGTACTGAAAAGGTTAGAGCTAAAACTTTACCGTGATAAGCGAAGATACTTTTACTGAAGCAGTCAGATTTCATATGGAGTTAAACTTGTGTGCAGGATCATCTGGAGACTGCATTTCACTGCACTACTGGTGAGTTTTTAGTCAGACAAATCCAACGTCTGTGGACCAGCATGTTTAACTTGAGTTTTGTCATTCTTTACCCAGGGCACACCCCAACATTTTAAGCAGATTGTATTTGGGATCCTACACAAATTACTACATATACTAGAAAGCAAAAAAAAGGTCAGATAATGAAGAACAATCATATACCATGACATCAAAAGATCCTGAATTATACAAATCACCTTGCTATCTTTGAAAAAGGTTACATAAAATAGACTATAATTTAACTCATGAAAGATAATTCAGCAAGAGCCCAAAAGGACCAAACCAAAAAACTCAAAATTCATAAAATTCTCATCCACCAATTTCCATGGCAATATATTATGTCAACGTAACAGTTCAGGATTTTCTAAAGACTGACTGATTTTAATTGGGAAAGGTTTAATAAATTAAAGAAAAGATAATTGATTGGACAGTTTATCAACTTCAGATCTGAATAAATGGCATTCAAGGTTCTTAATAATGCATGCAACATTTTCATTTAATTGTACCAGTAAGCAAAACCTGTGGGATAGAGATCCCTCTTTTTACAGGCATGCAACTGGGAAGTCACAAAACAAAGAGGAAATTCACATCTTTCCAAGACTTTGTACAGTGTTTTTCTGTTTTCAATGGCACACATTGGAAGTGAAAAAAGAGGAAATCAGCTGATCCGAGGAAAAGTTGCATGCCTGTTTTTAAATAAGGAACCTTAAGGCCAAAAAAAAAAGTCTCCGGTTTCTGGTATGGAGCTTGCCCAAAAAGTGGTGTGGCGACGCATTTTTTTTTTTTTTTTACCGTTTTTTTTGCTTCAAATGTCGGCTGATGACTGCAAATGGTGCCCGACTAAACTTAGTGCAAATATTATGGGAGACCGGAGAGGCCACATAAAGCTTATTCTCGATCATAACCCCATCTTAAAACACGTTAAAATTGTGCAGCAGCAGGATTCCAGTCAAACCAGTGAGTTTGGGGGTTTTGAGACATCATCTTTCATTGAAAAAAAACTTTTTTGATTTTGCCGACGTGCATGGCTAAACAAAATCTTAATTTCAGAGGGTTGCAGAAGTAAAAAAAAAAAAAAGGAAACAGAGGATTTTTTTGTTGGAATAAAACTTATAATTTGTTAACTCCATTTAATAACAGAACTTAAGTTTGACAAAGAGCAGGGAGAACAAAACTTTAAGATTTGTAGACATAATGACTGAGCTCAAATTCATCCATAATCCATATAACTTGCTGTAATTTATATAACAATTTTGTTTCCCAAACACATCCAAGTACATGTTCATGAATAAATTTTTGAGTGAAGTCTGCAAAGGCTTGTTTCCACAGATGTTGCAATCAATTTTCTTTTCCAATGTGTGAGTTAATTTATTCATACAGAGTCAATTTCAACAATTGATAAAGTTAAAAAAAAATGTAATCAACAAGCACCTGATAAATTATGCGCATTGTGATCACAGTTCATCGTTTCCTCACACAAATGTTAACAAATGTTGTTTTATTTTTGCTTTGGTTGAATGTACAGATCTGTGAGAATTTCGGCAACTTTTTCGGACACTCAACAAAAAAAGAATGGCAACTGGTGGTGCAGCTGAGGTTCTGGGAAAGATTGGCGAGCGTCATCTAGAATGCTCCATTTGCTTGACCCGTTTCACTGAACCCAAATTTCTTGACTGTTTGCACACTTTCTGTTTGGACTGTCTCCAAAACCTTAGACAGGTTCAAGATCCCCAAGGTGTCAAACTGAAATGTCCCCTGTGTAGACATGAAACAATCCTTGGAAGAAAAAGAGTTGAATATTTGCCTACTAATCTTACTCTGAGTGCCTTAGTGGAGGAGTTTACAATACAGGAACAGCTTCTAAAAAGTCAAGGGTCAGAGATTAAATGTCAAAGTTGTGATGCAGACAATCCGGCAATCTCATTTTGCATGGAATGTCCTCATTTCCTGTGTCAGAATTGCAAAAATATACATGAACGTCTGCCAGGAACAAAATTTCATAAAACCTTCACGATGGATCAACTCCGATCAGGAGAAGTTGCCTACAAGAGTAAACTAAGAGAAGAACCAAAATGTGACAAACATGCCGATCGGAATATAAACATTTACTGCAACACATGCGAGCAGTTGGTATGCACAACTTGCTCTGTTCTCAAACATGAAAAGCACTCTCGTGTTGATATATCTAAAGCTTTTGAAAAATGCAAACAAGAAATTGAAGAACTGATGACAGAGGGTAAAGAGAAGAAAGCAATACTGACCAATGCACATGAATGCATCGTCGAGTCTCGCCAGAAACTGGACAGCATGTTTGAAGCCACCATCAAGAAGATCTCCCAAAAGGCTGACAAGGAGGTTGCCAGGATCAGGGAAATGGAGCAGAGGACCAGGGAAACAGAGCAGAAACTCAAGAAAGAAACTAAAAAAATCTATGAAGACAGGGTACAGAGGTTCGAGACTACTATAAACAGCAATAAAGAACAGATTAAAGAAGTAGAGCAGACACTGGATGAGGTCAACAGAATCATGAAGGAAGAAATTCAGACTCAGATTTTAGATCTCCAAGCAAAACTCTTTCAAAACCTCAAGAAGCTGATAAAGAAACAGTCGAAGACTGTGCCTGAAAAGTTGCACTTCATTGACTTTCAAGAACGTGATGAGAAGTCACTTGGAAGATTATTTCTCAAAGATGAATGGAGACTGGAGAAACAAATGGCTTACCAAACCAATTCTGTTGCAGGTTTCTCCAATGAAGTAGTCACAGTTGAAAGGTATCAAAGGAAAGTGGTGAGTCATGTACCAACAAGCAACCCCCAATCCCCCTTGTTCTCCCGTAAGCTAGAGATACCCGATCTGGGATGCCCAGAGCAAGTGGCAGTCAACCGATTGGACCAGCTCATCATACTTGATGATCGTGTAGTCAAGACCTTCAGCAGAGAATATCAGCTTCTCCATCAGTTCCAGCCAGGAAACGGGTCATACAGCAAACCAACCTGCCTGGCGGTGGACGACAACAATCAGATAGCAGTGGGCTACCAGGTATGCATGTCATGTAAACAAGTTTGGGATTTTGAAGAAAACAATCTCGTGTCAATCTTACACAATGTACATGTACAGTTTGCAACAAATTGTGTGTAATATTTTCAACATTATTGTATGCAGCCAGTGCCTCAATTCAGTGCCTCTGTCTCCTTTGCAGTGTATAGGCATGCAGTGTACTTGGGTAATTACCATTCTTTGTAAAGGGTTGGCTAAAAGAAAAATGTTCCAAATGATTGTAAAACTTAAGTATGGATTCCTATTGTTACTACTATCACCAGGCCAAGCAAGAGATCAGCCTGCACAAGCCAGACGGAACCCTCCTCAAGAAACTACCAGCACCAGGGATCGATGATCAACTGGCCATCAGCAACCAGCATCTCATCTACACCAAACTCAATGAGAGTAAAATGGTTGCACTAGATTACAATGGTTACAAAGCATTTGAGGTAGATATAAAGGGCCCCAAGAGTGTTTGTTGCGACAGTCAAGGCAACATTTACATACTAGTATCGACACGGCACAATGACCGACAGAATCTTATGGGAAGGATGCTGTCTGTTTATGGCTTCCATGAATCACATCAACAACACATTGAAATCTTCAGTCCTGATGGACAAAACATGGGATACCTACCGGTATCCAACACTGATGACCTTCCACGTTATGCACTTTGCATGGGCTTTACACCTTCAGGTGATCTAGTGATAGGTACAAATGATACGTTACGAATCTTTCAACGAGTTTAAAGACTTCCAAACTTCATGAAATTATCATCAATCTCCCCCCCCCTAAAAAAAAAAGCTCAAGGCAAGCCTAGTAAGCTGGTCCCACAGTACACACAATTCCATTCCATTGATTTAGAATGGCAATTCACTGGAAGTCGTTTCATTCACATGGTCCACACAATGGGCTGGATTGAGTCCATTCACTGGCACTATGGGGTAATTCTAGTTCAAATATTCGGGCCTAGGTGAGACGTAACCAAGTCTTAGTGCAAGTATCAAAGTAAAGCTGCCCTCATCATTCAAACATGATAATTTTGCAAACAATTCTCACTTGTAAATTTGTAACCAGAAAAAATTCTTTCAACCTAAAACAAAATGGCAGAAAGTCTACGTAAATAAAAAAGATACATACGTACATGATCTTTAAATAACGGGATGAGAAGCAGTATTTGGATAACGAAAAACTCTTATGCTTTGTAATCCAGTATGAGCTGCAATGATCCAAATACTGGGTGGTGGATTAAGGTGACTTAGGGATTAAGAATTAAAATTGCAATCTGACTTGTGAGATTTAATTGATTCAATCCATTCACAGTTGTAGTGTTGCGCATTTTTGCATAATTTAGTATTCGATTATTCTACATTTAATTTGCACTTGATCAAATAATCAAATATTCAAATCAATCAGGATTTGTGGGCACCTGCAATCATCAAAAAATGCAGGCTTATAAAAATAATAAAAAGAACATCATGTATGTATGTATGAATAGATATTTTGAGTTAGCGGAATGATTGATATTTGACAGATAAAAGAACAAATTTGAGCTACCAGTCCTCACAGCTCTTAAACCATGATTCTGAAGTGGCTTTAGACAAAGGGTGTCATTTTGTAACAACAGTAAAACCATGCAACTTCAACATCTACTTGAGACCGCTCACATTTTTCTTATATTTGAATGGGAAAAAGCTAAATCAGACATTTGGTGGATAATAGAATAGTCAACTATTTGGTATATTATCACAGCCCTAACCAGGTACAATGAATCTGTGATTACCTCAACAGGATGTTGTGGTTAATGTTAGCTTACGTACATACTTTGAGGCTTAAATTTGATGTATTTCATGAGTCCGTAAGACCATTATCATAATGATGTATGTGGTTCTACAAAAGTATTCATTATTTCCAGAATATGACTCTACTACAGTCGAGTCTCGTTCGGAACTAGCCAAAAACTAAACTGGTTCGGACCTAGCCAAATTGTTTGTTATATCAGAATTTTGTATTAAGAGGAACATCAGTCGTGCATATAAATGCACAGTTGGGACCAAGGCTTTATGTTTGTTATAACCAGAATTTTGTATTAACAGAGTTTGTACTAACGAGAGTCGACTGTATATGGCTCTCTCACTAACCACATGACCTGGCCTACATCTGGATATCGGAACGTCAAAATGGCCATTGTAGTACCCGGCCCCTAGTAGGCAAAAATTGTAAAGTGCCACGTGCAGTATAAAGTACAATGTAGTCGGCAAGCATTCGAACTGCGATGGATGGCAAAAACTATCAGACAAATGCATACATAAAGTGTTGGGTCGGCTGGATTATGACAACCATAATAGGCACCAATAGTGATCATTATGCCATTTGATAGGCTAAAAAAAATTGAATTTACTTTACATGAAAATAAGCCCTACTGTCAAGTTTACAATGCACGACGTTGTTGCTAACAATACACTTGCCTACCACAATGGAGGCCCATCATGGGGAAACCGGATGTCATGTGGTTCTTTGACGTCATACGATCGGACCTTATTGAAGGGGAGCATGCAGGTTGATAATTATCATCTTAACAAAGTGCAAAGGATGTGATTTCCTTGCCAGATTAGGGCAGAGATGAAAGCAAATGGACCAAGAACTTCCGAATCATTTTGTAATTTAAAAGCCTAGGACTTTAGTATGGACATGTATATACATGTAGTTGCATTGCATGTACGGTACATGTACATGTACATGTACATGGATCAAGGAATGCTTTATGGACACATTTCAATTGATTATTCTGTTAGCATGGTAAAAGAGGCCAGAGAGGTAGAGGAATTAAACTGAGAGAAATTATGACAAGTAGAGCTTTAGCGAGAAACTGCAGAGCTTGTAACACATTGCAAAAATAACTCGCTAACAGAATGGACTTGGAAGAAACAAAAAAAGAGAAAATTCTAAACTTTACAAGACTTACACAGCGTTTTCTTAATTTTTAATGGCATACATGTATGTGGGTAAGTGTGAAATGAAACACAAGGAAATTATCTGATCTGAGGAAAAGTTGCACACCTGCATACGGTAATTATATTGTATTGTAACGGCCATTTCAGTAACGGATCCAGCATTTATGGAAAGGTGGGGGGGGGGGTGCTGAAAATGGAGGCGAATACAAGTGGGGCATGTATTTGCTCGTTGGTAAAGGTGTCTGTCTTTAATGCGATTAAAAAGTTAGTTGACAGAAGAAGAAAGGGGAAAAAAAGTACTTCATAAAAAATATAAATTAATAAAAGTTTTAAAAGGGGAGAGGGGCCCCCATTCCCCCTGGATCTGCTTCTGATTTTACATTAATAACATGTATTTAATGTACTAATAGCATGGAAAAGGTATGGTGTACATGAAGGTACATGTATGTAGTTTACAAATTAACAAGCCAGTTTAATTACAACGCCGAGCTTGGCAATTGTTTACAGATTTAAGCAAAATTGGGAGTAGAGTAACAGCTTAAAAGTTTGAATAGTCTTTGGAGAATTGTTTTTAAAGCTTGTGTGCTTTGCCAAATTGTCCTGAAAATTCGCTGTAAGTGCCACTTTGGTAACAATATGTAATGGGTAGTGTGAATAACTGTATGCAGCTCTTTAAACGATCTAAAAATTAATCTTAAACATCCAATATTTTGCAAGTAGTTTAGGGCTTGAACTTAAGAAAAATGGAAACTGAATAGCGCTGATAGTTGTCAATCAAATATCGATTGTCATGATGATCTTTTATAATGTAATGCGTGTTATTAGTAACAGTTCATTTTGTCTTAAACTTAAGTATGCTTGTACATGGCTTTCAAATATGAATAAGAAAAGATGCGAATGTTACATTGCATTTAATTTTGTAAACGTTCAGCAAACATTTTCAGAACCATTTTAAATGTTTTGACATTTAGACATCCACAAAGGCTGATACGGTACATCTCCTGCCTATTATTTCTGCAGACCAGCGTAATTGACATGATCAATCTGATTGACATCATAAATCTGATTGACATCATACATGTAAATAGCGGGCAGTCATTGAAAAGGAAAAAAAAGTAATTTAAAACATAAAATGTTTTGAAAAATGTATAAACAGATTAAAAAATATTTGTGTAAACTTACATCTAAATATCACATCCTTAAGAAAAAAAGGAATGATTTCCTTTAACACTAAATGTATGCAAAACAACCCTATACTACTCTGAAAGTATGTAAGCTTCTTTTTACTTAAAAACAGCGATTATTCAGTGTGGAATTTTCGCAGCCAGTGAAATCACACAAAATACCTTCAAAAAATAGTTGATTCGACTGGTCATAATCAATGATATCAATTTAATACCAAAAAAAACCACATCATGTGGAACTATTTTTAAATGTGTCAGACTTTCACTAGGACTTAAAGGGAAAATACAACATTTTGCAAAAATCAAAAAATAAAACTACCAAGTTTTTACGAAATACCTTGCAGGATGTTGGTAAATTTCAGTTTAAAGCAGCCTGTAAAATTATGGCACCTGGTGTGAAGTCATTATCAAGAAAATGATATTTTTGTATACATTTCCAATGGTGGTCGGCCGACTGTCGTTGAAAAAAAACCTGACTATTTTTCAACTACTGCTCCAAATTTAGCTTTTTTTTCAGTCGAAATTTTGTTTGCTATTGGTTACATGTTCATAAATGGGTGCAGCCCATCTAGACTGGTTCTCTTACCGTACAATTTTCCAGCATCTAAAAATCGATCCATTTCATCTTCAGTGGAGTCGGGGAACCAGACTACTTGAAAATTTTTGTTTTTCTTGGTTTTTCCAACATTTTCGAAAACAAAACTTCAAACATGTCAGTGAAACAATATAATGTGATCTATTATACTAACCCCTCAAATAGTTCATTTCTGAAAATTAAAGCAAAAACCAATGATGTACATTCCCTTTAATTTGTTTATTTTTTTTTTTATAAAATGTTTATTGATCCATATTTGTATTTTTACACATTCTGCAAAAAAAAGAAGAAAATGAATTGCCATCAAAAGATCGTTCAAGCCACACGTCAATTTTTAAAAATCAGCCAATTATTAACCACATGTATGTGGCTTGCCATATATGCTGATAAACAGTGATTCAATGGAAACAATAATTAACATATCCCAGCTTTAAGGCTTCTCTAAAAAAAATCTACTTTTGATAATTTGTGAATAATAATGTGTCATTACAAAATGTTCATGTTCTTCATTTTTCCAAATTAAAGAGTTACAGGCAACACACAAAACAATCCCAGTAGTGGAAGATTGGTTCCTGCCTCCACAAGGAGTCAGACAGACCAATGGAAGGACCAGAAACCAGTCTACAGCCATCGATTCTGGGTGTTTGTCTGCTTTTTAAAATTCAATATGGATTCTGTGTTTTGCGTTTTTTTCTGTACTTCTTATAAATATCATTATTGTGTGAATGGAACAAAGGTGGTATTTCTAAAAATGATGCCTTGTGGAGACCTGGGTATAATACAGACCAAAAGATTGGAAAGATCTTCACAAGGCAATTTCTAAAGATGAATAGGTTTCCACAAGGATTTCACTAATTCACTGATTTTACTCAAAAAATAGGAATTTTAAAAGTATTGTCACTAATTAAAGTATTTTATGTAAGGGACATTTGGTCAGAATTTACTCCCTGTAAAGTAATTCTGGTTAAACATGTTAAATAGGAGCATTTTGAAAATATATCTTTCGACCCTCTCACGATTTTGGACAAGAGAACAAAGCGATGTCTCCACAATACAAATTTGAGTATGGGTGGGGTTCAATTCATATCTGAAATATACATCCAGAACTAAAATAATACATGGAGTGTCATCTGATTCTTTTGTGATTTACTTCAGTCTCAAGATTCTTAATTTTTCGGGTATAAAATGGAAATGCATCAACTGGTCAATTGAGTACCATCGGTGCCATCTTTAGACCACAGAATTGTTTTTTATTGTTTGCACATTTTCTTACCCTCATTTTATTTCACTCATTTGAGTGCAAATTTGGGCTCAAATGGACTAAAAGTATAAATGCAGGATCGTTAACATCCTCCGGCAATTTTCATTCCTAATTTTTTTCCTTACAAGAATTTCACCAGGAGATATTAAACTCTATGCCAGGCGTTCCAGCAAAATGAGACATACATGTAACTGGACAGAGAACGAAATGGGGGTTTGCAGGTATTATGAAAGCGAATAGTTTCTCCTTGTAATTCTGTTTATTGCTCTTCAATTAGACATTCCGTTGACAAGTTATAGCTGTACAAGGTTCACATTTATCAACATGTCAAAAAAAGCATGTTAAATGCTGAGAAAAAGGCCTTCAGGCATGCAACTGGGAAGTCACAAAAAAAGAGGAAATTCAAATCTTTCCAAGGCTTTGTACAGTGTTTGTCTATTTTCAATGGCACACATGGGAGGCAAAAAAAGAGGAAATCAGCTGATCCGAGGAAAAGTTGCACGCCTGGGCCTTTACAGTTTTACTGTTGTGAAGTCGTGAATAATGAAAGATACCAATTGTTTCCCATTAAAAATATTTTTATTTCGTAATTTTTTTAACTACACCGTATTTCCTTTATGCATATTATGCATATCAAAATATTACAAATTTCAATAAATTATCTTAAAATTAGAAAAGAAATCACCCCCTTTCGGTATTTTGTATTTTTCTCCACTACGGTCTCTGCCCCGTTCTGTCTCATTTTGCCAGAACGCATCACATACTATGCTCAGGCTTTCAAGCAGACCTAGGTGAAAAATAGGAGAAAAGTAGGAGCAAATATCCCCCCCCCAAAAAAAGAAGAAAAGTAGGAATACTTGAAAGCCTGATGCTAAATTATAAAACAGATTGGTTTCAAAATTTAATCAGAATTGCTCGCTTTTTGTTAAAGCCTACTGCTCTGACTGACAAACAAGTATAAATGAAAATACTGCACGGTCACAACTTGCCCTTTCATTCAACAATGTAAGGCCCACAGGTACTGAACAGTTGATCAGCGAGGCAATTCAGGTTTAGTGAAGCATAGGGTCATGTGACCCATTAGCAGTTGGCGGAAATAAACCCAGGTGCCATATTTACTAATGCTGTTGTACTGGAGAGGTTAGAGCTAAACTTTACCGTGATAAGCGAAGATACTTTTACTGAAGCGGTCAGATTTCATATGGAGTTAAACTTGTGTGCAGGATCATCTGGAGGCTGCATTTCACTGCACTACTGGTGAGTTTTTAGTCAGAAAATCCAACGTCTGTGGA
Organism: Patiria pectinifera; assembly: GCA_029964075.1. NCBI lineage: Eukaryota > Metazoa > Echinodermata > Asteroidea > Valvatida > Asterinidae > Patiria > Patiria pectinifera. Next base: position 33,298,457 of record CM057147.1, on the reverse strand, counting down.
CCAGCATGTTTAACTTGAGTTTTGTCATTTCTTTACCCAGGGCACACCACAACATTTCAATCAGGTTTTATTTGGGATCCTACAAATATTACTACATATACTAGAAAGTCTTAAAAACATCAGATAATGAAGACCAATCATATACCATGACCAGGCGCGGTTCTAGAACCAATATTTTGGGGGGGCTAGCACGGATCCAGAATTTTTTTCAGGGAGGCGTGCTGAAATGTTGACCGGTTATTTTTTCCCAGACACTTAGGCCTCTGAAAATCAATAGGTGGAGGGGGACTCATGCCATATTTTCAATGGGGAGCGCCAATAAAATCATTCACACTATATTAACTAATCTACCCTTGCCACGGCTATTTCTGCTTTAGGGGGAGACCATTCGCATGTACATCACAATCCTTCTTTTGGCTAATGCAATTTTTTTTTTTACGGAATTTATTTTGGGGGGGCTAGACAAAATTTTTGGGGGGGCTGTACCTAGCCCCCCCGTAGAACCGCGCCTGACCATGACATCAAAAGATCCTGAATGATTATCACCTTGCTACAATGTATCTTTGGGAAAGGTAACATAAAATCAACTATACATTTGTTTTATCACACAATTCAAGTCATGCAAAATAATTCAGCAAAAGCAGAAAAGGAACCCAAAATTCTCAACAAAATTGTTGGTAGAAAACCAACAGGTAAAATTCAGCCACTAATTTCCACGGCAATATGTTGTCAACGCAACAGTTCAAGATTTTCTTAAGTCTGACTGATTTTAATTGGGGAAGGTTTAATAAATAAAAGAAAACATAATTGCAGACAGTTTATCAACGTCTGATCTGAATAAATGGCATTCAAGATTCCTAATTATGCAGGCAAAATTTTCGCTGCGCAACAACCCCTGGTCCGATTTTTATGTTTTTGGTGTCAAAAGATGCGCAAAGCTCGAGGCTAAAACGTCATAAAAGCTCGGGTTGCAACAAAATATTTTTAAGAGGCTATCCCGGAAAAAGTCGAGGGGGGATTCCCCCCTCCCCCCCCCCGCCCTTTTAGGGTTAATTGTACCAGCAAGCAAAACCTGTGGGGTAGAGATCCCTCTTTTTGAATAAGGAACCTTAAGTGACAAATAAACTTCAAAGGAGTGTCAACAAATCTGCGGTGTGAATTATGGACTTGTTACGTTAGACTTATTTTGAATATTTGAACAAAGTTATATTAAAATTTAAATAACTTATCATACATTTGCCTACATGTAAATGACTTTTTGAATGAGACTTTGCCCAAAAGAAATCAGCCCACATTCAGTTTGAAAATAATTATTTTAAGAATCGTGAATAATTGTTTGAGGTCGGCAATTTGGCCGAAAAAATTCCAAGTCGGTCGGGTTACCGTAAACACACCATTTTTTTTTTTTTGGCCTTATCCCATAATCATCCAAGATAATTCCTGTGCGTGATTTTGAATAGTTAGTACATTTTTGATGTTTTATGGGGACCTTTCGGGGGTGATTTGTAACTGTTTTGATAATCATTTTAAGTACATGTGTATAGTGATAAATACATGTACATGTTTACAGTGTTATAGGGTCAGTTTTGCCCACTTAGTAATGCTAAAGTGTTATTAGTGTTAATTAAGGTTGTAATTAGTTCCATAGTGATTAAGTTTTGAAGCTATTTACACCCAATACCCATTTGTTTACCTTATTATCCATGTGATTATTGTAACTCGAAAGACATGTAGGCCCATGTTCATGTACATGTACGTACAACACATGACCTCCTTTATTCATTATTACATGTAATTGGGACACAGGACGCACATGTATGGATGCACTAGGGATTTCCATTTATTTCCTACCTTATTTTGTTCTTTATTTAGAACCACGGGAAAATCTCACGGGAAATCTCACAGGGATAACTTTCAACCTCATACATCAGAGCAGGGTGGATAAGCTGGCACTATAATTAACTGGTTCACTTTTATCCAACCGGTTTACATCGTTCAATAAACAGTCTACTTGGCTTGAAACCGGTCTCTACACCCTCACGTTTTTTTCACTCAGCATCAATAATGTTTGGACTGGGAGCCAGCCTACTCATAAAGCAGATCTGTTTGTACCCAAAACAAAAATCTTTATTTCAGAGAGTTGCAAAAGAGTCCAAAAAAGGAAAAAGAGGATTTTATGTTGGAATAAAACTGATAAGTTGTTAATTCAACTTATAAAAAGAACTTAACTTTGACAAAGTGCAGGAAGAACACAACTTTAAGATGTGTAGACATAATGGCTGAGTTCAGAATCATCCATAATCCACATGACCAACAATTTGTTTTCTATACACATCCTTGTACATGAATTAATTATTGGGTGCGATCCAACCTCGTCCCCAGTGCTTACTTTATTTCCAACCGCGTTTCCAATAGTAAACCCTGGATAGGAAACTTTCTTCCTGTATCCTGATTGGATACCGCAATTGGCTAGTAATGGATTTTTATCGTGTACTTGGTGCTATATATTCAAAACGTGCAGTACGTGTTTTCGCGATCATTCGTCCACGCCATCTCGAAAATGCTAATTTCCTTTCCAATTTGCTCATATTAATATGAAATATGATACTGCATGTTGTCTTGATAAGATCGTAACAGTTTGATTTCAAAAATCGTGTTTTTGTAACTCACGCCGTGCTCGCGCTGCTACGAATTGATTCCGTTTTTACCCCAGACACCGCATACAAAAACAAACGCTAATGTGTAACGCATATCCAGGCACCAGACTGTTCCTCATTTGCATACGTCTGCAAAAATCTTGCACATGCAAATGATCCAATACCAGGGTGAGAGAGCAGGTAGTGGTGGGCGCGTACTGCTCGACAACCTAGGGACGAGGTTGGGTGCAATCTGCAAAGGCTTCTTACCACAGATGCTGCGATTGACTTTCTTTTCCAACTGTGAGTTAATTTATTCATGCTGAGTTAACATCAAAAATTGATATACACAAAGTAGTTACCAAAAATATAATCAACAAGCACCTGATAAATCAGACCAGTTATATGCATTGTGATCAAAATTGAGCGTTTCATCACAAAAATGTTAACAAATGTTGTTTCATTTTTGCTTTGGTTGAATATACAGATCTGTGAGAATTTCTGCAACTTTTTCGGACACTCAAAAAAGAAAGAAAAGAATGGCGACTGGTGGTACAGCTAAGGTTCTAGGGGAGATTGGCGAGCGTCATCTAGAATGCTCCATTTGCTTGACCCATTTCACTGAACCCAAATTTCTTGACTGTTTGCACACTTTCTGTTTGGACTGTCTCCAAAACCTCAGACAGGTTCAAGATCCCCAAGGCATGAAACTGAAATGTCCCCTGTGTAGACGTGGAACAATCCTGGGAAGAAACGGAGTTAAAGATTTGCCTACTAATCTCACTCTGAGTGCCTTAGTAGAGGAGTTTGCAGTACAAGAACAGCTTATAAAAGGTCAAGGGTCAGAGATCAGTTGTCAAAGCTGTGATGCAGAAAATGCCGCAATCTCATTTTGCATGGAATGTCCGCATTTCCTGTGTCAGAATTGCAAAAGTATACATGAACGTCTGCCAGGAACAAAATCTCACAAAACCTTTACGATGGATCAACTTCAATCAGGAGAAGTTGCCTACAAGAGCAAACTAAGGGAAGAACCAAAATGTGACAAGCATGCTGATCAAAATATAAACATATACTGTAAAACATGCGAGCAGTTGGTATGCACAACTTGCTCTGTTCTGAAACATGAAAAGCACTCTCGTACTGACATATCAGAAGCTTTTGAAGAATGCAAACAGGAAATTTCAGACCTGATCACAGAGGCTGAACAGAAGAAAACAGAACTGTGCAATGAAAAGATATACATGGTCAAGTCCCACAAGAAACTGGATTCCATGTTTGCGTCCACCAACAAGAAGATCTCCCAAAAGGCTGACAAGGAAGTTGCTAGGATCAGGGCTTGGGAGCAGAAAATCAAGAAAGAAGCACAGAAGATCTATCAAGACAAAGTCAAGACATTTGAGACTGCTGAAAACAACAACAATAAAAAGCTCAAAGAAGCAGAGCAGACACTGGATGAGGTGAATCAGCTTATGGCTCAAGAAATCCAGAATGAAATTTTGGGTCTCAAACCAAAACTCTTTCAAAACCTCAAGGAGTTGAAGGAGAAACAGCCAGAAAATGTGCCTGACGAGTTACACTACATTGACTTTCATGATGGTGACGAGAAGACACTAGGAAGGCTGATTCTGAAAAATAAGTGGAGATTGAAGAAACAAATTGCACATACAGGCAGAACTGATTCTGTTGCAGTTTTCTCCGATGAAATAGTCACAGTTAACAAAAGCAGCAAACAGCTAAAGAGTCACGTACTATCAAACATCCGCCAATCCCCCGTCAGTTCCCGAACACTCAACATGCCAGACCTGAGAGACCCAGTCCAAGTTGCAGTCAACCGACTGGACCAGCTCATCGTACTTGACGGTCCTGTCGTCAAGACCTTCAGCAGAGAATATGAGCTTCTCCATCAGTTTCAGCCAGGAAGAGGGTCAGACAGCAAACCAACCTGCCTGGCGGTGGACGACAACAATCTGATAGCAGTGGGCTACCAGGTATGCACGTCATGCAAACATGTTTAGAATTTTAGGGTAGAACAATTGACTACTGGTACATCTTGTGCCAAACTAACACAATGTAAGCAATTAATTCTGTGTCATGTTTTCAATATGCCGCCAAGCTAATTCCATGCTCAGTGCTTCTGTTTTATGCAACTTCAGTGTACCGGGGTAAGCAGAAGTATTTGTAAAAGGGTTAGCTATTAGGAAATATGTTCTAAATGATTGTAAAACTTAAATACACGGATTCCTTTCCTTACTACCATCACCAGGCCAAGCAAGAGATCAGCCTACACAAGCCAGACGGAACCCTCCTCAAGAAACTACCCGCACCAGGGATCAGTGATCAACTGGCCGTCAGCAACCAGCATCTCATCTACATCAAACCTACTGAGGATAAACTAGCTGCACTAGATTACAATGGTGAGGCAGTATTTGAGGTAACGGAAGACTCTGGGGTCTTGTTAAAGAGTCTTTGTTGCGACAGTCAAGGCAATATGTACGTTTATGTGTATCACAACCAAATTTTTACTATGATGGTCCATTTGGAGTTCCTCCAGCACGGTACTCAGGAATGCTCAAGAATGACACATACACATATTCATGTCTTCAGTCCTGATGGACAAAACAAGGGGTCTCTATCCAACATTGAAATCCCACGACGTCCTTCTGGCACAGTTAGCATGACCTTCACACCTACAGGTGATCTAGTGATAAGTTCAGAAAATTCCTTGACATTCTATCAACGTGTTTAAAGACTTCATGAAAATAGCATCCCCCCCCCCCACCAAAACAGGCAAGCCTAGTTAGCTGGTCCCAGAGTGCACACAATTCCATTAAACTGATTCAGAAATGGCCATTCACTGGAAGTCTTTTCATGCATCTGGTCTTAACAATGAGCCGGATTTACAAGGGTTATCCTAGGTCAAATATTTGGGCCAAGGTGAGACTAAAGCAAGTCTCAGTGCAACTGCAAGTATCAAAAGAAAGCTGCCCTCATCATTCCAACATGATAATTTTGTAAACAATTCTCACTTTACATATTGCACAGCTAAACAATTCATTCAACCTCAAAGTCAGACAGTTAAAGGAAAAACTTTAATGATTGCGATAAGAAGCAGTATTTGGATATAAATGCAAAAACACTTGTGCTGCAATGACCAAAATACCGGGTGATAGATTAAGGTGACTTGGGGATTAAGAATTAAAATTGCAATTTGTCACCCATAATTTCATTTAATCTATTCACTAAATCAGTAGTGCTGTGAATGTAAATTTAGTATTCAATTATTTTAATGATTCTAGTTTTAACTGTGTCAGCCATAAAACTGGACAACAAACTAGATTTTCGGGCACTTGCAATTGTTGAACTTGCATGCAGTTCAAAATATAAAGAACATCATTTATGTATCCTACTTCAACGTACATGTAGCAGAATTAATGTGGGGGGGGGGGTGATTCCGTGCCCCCCCCAAGATCTTGGTCATCAAGTGACGAAAAATTGTGAAACTCGGTACATGCATAGAGCAACTCATCAGGAACATAGAGGTCACATAGGTCAAAAGGTTTTGGTATTATAGCTAATTAATTATTCATATGTACGAATGGTAATTCTGCTCTGTGTACACAACGTACATGTATGTATATGGGAAAAGTCAGTTTTTGCCGGAAAATTTTTCGCTGCGCGGCAACCCGTTGTCCGATTTTTAGTCTCAAAAGATGCGCAAGGCTTGAGGCTAAAAAGTCATAACAGCTCAGGCCCTTTTAGGGTTATAAGTAGCTTTTGACATGTTTGATGAGTGGGTTGCATTTGACAACAATAAAACCAGGCACCTTATACAATTAATATAACATTTTGCACATTTTTCATCATCTCCTCGAGTCAACTCACATTTTTAGAGTATTTGACGTGTTTGAATAGAAAAAAAGCTTTTTGGATATTTGGTGCACGATAGATTATATTCAAATATTTGGTATATTAGGCACAACCCTACACAGTACCAGTAGCAATGATTCTGTGACTGCCTCAGTAAAAAATGCTGTGGTTAATGTTGGCCGACATTTGTACATCCAAACTTAAAATCGATGTACTTTAAGAGTAATTTTAGTGACAGTCCTAATAATGCTTAATGTACATGGCTTGCATAGATAAGAGTATTCAAAATTTGAATATGACCTGACTATGGGCTCTGTGCACAAGTACCCCTTCAATGGCCAGAAACGGAGAGTTGGGGGAGACCTAGACTGGTTTCCGGTCCATCCACTGAATATTTTGAATGATCCAAATTTATTTTGGGTGAGGATTAGTCTGTTGGACCATCGCAAGTTAAATTTGAATGTATTCCACGCCGACAATGCCTGATGCTCACTCGCAAAGTCACTATGGCTTAGCTCTGTGCACATTCAGGATAATTACCGGGTAAGTACTTCGCATGCGAACCAGTACAGCATGCACACATGGTGTCCATGGGCGTCGCCAGGATTTTTTCTAGAGGGGGGCAAAAAAAATTTTTGCCCAAAAATGCTTTATTTCTCAACACATTCTCGATTTATCAGTTTTTGAGGGGGGCAGGGACATTTTGCCCCCCCTCCCCAACTCATTAAATTTACACCACTTTGTCTTCGCGCCTCTTTTTCTTTTTTTTTTTTTTTCTTTTTTTTTTTCCCTTTTTTTTTTTTTTTTTTTTTTTGCTTTTCCAGGGGGGGGCAAGTGCCCCCCCTTGCCCCCCCCTCGCGACGCCCATGATGGTGTCCCATCCAAGGGGTTCTCAAAAGTGGTAAAAACGCACCCTCTTTTGTTGGTGCACTGAGCCCATAGGGCTTTCTCACTGACCATGTGACCCAGCCTACCGTTACATCCAGCCACAGGAAAGTCAGCATGGCCATTGTAGTAGGCAAAGATCGTATAGCGCACCATGCAGTTGGTAAAGACAGTAGGCAAGCCTTCAAAGCTGTGATGATGGCAAAAACTGTGAGAAAAACACGAAACCCACATCCAGTGCTGGGCCGACATGATTATGACAACTGTACACGGCGCAGGTACTGGAAGTGACCATTGTGCAATTAGATAATGAATAACATGTTCTTTTACATGAAACTAAGCCCTGTCTAGCTTACAATGCACAACATGGTTGGTAACCAAACGCTTGCCTACCACAATGGCGGCTGACTGATCACAGGGAACCGGGATCTGGTCATGTGGTACTTTGAGATCATACGATCGGAACCTACCGTATTGTCAGGAAGCATACAATAATAATCATCATCCGAACCATGTGTAAAGGATCAGATTTCCTAGCCAAATTAAAATTGAGTTTGGAGAAATATCTAAAAAGCACATGGACTAGGAACTTCTGAATTCTTTTGTACATGTAGGTAAAAGTTTGAAATGTCTTTAGTGTGCATGTATATAAGGCTGCATTGCGTGCGTATGGATCAAACGAATCCTTTATTTACACATTTTAATGGATTATTCTTTAAAATTGCTATATTTTGTCCTAAAAAATAGAATAGGAACCAGGAGACCAGAAGGGTCGAGGAATTAAATGGAGGGGGGGGGGGAGGCACGCCGGCTACGCCCCCCCCCCCCTTGATCAGCTTCAATCAATAACATCCGTATAATGTGTGTGAATTTTTAGAGCCATTTTAATTATAGATTACAAAGCTCAGCAATGGTTTTCAAATCCAAGCAAAGTTGGCAGTAAAGTAATAGCTTAAAAGCTTAAATAATGTTTAAGGGAACGTTTTTACAAGTTGTAAATGTTCCTAAATTGTCATGAAAATGTGCTTTAGCAGCCACTTTAGCAATAATATGTGATGGTACTATATAGTACAGTATGCTTCTACGTGACTACTCACGTGTACATGATGTATTAAAGGTAGGATAATTAATCTTGAACAACAAATATTTTACAAGTAGTTTGGGGCTTGATCTTAAGAAATAATGGAAAATGAATGACGCTGATATGGTAAATCTCAATCAAATATCAGTTTTCAGGATGATCTTTTATAATTTATGTGTATATTAATCTTAGAGTAGCCTACATGCACTGTAATTATTGTGATTTGTTTCTCAATTAACACTGCTGATGTTCAGTGTGGAATTGTTACAGCCAGTGAAATGTACAAACAATAAGTGATTCCTTCAACAAATATCTGATGCTCCTGGTCATCATCAAAGATATCAGTTTTAGCATAAAAAAAATTGCATCGTGACAAAAATGGAATTTCTGCTAACATGGATCAGATTTTCACTAGGATTTAAGTTTGTTATTACTTTTTCTATAAGTTTAGTCCAAAGTTGTTAGATAACATTATGTGTATGCTTTAACACTTTGCAAATATAAGAATTGTCATCAAAATATGGTTAGAACTACATTTTTTGGGGCAGCAAGCCATGGCACCAAAATTTGTGCAGACATGTTGTGTTTTTTTAAAATCTCAGCCAATTGTTAACTAAATACAAATGTACATGTACTTGGCTTGCCATATCTGCTGAGCAGTAATTCAATGGAAAAAAAAATGCAACAAAATCCAGGCTAACCTAATTGGCGTCTGAAAAATATCCTTTAAAAATGCACTTTAATATTACTGAGCTATACTTATTTCTGCTGTTGAAATTTGTGAATAATGTGTCTTTAAGTCATTTTTCCAAATTGCAGAGTTAACAAAAAGAACATCCAAGTACTGGAAGACTGGTTCCTGCCTCCGAAAACTATCAGCCATACAGGACCAGAAACCAGTCTACAGCACTGGATTTTTGTTTGTTTGTTTCTTATTCAAACTGGTTTCTGTATTTTCCCCCTGCATTTCATACAGAATTATTACATTAATTGTAAAGGTTGTGGGGTAAAATGGGCAAATAACTTGTTTTCATATGAATTTGTTTTCAATTTATATCTAAAATGTGATTTTTTTTTTCTAATGGAACATCACCTGATTCTACATGTATGGTGATTTACTGCAGTCTCAAGCTATTTTTTTTTTTTACTGCTATAAAATAAAAATGTACGTGCATAAACCAGTCAATTGAGTGTCACTTGTGCCATCTTTAGATCACTGAATTTTTTTTGAAAACATTTGCACATTTTCTTCCCCTCATTTGAGTGCAAATTTGGGCTCAAATGGACCACAACGCAGGTGCATTAGTATCCTCAGGCAATTTTTCCTTTTCCATTTTTCTTACCGGAATTTGGCCGTGAGAGATTTAACTGTGTCAGTATGCTAGGTTTAAAAACACACTGGTTGAAAAAAAATATCAAAATTGCATGCTTGCTTAAACATAAAATGAAATGTGTGAATTGTGAAAGCCTATAGCTCTGACTGACAAACAAGAACAAAGGACAATACCGCACCGTCACAACTTGCCCTTTCATTCGGCAATGTAAGGTGTGACGCCCACGGGTACTGAAAAGTTTATAAGAGACGTAATTCACGTTAAGTGAAGCATGGGGTCATGTGACACTTTGGTAGTTTGCGGAAATAAGCTATACGCCATATTTCCTCATGCTGTTGTACTGAAGAGGTTAGAGCTAAACTTTACCGTGATAAGCGAAGATAATTTTTACTGAAGCGGTCAGATTTCATATGGAGATAAACTTGTGTGCAGGATCATCTGGAGACTGCATTTCAATGCACTACTGGTGAGTTTTTAGTCAGACAAATCCAACGTCTGTGGACCAGCATGTTTAACTTGAGTTTTGCCATCTCTTACCCAGGACACACTCCAACATTTTAAGCAGATTGTATTTGGGATCCTACACAAATTACTACATATACTAGAAAGCAAAAAAAAGGTCAGATAATGAAGAACAATTATACACCATGACATCAAAAGATCCTGAATGACATAAATCACCTTGCTATCTTTGAAAAAGGTTACATAAAATAAACTATAATTTAACTCATGAAAGATAATTCAGCAAGAGCCCAAAAGGACCAAACCAAAAAACTCAAAATTCATAAAATTCTCATCCATGTCAATATCCATGGCAATCATTTCCATGGCAATATATTATGTCAACGTAACAGTTCAGGATTTTCTAAAGTCTGACTGATTTTAATTGGGAAAGGTTTAATAAATTAAAGAAAACATAATTGATTGGACAGTTTATCAACTTCTGATCTGAATAAATGGCATTCAAGGTTCTTAATAATGCATGCAACATTTTCACTTAATTGTACCAGTAAGCAAAACCTGTGGGATAGAGATCCCTCTTTTTACAGGCATGCAACTGGGAAGTCACAAAACAAAGAGGAAATTCAATCTTTCCAAGACTTTGTACAGTGTTTTTCTGTTTTCAATGGCACACATTGGAAGTGAAAAAAGAGGAAATCAGCTGATCCGAGGAAAAGTTGCATGACTGTTTTTAAATAAGGAACCTTAAGGCCCAAAAAAAAGTCTCCGGTTTCTGGTATGGAGCTTGCCCAAAAAGTGGTGTGGCGACGCATTTTTTTTTTTTTTTACCCGTTTTTTTTTGCTTCAAATGTCGGCTGATGACTGCAAATGGTGCCCGACTAAACTTAGTGCAAATATTATGGGAGACCGGAGAGGCCACATAAAGCTTATTCTCGATCATAACCCCATCTTAAAACACGTTAAAATTGTGCAGCAGCAGGATTCCAGTCAAACCAGTGAGTTTGGGGGTTTTGAGACATCATCTTTCATTGAAAAAAAACTTTTTTGATTTTGCCGACGTGCATGGCTAAACAAAATCTTTATTTCAGAGGGTTGCAGAAGTAAAAAAAAAAAACAAGGAAACAGAGGATTTTTGTGTTGGAATAAAACTTATAATTTGTTAACTCCATTTAATAACAGAACTTAAGTTTGACAAAGAGCAGGGAGAATGCCTGTTTTTAAATAAGGAACCTTAAGGCCAAAAAAAAAAGTCTCCGGTTTCTGGTATGGAGCTTGCCCAAAAAGTGGTGTGGCGACGCATTTTTTTTTTTTTTTACCCGTTTTTTTTTGCTTCAAATGTCGGCTGATGACTGCAAATGGTGCCCGACTAAACTTAGTGCAAATATTATGGGAGACCGGAGAGGCCACATAAAGCTTATTCTCGATCATAACCCCATCTTAAAACACGTTAAAATTGTGCAGCAGCAGGATTCCAGTCAAACCAGTGAGTTTGGGGGTTTTGAGACATCATCTTTCATTGAAAAAAAACTTTTTTGATTTTGCCGACGTGCATGGCTAAACAAAATCTTAATTTCAGAGGGTTGCAGAAGTAAAAAAAAAAAAAAAGGAAACAGAGGATTTTTGTGTTGGAATAAAACTTATAATTTGTTAACTCCATTTAATAACAGAACTTAAGTTTGACAAAGAGCAGGGAGAATGCCTGTTTTTAAATAAGGAACCTTAAGGCCAAAAAAAAAAGTCTCCGGTTTCTGGTATGGAGCTTGCCCAAAAAGTGGTGTGGCGACGCATTTTTTTTTTTTTTTACCGTTTTTTTTTGCTTCAAATGTCGGCTGATGACTGCAAATGGTGCCCGACTAAACTTAGTGCAAATATTATGGGAGACCGGAGAGGCCACATAAAGCTTATTCTCGACCATAACCCCATCTTAAAACACGTTAAAATTGTGCAGCAGCAGGATTCCAGTCAAACCAGTGAGTTTGGGGGTTTTGAGATATCATCTTTCATTGAAAAAAAACTTTTTTGATTTTGCCGACGTGCATGGCTAAACAAAATCTTAATTTCAGAGGGTTGCAGAAGTAAAAAAAAAAAAGAAAAGGAAACAGAGGATATTTTTGTTGGAATAAAACTTATAATTTGTTAACTCCATTTAATAACAGAACTTAAGTTTGACAAAGAGCAGGGAGAACAAAACTTTAAGATTTGTAGACATAATGGCTGAGCTCAAATTCATCCACAATCCATATAACTTGCTGTAATTTATATAACAATTTTGTTTCCCAAACACATCCAAGTACATGTTCATGAATAAATTTTTGAGTGAAGTCTGCAAAGGCTTGTTTCCACAGATGTTGCAATCGATTTTCTTTTCCAATGTGTGAGTTAATTTATTCATACAGAGTCAATTTCAACAATTGATAAAGTTTAAAAAAATGTAATCAACAAGCACCTGATAAATTATGCGCATTGTGATCACAGTTCATCGTTTCCTCACACAAATGTTAACAAATGTTCTTTTATTTTTGCTTTGGTTGAATGTACAGATCTGTGAGAATTTCGGCGACTTTTTCGGACACTCAACAAAAAAAGAATGGCAACTGGTGGTGCAGCTGAGGTTCTGGGAAAGATTGGCGCGGGTCATCTAGAATGCTCCATTTGCTTGACCCGTTTCACTGAACCCAAATTTCTTGACTGTTTGCACACTTTCTGTTTGGACTGTCTCCAAAACCTTAGACAGGTTCAAGATCCCCAAGGTGTCAAACTGAAATGTCCCCTGTGTAGACATGAAACAATCCTTGGAAGAAAAAGAGTTGAAGATTTGCCTACTAATCTTACTCTGAGTGCCTTAGTGGAGGAGTTTACAATACAGGAACAGCTTCTAAAAGGTCAAGGGTCAGAGATTAAATGTCAAAGCTGTGATGAGGACAATCCGGCTATCTCATTTTGCATGGAATGTCCCCATTTCCTGTGTCAGAATTGCAAAAATACACATGAACGTCTGCCAGGAACAAAATTTCATAAAACCTTCACGATGGATCAACTCCGATCAGGAGAAGTTGCCTACAAGAGTAAACTAAGAGAAGAACCAAAATGTGACAAACATGCCGATCAGAATATAAACATTTACTGCAACACATGCGAGCAGTTGGTATGCACAACTTGCTCTGTTCTCAAACATGAAAAGCACTCTTGTGCTGATATATCTAAAGCTTTTGAAAAATGCAAACAAGAAATTGAAGAACTGATGACAGAGGGTAAAGAGAGGAAAGCAATACTGAGCAATGCACATGAATGCATCGTCGAGTCTCGCCAGAAACTGGACAGCATGTTTGAAGCTACCATCAAGAAGATCTCCCAAAAGGCTGACAAGGAGGTTGCCAGGATCAGGAAAATGGAGCAGAGGACCAGGGAAACAGAGCAGAAACTCAAGAAAGAAACTAACAAAATCTATGAAGACAGGGTACAGAGCTTCGAGACTACTATAAACAGCAATAAAGAACAGATTAAAGAAGTAGAGCAGACACTGGATGAGGTCAACAGAATCATGAAGGAAGAAATTCAGACTCAGATTTTAGATCTCCAAGCAAAACTCTTTCAAAACCTCAAGAAGCTGATAAAGAAACAGTCGAAGACTGTGCCTGAAAAGTTGCACTTCATTGACTTTCAAGAACGTGATGAGAAGTCACTTGGAAGATTATTTCTCAAAGATGAATGGAGACTGGAGAAACAAATGGCTTACGAAACCAATTCTGTTGCAGGTTTCTCCAATGAAGTAGTCACAGTTGAAAGGTATCAAAGGAAAGTGGTGAGTCATGTACCAACAAGCAACCCCCAATCCCCCTTGTTCTCCCGTAAGCTAGAGATACCCGATCTAAGGAGCCCAGAGCAAGTGGCGGTCAACCGATTGGACCAGCTCATCATACTTGATGATCGTGTAGTCAAGACCTTCAGCAGAGAATATCAGCTTCTCCATCAGTTCCAGCCAGGAAACGGGTCATACAGCAAACCAACCTGCCTGGCGGTGGACGACAACAATCAGATAGCAGTGGGCTACCAGGTATGCATGTCATGTAAACAAGTTTGGGATTTTGAAGAAAACAATCTCGTGTCAATCTTACACAATGTACATGTACAGTTTGCAACAAATTGTGTGTAATATTTTCAACATTATTGTATGCAGCCAGTGCCTCAATTCAGTGCCTCTGTCTCCTTTGCAGTGCACTAAGGCATGCAGTGTACTTGGGTAATTACCATTCTTTGTAAAGGGTTGGCTAAAAGAAAAATGTTCCAAATGATTGTAAAACTTAAGTATGGATTCCTATTGTTACTACTATCACCAGGCCAAGCAAGAGATCAGCCTACACAAGCCAGACGGATCCCTCCTCAAGAAACTACGAGCACCAGGGATCAGTGATCAACTGGCCATCAGCAAGCAGCATCTCATCTACACCAAACTCAATGAGGGTAAAATGGTTGCACTAGATTACAATGGTTACAAAGCATTTGAGGTAGATATAAAGGGCCCCAAGAGTGTTTGTTGCGACAGTCAAGGCAACATTTACATACTAGTATCGACACGGCACAATGACCGACAGAATCTTATGGGAAGGATGCTGTCTGTTTATGGCTTCCATGAATCACATCAACAACACATTGAAATCTTCAGTCCTGATGGACAAAACATGGGAAACCTACAGGTATCCAACACTGATGACCTTCCACGTTATGCACTTTGCATGGGCTTTACACCTTCAGGTGATCTAGTGATAGGTGCAAATGATACGTTACGAATCTTTCAACGAGTTTAAAGACTTCCAAACTTCATGAAATTATCATCAATCTCCCCCCCCCAAAAAAAAGCTCAAGGCAAGCCTAGTAAGCTGGTCCCACAGTACACACAATTCCATTCCATTGATTTAGAATGGCAATTCACTGGAAGTCGTTTCATTCACATGGTCCACACAATGGGCTGGATTGAGTCCATTCACTGGCACTATGGGGTAATTCTAGTTCAAATATTCGGGCCTCGGTGAGACTTAACCAAGTCTTAGTGCAAGTATCAAAGTAAAGCTGCCCTCATCATTCAAACATGATAATTTTGCAAACAATTCTCACTTGTAAATTTGTAACCAGAAAAAATTCTTTCAACCTAAAACAAAATGGCAGAAAGTCTACGTAAATAAAAAAGATACATACATGATCTTTAAATAACGGGATGAGAAGCAGTATTTGGATAACGAAAAACTCTTATGCTTTGTAATCCAGTATGAGCTGCAATGATCCAAATACTGGGTGGTGGATTAAGGTGACTTGGGGATTAAGAATTAAAATTGCAATCTGACTTGTGAGATTTAATTGATTCAATCCATTCACAGTTGTAGTGTTGCGCATTTTTGCATAATTTAGTGTTCGATTATTCTACATTTAATTTGCACTTGATCAAATAATCAAATATTCAAATCAATCAGGATTTGTGGGCACCTGCAATCATCAAAAAATGCAGGCTTATAAAAATAATAAAAAGAACATCATGTATGTATGTATGAATACATATTTTGAGTTAGCGGAATGATTGATATTTGACAGATAAAAGAACAAATTTGAGCTACCAGTCCTCACAGCTCTCAAACCATGATTCTGAAGTGGCTTTAGACAAAGGGTGGCATTTCGTAACAATAAAACCATGCAACTTCATCGTCTACTTGAGACCGCTCACATTTTTCTTATATTTGAATGGAAAAACAGCTAATTCAGACATTTGGTGGATAACAGAATAGTGAACTATACTAGATCTTTATGATGCTGACACCATTTCAGTCATGCTACCTGTATCCAATAACAGCACTGAATAATAACAGCAATAATATGTGGTGGTACCATAGTGTGATTGTACGCGACTGCTTACGTGTATGTATAGCTCTTAAAAGGTATGAAAATTAGCAACAAATATTTTGCAAGTAGTTTAGGGCTTCATTTAAGAAACCAATGCTTATTGAGGCATGCCTTGCCTTGGAAATAATGATGACAGATCTCAATCAAATTTCAGTTTTCATGATGATCGTTTACAATGTAATGTGTACTATTAGTAACGGATTGTGTTGTCTTAAACATGCATGTAAGTATGCTTGTACATGGCTTCCAAATGTGGAGAAGAAAATAAGGATGTGACTTTGCATTTAATTTTGTAAACGTTCAGCAAATATTTAAGGAACCATATTTAAACGTTTATATTTAAACGTTAAACGTTTAAACGTTTAGCCCTTTCACAAAGGCTGACGCCTGCCCGTTACCGGTATGTCTGCAGACTGGTGTGATTGACATGATTCAACAATGATTGACATAGCAAGTAGCAGGCAGTCATTGAAAAAGTAAAAGCGTAACTGCACATGCACGTTACCCCTAGATGTAATCAAGTAATGCAGTGCTTCTAAGGATTTGTAAATCACAAATGTTTTAAAACATTCTTAATTATTTGTGCTAAGTATGTTTAACCCTAACAACCCTGAGCCCATCAAGCTCCAACAGCGGGTTTTGCTTGATTTTGGCAGGGTTGGTACCGAACACTGGCCAGTTGGTGTTGGACTTTGATTGACTGGGTACCAAAGGCCCAGGGAGACCCTGTTGAATTTTGTGAGGTCCGGGGCGGTAGGGCATGAGATTTGTGAACACGTTGGAGTTCATTGGCATTTCTTCGTGGGTATGCTCACCCACGGTCCTCAGCACAGCTTGTGGTCAAATGTGCATGTACATATTGCTTTATTTTGTTAGATTTGGTACCATCCCTATCCAATCACTGGACAATGCATAGGCCCATCCATACCAAGTCAATCAAACTCCAACAGTTGGAGTTTGGCAGGTTTAGTACTGTTCCCCGTACAAGGCCTGTTGGAGTTTGGCAGTTTTGGTACCAGTGCTTACAGACCTGTATGCAGCTGTTGAAATTTGTTAGGTTTGGTATCCTTTCTAGTGCAAGAGCCTAGGGGGTTAGGGTTAACTTAAAAGAAAGATTACATGAAAGTAGGTCCCTTTTTATATTTTGAGTTTTATTTAAACGTTTTGGAACATTTGTAAATAGATTTAGAATATTTTTTGTTTAAACTTGAAAAAGTCACATCAAGAAAAAAACTGGAAATGTTTTCCTTAAACACTAAATGTAATAACTGTGAGAAGTACTACTGTACTATTTTTTTTTTCCATTTGAAAACAGCGACATTTCAGAAATTGTTGCAGCCAGTGAAATCACACAAAATGTGATGATTCCATGCTACTGGTCATCACTAAGGATAACAGTTTAAAGCAACTGCATCATAACAAAATGGAATTTTTGTTAAAAGTGTCGCATTTTTACCAGGGTTTAATTTTTGTTTTACTTTTTCTTTAAGTCCAAACTTTATCACAAAAAAATGCATCAGGACTCCGACTCGTGAAACAGAAACAGAAATTCTTTAAAATGAATCATATTTTCACTTGCGTTCAGATTCTGTTTTGGCTTTTCTACGAGAAGTGCAACATGTTATGTAACAAATGTCTATTGCTTCATCTTTATCTTAACACTTTGCAACTCATCAAAATATTGTTCTTACTTTTTCATGCTGCAATCCATGCAGCCAATATTTGCAAAGCCATTCTTTCAAACACAGCCAATTTTGAACTACCGGTATGTGGCTTGCCATATCTGTTGATTAATAGTGTTTCAATGAATAGTGAAGTCAACAACCACTCCTTAAATAATCTTTAAAAGTACTCTTTAAAATTGCTGCCATCTGTATTTGCATATTTGAAATTTGTGAACGATAATGCATCATAACTAAACCAATTTGGTGTTTGGTGCTTCTTTTTTCCCAAGTTACATGAACAATAATCATCCACTACTGGAAGACTGGTTTCTGCCTCCTACAATATTCAGTCAGACTGATTTATCATATGGAATTTTTGCGCCAGGGTAATATGAATCAAATTAGGTTTTGCCCGCTGCTATGTACATCAGATTCAAACCGGCCAACCGATCCCGTTAGCTCGGTGATCGAGTGGTAAGACCAGTGAAGTCAACAACCACTTCTTAAATAATCTTCAAAGATGCTTTTCAAAATTACAGGCGTCTGTATTTCTACATTTGAAATTTGTCAATGATAATGCATCATTACTAAACCAATTTGGTGTTTGGTGCTTCTTTTTTTCCCAAGTTACATGAACAATAATCATCCACTACTGGAAGACTGGTTTCTGCCTCCCACAATATTCAGTCAGACTGATATATAAAACATCATCAGGATAAAAACTAGTCCACGGCACTGGGTTGTGTTTGTTTTCTTAATTAACATTAAAAAATCTCGTTTCTGTAGATTGTACTTTTTTTATGCATTGTGTAACAGATAGAATTATTGCATGAATTAAGAGAATTGTAATGGTGGTGGGGTAAAAGGGGCACAATAAACTTTTCCTTGAAATTTTTGTTGTTGCTTTTTTTATATTTATCTTGAGTTTTTTGTGTGATTTACTTTGGTCTCAAGGGTCTATTTTTTTCAGGTATATTATTTTATAAACCAATCATCTGTGCAAGACTTGTGCAAATTTTCTAAACACAGAGTTTTTTTCTCCAGATTTTGCACACTTGTTCTGTTACACCTGACGTTTATGATTTTATAACTCTGATACACTCCTTAATGCAGTCATCCTCCAAGAGTGATTATAAATAGCAACTACCGTACCTGCCCAACAAATGAAAAATCTTTTGAAATCATTCCTAATGATACATGAACTACATGATGTACAAAGTACCACGGTAACAGGCACAGGACAAATGTCACACTTTGGACCCTCAACTTATAGAATGACCCGTAAATTGCAGAATCATAGAATCTCTAATGCTTCTAGTTTTGTTCTTTAGTTTTTAACAAGAAATTAGGCCAGGAGATATTTACCTATGCTAGTACAGTAAATTTTAAAACAGATCTTGATTTCATGCTTTTGTTTAAACATAAAAAAATTGTAACCATCAGAGTGGTTCTTGAGTCTGGAGTGCTGAATGGCAACACATGGCAACCAATCAAAACTGATATGCAAATGATTGATGTTTTCATCAGATGACGTAATCCCACCTCACCTATTCTTTCCATAACACAAATGTGAAACATTATTTGCTTAACACAACACCCTGAAAGGCTGAACAAATCCTTGTCATCTGATTGGTCGCTTGTTAACTGGTACCCCGGTATGATGAATGTAGAGCCATCAGAGCCACTAATAGTGTGACCATGCAATGAAACTTCTATTCACTGTGAAATGGAACTTCTATTTTTGGGATGCGGCCGCCGTGCATAGCGACGAATAATTCAATGACACTTGATCAACTACCCACCAATCAGGTGACGGGGATTCTAATCAGGCGTTGTATAAAACAACAAATGGTACAATGTACCAAGTCCATGTACTGAAAACATTATCAGAGAGATTCTTTGAGAAGGTGGGGTCATATGACTTGTTGCTAGTTTGTGGACATAACCCAGCCGCCATATTTGCTAGTGTTGTTGTACTGCAAATGTTAAGCTAAAACTTCAAAGAAATAAGTGTAATAACTTTACGAGAAGCAGGACAACTAACTTGTGTGCAGGATCATCTGAAGGCTGCATTTACATGTACATGTAACTGCACTACTGGTGAGTTTCGAGTGTGGATCAACATTTGATAATTTATTTTTATGATTTCTTTACCCTGGGCACACCCCAACATTTCAAACAGGTTTCACTGGGATTTTCTACAAAAATTACAACATACAAGAAGTCAAAAGCACATAAGATAATAATGAACAGCCATACCATGATGTCAAAAGATACAGAGTGATTATCACCTTGGTTTCTTGGGGGGGGGGGGGGAAACTTAGTACATTTGTTTTATCGTACAATTCAATTAATGCAAAATAATTCTGCAAAAGCAAAAAAGGACCAAAAAAGGCTCAAATCACAATAATCTTTTTTGGGGAAAACTTTTCCATCTAACCATTTTAAAAGCAATCAAAAAGATTAACTTAACTATATTGCACTGAGCAGTGACCAATTTTATGAAAAGGTCTATTGAGAGGCTTGCGCCACTCTTCGATTGTGGTTTTGGGGTGTCATTTGTCAAAGAGGGAAAGGCTATGGTTGCCAATCAAGGCAGGTGGGAAAAAAAGAGATTTCACCATGAAAAGTGGGGCAGGCCTCTCAATAGACCCTTTCATGAAAGTCAACCATGAGGATATGATCAGGGTGTCATTTTAAAGAGGAGATTCAACCCTAACAGAGGATATCTCCCTTTGATTCACATGTGCCCTACTTCTGTTCCAATTAGCAATGATATCTCGGTTTTTTAAATTTTTATTATCCATACTGTTTGTGCAATGATTTTTGCACAGAGATCAAAGTTCATCGTTTCCTCTCAAAAATGTTCTTCCAACACGTCCAATAATAACAAATTTTAACAAACGTCGTTTTATTTTTGCTTTGGTTGAATGTACAGATCAGTGAGAATTTCTGCAACCATTTTTTCGGACACTCGACGAAAAAAGAATGGCAACAGGTGGTGCAGCTGAGGTTCTAGGGAAGATTGGCGAGCGTCATCTACAATGCTCCATTTGCTTGACCCGTTTCACTGAACCCAAATTTCTTGACTGTTTGCATACTTTTTGCTTCAACTGTCTCCAACACCTTAGACAAGGTGAAGATCCCCAAGATGTCAAACTGAAATGTCCCCTGTGTAGACGTGAAACAATCCTAGGAAGAAAAAGAGTTGAAGATCTGCCCACTAATCTCTCTCTGAGTGCCTTAGTGGAGGAGTTTACAATACAGGAACAGCTTCAAGCAGGTCAAGGGTCAGAGATCAAATGTCAAAGCTGTGATGAGGACAATCCGGCAATCTCAGTTTGCATGGAATGTCCGCATTTCCTGTGTCAGAAATGTAAACGTACGCATGAACGTCTCCCAGCATCAAAATTTCATAAAACCTTCACGATGGCTCAACTCCGATCAGGAGAAGTTGCCTACAAAAGTAAACTAAGAGAAGAACCAAAATGTGACAAACATGCCGATCAGAATCTAAACATTTACTGCAACACATGTGAGCAGTTGGTATGCGCAACTTGCTCTGTTCTGAAACATAAAACGCACTCTGGTAGTGACATATCAGAAGCTTTTGAAGAATGCAAACAGCAAATTTCAGACCTGATCACAGAGGCTGAACAGAAGAAAACAGAACTGTGCGAAAAAAAGGAATGCATGGTCCAATCCCACAAGAAACTGGATTCCATGTTTGAGTCCACCAACAAGAAGATCTCCCAAAAGGCTGACAAGGAGGTTGCTAGGATTAGGGAGACGGAGAACAAACTCAAGAAAGAAGCGAAAGAGATCTATAAAAACAATGTCGAGACATTTGAGACTGCTGAAAACAATAACAATATAAAGCTCAGAGAGGCAGAGCAGACACTGGAAGAGGTAAATCAGCTTATGACTCAAGAAATACAAAATGAAATTTTGGGTCTCAAACCAAAACTCTTGAAAAACCTCCGGAAGTTGATGAAGAAACAGCCAGAGAATGTGCCTGACAAGTTACACTACATTGACTTTTATGAGGGTGACGAGAAGACACTAGGCAGGCTGATTCTGAAAGATGAGTGGAGATTGAAGAAACAAATTGCACATGCAGGCACAACTATTTCTGTTGCAGTTTTCTCCGATGAAATAGTCACAGTTAACAAAAGTAGCAAACAGCTAATGAGTCACGTACCATCAAGCAGCCGCAAATCCCCCGTCACTTCCCAAAAGCTCAATATGCCAGACCTGAGAGATCCAGTCCAAGTTGCAGTCAATCGATTGGACCAGCTCATCGTACTTGACCGTCGTGTCGTCAAGACCTTCAGCAGAGAATACGAGCTTCTCCATCAGTTCCAGCCAGGAAGAGGGTCAGACAGCAAACCAACCTGCCTGGCGGTGGACGACAATAATCTGATAGCAGTGGGATACCAGGTATGGACATCATGTAAACGTGTTTGGATTTTTGAAGAAAAACAATTGACTACCTCTTGTGCCAAACTAACACTTGATAAATGACAGGCCGAATTCTGTACTTACATGTAGTGCCTCTCCATTGAACAAATGCAGTGTAGGCCTACTTGAGTAGGCAGCATTCTTTGTAAAAGGTTGGCTAAAGGTTACATACTCAGCATGTCCTATTATGATTGTAATGCTTTAACATGGATTCCCATTTTTACTACCATCACCAGGCCAAGCAAGAGATCAGCCTACACAAGCCAGACGGAACCCTCCTCAAGAAACTACCTGCACCAGGGATCAGTGATCAACTGGCCATCAGCAACCAGCATCTCATCTACACCAAACCTACTGAGGATAAACTGGCTGCACTAGATTACAATGGTGAGGCAGTATTCGAGGTACCGGAAGACTCTGGGGGCTTGTTAAAGAGTCTTTGTTGCGACAGTCAAGGCAATATGTACGTGTACGTGTTTCACAAGCCATTTTTTACTAAGGTGGTCCATTTGCTGGCCCCCCTGCACAGTACTCGGGAAATCTCAGAAATTACACATATTAATGTCTTCAGTCCTGATGGACGAAACATGGGGCCCCTATCCCACATTGGTAAACCACCACATCTTTATGGCCCAATTAGCATGACCTTCACACCTACAGGTGATCTAGCGATAGGTTCAGAAAATTCATTGATATTCTATCAACGTGTTTAAAGACTTCATAAAAATAGCATCAATCCCCCCCCCCACCAAAAAAGGCAAGCCTAGAAGCTGGTCCCAGAGTGCACACAATTCCATTAAACCGATTCAGAATGGCCATTCACTGGAAGTCTTTTCATGCATCTGGTCTTAACAATGGGCCGGATTTACAAGGGTTATCCTAGGTCAAATATTTGGGCCAAGGTGAGACTAAAGCAAGTCTCAGTGCAAATGCAAGTATCAAAAATAAAGCTGCCCTCATCATTCCAACATGATAATTTTGTAAACAATTCTCACATATATTGATTTTCTTTGCATATTGCACAGCTAAACAATTCATTCAACCTCAAAGTCAGACAGTTAAAGAAAAAAACTTTAATGATTGCGATAAGAAGAAGTATTTGGATATAAACGCAAAAACACTTGTGCTGCAATGACCCAAATACTGGTTGATAGATTAAGGTGACTTGGGGATTAAGAATTAAAATTGCAATTTGTCACCCATAATTTCATTTAATCTATTCACTAAATCAGTAGTGCTGTGAATGTAAATTTAGTATTCAATTATTTTAATTATTCTAGTTTTAACTGTGTCAGCCATCAAACTGCATTTTCTGGCACTTGCAATTGTTGAACTTGCATGTAGTTCAAAATATAAAGAACATCATTTATGTATCCTATTTCAACGTACATGTAGCAGAATTAAGGGCCCCCCCCCCCCAGATCTTGGCCATCAAGTGACGAAAAATTTTGAAACTCGGTACATGCATAGAGCAACTCATCAGGAACATATGGGTCATATAGGTCAAAGGGTTTAGGAAGTATAGCTAATTAATTATTCATATGTACAAATGGTAATTCTGCTCTGTGTACACGACGTATATGAGAAAAGTCAGTTTTTGCCGGAAAATTTATCGCTGCGCAGTAAACCCGTTGTCCGATTTTTAGTCTCAAAAGATGCGCAAGGCTCAAGGCTAAAAAGTCATAACAGCTCGGGTCGCGAATTTTTTTTTTTTTTCAAGGCTATCGCAAAAAAAAGTTGGGGGGGGGGCGGATTCCATTCCCCCCCCCCCCCCCCCCCCGGCCCTTTTAGGGTTATAAGTAGCTTTTGACATGTTTGATGAGTGGGTTGCATTTGACAACAATAAAACCAGCCACCTTATACAATTAATATAACATTTTGCACATTTTTCAGCATCTCCTCGAGTCAACTCACATTTTTAGAGTATTTGACATGTTTGAATAGAAAAAAAGCTTTTTGGATATTTGGTACACGATAGATTATATTCAAATATTTGGTATATTAGGCACAGCCCTACATAGTAGCAATGATTCTGTGACTGCCTCTGTAAAAAATACTGTGGTTAATGTTGACCTACATTTGTACTTCCAAACTTAAAATCGATGTACATGTACTTTAAGAGTCATTTTAGTGACAGTCCTAATGTAACCGGGGGAACACAGGCTCTTCAAGTTGAGATGTGGAAATATTACTGTTTTTATTCCTCAGTGGCCGCATGGCAGCAAAGCGCAGCCAGCGCTGTAAAACTTTCTTTAAATTACAAGACTTTACAACATGTGTGTGCTCTTGTTGGTGGCTAATACAAGACTGAGCTGAAGAAAGCGAAAACACAGGATGTTGGCCATGTGCCTCACATTCCTGGGCAAACCACACAGGGATTATGAATAAACAGAGAAGGGGGTGATAATGAACAAAGTAACTACTGTAGAAAAGCTAGAGTCTAATGAAATAAGGTACATGTAGTCAGACCTCCTGCCTGGAGGTAATTACTTTTCCAGAAACTTGGAATGTGTGGCTGACCCACCCAGGGCTAAAGGACAGATTTTCTCACAATATAACATGTACATAAAACAATGAAGATAATAATAATTTCAATACTTAGAAAATAGATTAGATGAGCATAAAAACAATCCAAAACTTGTGGAAAAGAATCCCACGCATTGACTATATAAAGTATTAAGAAACTTTCAGTAGAAATAGAAAAAGTAAATTTGCCAAAAAATATATGGTTGAAATATGCTTCAAATATATCACCGGTTACACTAATAATGCTTAATGTACATGGCTTGCATAGATAAGAGTATTCAAACTTGCTTGTAGAATATGACCTGACTATGGGCTCTGTGCACAAGTACCACTTCAATGGCCAGAAACGGAGAGTTGGGGGAGACCTAGACTGGTTCCCGGTCCATCCACTGAATAATTTGAATGATCCAAATTTATTGGGGGTGAGGATTAGTCTGTTGGACCATCGCAAGTTAAATTTGAATGTATTCGCATGCCGACGACGCCTGATGCTCGCTCGCAAAGTCACTATGGCTTAGCTCCATGCACATTCAGGATAATTACCGGGTAAGTCGTGCGTACATCGCACGCGAACCAGTACAGCATGCACACATGGTGTCCCATCCATGGGGTTCTCAAAAGTGGTAAAAACGCGCCCTCTTTTGTTGGTGCACTGAACCCATAGGGCTTTCTCACTGACCATGTGACCCAGCCTGGTAATGCATCCAGCTACAGGAAAGTCAGCATGGCCATTGTAGTAGGCAAAGATCGTATAGCGCACCATGCAGTTGGTACATGTACTTTAATTTATCCGCTGCAAAGGATGAAAGTAAGTTTTTTTAAGCCAGCACTAAAACTATTATTATTATTATTATTTTTATTAAGTAATTGTCCAGCCAGGTGATTGTGATTTTTAATGCATTTTTTATGGGTCTTACCATATATATTAATTAACTTTTTGATGTATTAGTGGATTTTAATGGACTAGTAATATCTATTTAGCTTTTTATAAGTATTGAAGTAATTTCTTTGAAAAAGCGCATTGAGATTTCGTATGTAATGCGCTATATAAGAACTAATTATTATTATTATTATTATTAAAGACAGTAGGCAAGCCTTCAAAGCTGTGATGATGGCAAAAACTGTGAGAAAAACACGAAACCCACATGTGCTGGGTCCGCATGATTATGACAACTGTACACGGCGCAGGTACTGGTAGTGACCGTTGTGCAATTAGATAACGAATAACATGTTCTTTTACATGAAAATAAGCCCTGTCTAGCATACAGTGCACAACATGGTTGGTAACCAAACGCTTGCCTACCACAATGGCGGCTGACTGATCACAGGGAACCGGGATCTGGTCATGTGGTACTTTGAGATCATACGATCGGAACCTACCGTATTGTCAGGAAGCATACAATAATAATCATCATCCGAACCATGTGTAAAGGATCAGATTTCCTAGCCAAATTAAAATTGAGTTCGGAGAAATATCTAAAAAGCACATGAACAAGGAACTTCTGAATTCTTTTGTACATGTAGGTAAAAGTTTGTTTAGTGTGCATGTACCGGTATATAAGGCTGCATTGCGTGCGTATGGATCAAACGAATCCTTTATTTACACATTTTGATGGATTATTCTGCAAAATTGCTATATTTTGTCCTAAAAAATAGAATAGGAATCAGGAGACCAGAAGGGTCGAAGAATTAAATGGGGGGGGGGGGGGGAGGCACGCCGGCTACGCCCCCAAGGCCCTCTTGATCAGCTGCAATCAATAACATCCGTATAATGTGTGTGAATTTTTAGAGCCATTTTAATTATAGATTACAAATATCATCAATGCTTTTCAAATCCAAGCAAAGTTGGCAGTAGAGTAATAGCTTAAAAGCTTGAATAAGTTTGAGTGAATGTTTTTACAAGTTGTAAATGTTCCCAAATTGTCATGAAAATGTGCTTTAGCAGCCACTTAAGCAATAATATGTGATGGTACCATAGTACAGTATGCTTGTACGTGACTACTCACGTGTACATGATGTATTAAAAGGTAGGATAATTAATCTTGAACAACAAATATTTTACAAGTAGTTTGGGGCTTGATCTTAAGAAATCATGGAAAATGAATAACGCTGATACGGTAAATCTCAATCAAATATCAGTTTTGTGGAGATCTTATAAAATGTGTATATATTAATCTTAGAGTACATGCACTGTAATTATTGTAATTTGTTTCTCAATTAACACGGCAGTTGTTCAGTGTTGAATTGTTGCAGCCAGTGAAATGTACAAACAATAAGTGATTCCTTCAACAAATATCTGATGCTCCTGGCCATCATCAATGATATCAGTTTTAGCATAAAAATTGCATCTTGACAAAAATGTAATTTCTGCTAACAGTTAAGTTTGTTATTACTTTTTCTATAAGTTTAGTCCAAAGTTGTTAGATAACAGTATGTACATGCTACAACACCTTGCAAATATTAGAATTGTCTTCAAAACATGGTTAGAACTACATTTTTTGGGCAGAAAGCCATGGCGCAAAAACTTGTGCAGACATTTTTTTATAATTTAAATCCCAGCCAATTTTTAACTAAATATAAATGTACATGTACTTGGCTTGCCATATCTGCTGAGCATTAATTCAAAGGAAAAAATGCAGCAAAATCCAGGCTTACCAAAATGCCTTCTTAAAAATATCCTTCAAAAATGCTCATAACATTTCTGTGCTATACTTATATCTAATTTGAAATTTGTGAATAATGTGTCATTAATTCATTTTTCCAAAGTGCGCAGTTAACAAAAACATCCAAGACTGGAAGACTGGTTCCTGCCTCTAAAAACTGTCAGCCACGCAGGACCAGAAACCAGTCTACAGCACTGGATTTTTGTTTGTTTGTTTCTTATTCAAACTGGTTTCTGTATTTTCCCCCTGCATTTCATAAGGGAATAAATGTGTGCTCGAGAGGTTTTTATCACTCTGTTTAATACCGCTTAGAGTCTGGGTGCTGATAATTACCCGAGCCGGAGGCGAGGGTAATTATCAGCACCCAGACTCTAAGCGGTATTAAACAGCGTGATAAATACCGACCGAGCACATATTTATTCCCATTCATAAATACCTTATCCGTAAATTTTTTTCAAATAATTCGTTCAAAAAATCCCGATTTTGTTCAACAAGTTCACTTCATGCTTTTTGAAACATCCCTCTAGCAAAATAATGGAGTGTTCAGCTGGCGAGTAAGATGTAAACAACCCTTTTATGGAGATTGACGCGCGCGTAGCATGTTCTGCGCGATGTCACGCAGAACGCACCTGGGGCGTTGCGTTTTGAATTTAGAACTATAAAATTCTGACTCGCATGTAGTGTTGCGCATGCCTACGTGAGGATTGTGAACGTTCAACCAATGAAACGGTAAGAGGCACTGGATTTTTAGGAGTCCACATTTTATTGTGCCACTGGAAAAGTGTTTAAGACCAGCTAGCCATGTCTTTATCATCCGTTTAAGACCGGCCACGTGACGGGCTCTCGACCAATAGGAATAGCTAAACTGTCTGAGGTATTTATGAAAACAGATTTATTACATTAATTGTAAAGGTTGTGGTTTAAAATGGGAAAATAACTTTTTTTCCTATAAATTTGTTTTCATTTATATCTGAAATGTGATTTTTTTTTCTAATGGAAGGTCACCTGATTCTACTGTGATTTACTTCAGTCTCTCAAGCTAACCTTTTTTTCCGGCTATAAAATAAAAATGTACGTGCATAAACCAGTCAATTGAGTGTCACTTGTGCCATCTTGAGATCACTGCATTTTATTTTTAAATGTTTGCACATTTTCTTCCCCTCATTTGAGTGTAAATTTGGCTTCAAATTGACCAGAATGCAGGATCATTAGTATCATAAGGCAATTTTTATTTAATTTTTCTTACCAGATTTTGGTCATAAAAGATTTAACTGTGTACGTATACTGGGTTTAAAAACAGACTGGTTAAAAAAAATTATCAGAATTGCGTGCCTGCTTAAACATAAAATGAAATGTGTGAATTGTGAAAGCGAAAAGCTGTACATGTAACTGACGAACTAGTATGAAGGAAAATAATGCACCGTCGAAACTTGCCCTTTCATTTGGCAATGTAAGGTGCACGGCCCACAGGTACTGAAAAGTTTATCAGAGACGTAATTCATGTTTATTGAAGCATGGGGTCATGACGTCATGTGACCCTTGGCAGTTGGCGGAAATAAACCCAGTCACCATATTTACTAATGCTGTTGTACTGAAAAGGTTAGAGCTAAAACTTTACCGTGATAAGCGAAGATACATGTAGTTTAACCAAAGCAGTGAGATTTCATATGGAGTTAAACTTGTGTGCAGGATCATCTGGAGGCTGCATTTCACCGCACTACTGGTGAGTTTTTAGTCAGAAAATCCAACGTCTGTGGACCAGCATGTTTAACTTGAGTTTTGTCATTCTTTACACAGGGCACACCCCAATATTTCAATCAGGTTTTATTTGGAATCCTACAAAAATTACTACATATACTAGAAAGTCTTAAAAACATCAGATAATGAAGAACAATCATATATCATGACATCAAAAGATCCTGAATGATTATCACCTTGCTACAATGTATTTTTGGGAAAGGTATCATAAAATCAACTATACATTTGTTTTATCACACAATTCAAGGCATGTAAAATAATTCAGCAAATGCAGAAAAGGAACCAAAAATTCTCAAAAAAATTGTTGGTAGAAAACCAACAGGTAAAATTCAGCCACTAATTTCCACGTCAATACATGTATGTTGTCAATGTAACAGTTCAACATTTTCTTAAGTCTGACTGATTTTAATTGGGGAAGGTTCAATAAATAAAAGAAAACATAATTGATTGGACAGTTTATCAACTTCTGATCTGAATAAATGGCATTCAAGATTCCTAATCATGCAGGCAAAATTTTCGCTGCACAACAACCCCTGGTCCAATTTTTATGTTTTTGGTGTCAAAAGATGCGCAAAGCTTGAGGCTAAAACGTCATAAAAGCTCGGGTTGTGAGCTATCGCTATCAGGTCGAGGGGGGGGGTGGAAACAGAGGATTTTTTGTTGGAATAAAACTTATAATTTGTTAACTCAATTTAATAACAGAACTTAAGTTTGACAAAGAGCAGGGAGAACAAAACTTTAAGATTTGTAGACATAATGGCTGAGCTCAAATTCATCCATAATCCATATAACTTGCTGTAATCTTTATAACAATTTTGTTTCCCAAACACATCCAAGTACATGTTCATGAATACATTTTTGGATGCAGTCTGCAAAAGCTTGTTTCCACAGATGATACAATTGATTTTCTTTTCCAATCTGTGAGTTCACTTATTCATACAGAGTCCATTTCAACAATTGATAAAGTTACCAAAAATATAGTCAACAAGCACCTGATAAATTATGCGCATTGTGATCAAAGTTCATCGTTTCCTCACACAAATGTTGTTTTATTTTTGCTTTGGTTGAATGTACAGATCTATGAGAATTTGTGCAATTTTTTCTAACATTCAACAAAAAAAGAATGGCAACTGGTGGTACAGCTGAGGTTCTGGGACAGATTGGCGAGCGTCATCTACAATGCTCCATTTGCTTGACCCGTTTCACTGAACCCAAATTTCTTGACTGTTTGCATACTTTTTGCTTCAACTGTCTCCAAAACCTTAGACAGGGTGAAGATCTCCGTATGAAACTGAAATGTCCCCTGTGTAGACGTGAAACAATCCTTGGAAGAAAAAGAGTCAAAGATTTGCCTACTAATCTCACTCTGAGTGCCTTAGTGGAGGAGTTTACAATACAGGAACAGCTTCTAAAAGGTCAAGGGTCAGAGATCAAATGTCAAAGTTGTGATGCAGAAAATCCGGCAATCTCATTTTGCATGGAATGTCCGCATTTCCTGTGTCAGAATTGTAAACGTACGCATGAACGTCTCCCAGCAACAAAATTTCATAAAACCTTCACAATGGATCAACTCCAATCAGGAGAAGTTGCCTACAAGAGTAAACTAAGAGAAGAACCAAAATGTGACAAACATTTAGATCAAAATCTAAACATTTACTGCAACACATGCGAGAAGTTGGTTTGCACAACTTGCTCTGTTCTGAAACATAAAAATCATTCTCATGCTGACATATCAGAAGCTTTTGAAGAATGCAAACATGAAATTGCAAAGCTGCTGACAAAGGCCGAAAAGAAAAAAACATCACTGTGCAATGCCAAAAAGAGGACAGTCAAATTCCGCAAGAAACTGGATTGCATGTTTGAGTCCACCAACAAGAAGATCTCCCAAAAAGCTGACAAGGAGGTTGCTAGGATCAGGGAGACGGAGAAGAAACTCAAGAAAGAAGCGAAAGAGATCTACGAAGACAATGTCAAGACATTTGAGACTGCTGAAAACAACAACAATGAAAAGCTCAAAGAAGCAGAGCAGACACTGGATGAGGTGAATCAGCTTATGGCTCAAGAAATTCAGAATGAGATTTTGAGTCTCAAACCAAAACTCTTGCAAAACCTCAACAAGTTGATGGAAAAACAGTCAGAGAATGTGCCTGATGAGTTACACTGCATTGACTTTCATGAGGGTGACGAGAAGACACTAGGCAGGCTGATTCTGAAAGATGAGTGGAGATTGAAGAAACAAATTGCACATACAGGCAGAACTGATTCTGTTGCCATTTTCTCTGAGGAAATAGTCACAGTTAACAAAAGCAGCAAGGAGCTAGTGAGTCACGTACCATCAAGCAACCGCCAATCCCCTGTCACTTCCCGAAAGCTCAATATGCCAGACCTGAGAGATCCAGACCAAGTTGCAGTCAACAGATTGGAACAGCTCATTGTACTTGATGGTCTCGTTGTCAAGACCTTCAGCAGAGAATATCAGCTTCTCCATCAGTTCCAGCCAGGAAGAGGGTCAGACAGCAAACCAACCTGCCTGGCAGTGGACGACAACAATCTGATAGCAGTGGGCTACCAGGTATGCACATCATGTAAACATGTTTGGGATTTTAGAGAAAAACAATCCGCTATTTCTTTGCCAAACTTAAACAATGTAAGAAATTAATTCTGTGTAATGTTTACAATATGCCACCTGGCCAAATTCAGTACTGAGTGCCTCTCCTTTTTGCAAGTGAAGTGTACTGGGGTAAGCAGCATTCTTTGTAACGGGTTGGCTAAAGGAAATATGTCCAAATAATTGTAAAACTTAAATATGGATTTCCATTTTTACTACCATCACCAGGCCAAGCAAGAGATCAGCCTACACAAGCCAGATGGAACCCTCCTCAAGAAACTACCAACACCAGGGATCAGTGATCAACTGGCCATCAGCCACCAGCACCTCATCTACATCAAACCTACTGAGGATAAACTGGCTGCACTAGATTACAATGGTGACACACTATTTGAGGTAGATACACATATAAAGGGCCACAATACTGTTTGTTGCGACAGTCAAGGCAATATTTACATATTGCATACAAAAAAACGGTGGTGGCACTTTTGGAAGCTTCAAAATTGCTCAAGATATATTGATGTCTTCAGTCCTGATGGAGAAAACATGGGATACCTACCAGTACATGCATCCCCCGTTCACGGCGACCAACATGTACCAAATTCAGTTACCATGGCTTTCACACCTACAGGTGATCTAGTGATAGGTACAGAGGAGACATTAGAATTCTATCAACGTGTTTAAAGATTTCCAAACTTCACGAAATTAATATCAACCCCTCCCCCCCCAAACAAAAAGACAAGGCAAACCTAGTAAATTTTGTCACAAAACCCATAAAACTCCATTAAACTGACAAGAATGGCTATTTACTGGAAGTCTTTTCATGTAGAGTGATAGGTGGCTATTATTTCCCTAATAAGGAATAGAAAGGAAAAGTTGTTCATGTACTGGTACATATATATGTGGCCTACACAATGGGCTGGATTTAGCCCATTCATTGACATTATGGGGTAATTCTAGTTCAAATATTCGGGCCAAGGTGAGACTTGAGCAAGTCTTAGTGCAAGTATCAAAGTAAAGCTGCCCTCATCTTTCAAACATGATAGTTTTGCAAACAATTTTCACTTGCAAATTTGCAACAAAAAAATGTCATTCAACCTATAACTAAATGGCAGAAAATCTACATAAATAAAAAAAGATACATACATGATCTTTAAATATGGGGATGAGAAGCAGTATTTGGATAATGAAAAACTCTTGTGGTTTGTGATCCAGTATGAGCTGCAATGATCCAAATACTGGGTGATGGATTAAGGTGACTGGGGAATTAAGAATCAAAACTGCAATCTGACTGCAGTTTTGCATAATTTAGTATTCGATTATTCTACATTTAATTTGCACTTGATCAAATAATCAAATATTAAAATCAATCAAGATTTGTGGGCACTTGCAATCATTAAACAGTGCAGGCTTATAAAAATAATACAAAGAACATCATATACATATGAATACATATTTTGAGGTAGTGGAATGATTGATATTTGACAGATAAAAGAACAAATTTGAGCTATCAGTCCTCACAGCTCTTAAACCTCTCATGATTCTGAAGTGGCTTTAGACAAAGGGTGGCATTTCACAACAATAAAACCATGCAACTTCATCATCTACTTGAGACCGCTCACATTTTTCTTACATTTGAATGGGAAAAAGCTAAATCAGACATTTGGTGGATAATAGAATAGTCAACTATTTGGTATATTATCACAGCCCTAACCAGGTACAATGAATCTGTGATTACCTCAACAGGATGTTGTGGTTAATGTTAGCTTACGTACATACTTTGAGGCTTAAATTTGATGTATTTCATGAGTCCGTAAGACCATTATCATAATGATGTATGTGGTTCTACAAAAGTATTCATTATTTCCAGAATATGACTCTACTACAGTCGAGTCTCGTTCGGAACTAGCCAAAAACTAAACTCGTTCGGACCTAGCCAAATTGTTTGTTATATCAGAATTTTGTATTAAGAGGAACATCAGTCGTGCATATAAATGCACAGTTGGGACCAAGGCTTTATGTTTGTTATAACCAGAATTTTGTATTAACAGAGTTTGTACTAACGAGAGTCGACTCTCTCACTAACCACATGACCTGGCCTACATCTGGATATCGGAACGTCAACATGGCCATTGTAGTACCCGGCCCCCTGGTAGGCAAAAATTGTAAAGTGCCACGTGCAGTATAAAGTACAATGAAGTCGGCAAGCATTCAAACTGCGATGGATGGCAAAAACTATCAGACAAATGCATACATAAAGTGTTGGGTCGGCTGGATTATGACAACCATAATGGTACAAGGCACCAATAGTGATCATTATGCCATTTGATAGGCTAAAAAAATTGAATTTACTTTACATGAAAATAAGCCCTACTGTCAAGTTTACAATGCACGACGTTGTTGCTAACTATACACTTGCCTACCACAATGGAGGCCAATCATGGGGAAACCGGATGTCATGTGGTTCTTTGACGTCATACGATCGGACCTTATTGTAGGGGAGCATACAGGTTGATAATTATCATCTTAACCAAGTGCAAAGGATGTGATTTCCTTGCCAGATTAGGGCAGAGATGAAAGCAAATGGACCAAGAACTTCCGAATCATTTTCTAATTTAAAAGCCTAGGACTTTAGTATGGACATGTATATACATGTAGTTGCATTGCATGTACGGTACATGTACATGTACATGTACATGGATCAAGGAATGCTTTATGGACACATTTCAATTGATTATTCTGTTAGCATGGTAAAAGAGGCCAGAGAGGTAGAGGAATTAAACTGAGAGAAATTATGACATGTAGAGCTTTAGCGAGAAACTGCAGAGTTTGTAACACATTGCAAAAATAACTCGCTAACAGGATGGACTTGGAAGAAACAAAAAAAGAGAAAATTCTAAACTTTACAAGACTTACACAGCATTTTCTTAATTTTTAATGGCATACATGTTCAATGTATGTGGGTAAGTGTGAAATGAAACACAAGGAAATCATCTGATCTGAGGAAAAGTTGCACACCTGTATACGGTAATTATATTGTATTGTAAGGGCCATTTCAGTAACGGATCCTGCATTTATGGAAAGGTGGGGGTGCTGAAAATGGAGGCGAATACAAGTGGGGCATGTAGGCCTATTTGTTCATGGGTAAGGATGTCTGTCTTTAATGCAATTACAATGTAAATAGTTAGTTGACAGAAGAAGAAAGGGGAAGAAAAAAAAAAGGTACTTCCTAAAAAAATATAAATTAATAAAAGTTTTAAAAAGGGGGGGGGGGGGGGGGGGCCCCCATTCCCCCTGGATCTGCTTCTGATTTTACATCAATAACATGTAGGCCCTATTTAATGTACTAATAACATGGAAAAGGTATGGTGTACATGTAGGTACATGTATGTAGTTACAAATTAAAGAGCCAGTTTAATTACAACGCCGAGCTCGCCGAGCTGTTTACAGATCCAAGCAAAATTGGGAGTAGGGTAACAGCTTAAATGCTTGAATAGTCTTTGGGAATTTTTTTTTAAAGCTTGTGTACTTTGCCAAATTGTCCTGAAAAGGTGCTGTAAGTGCCACTTTGGTAACAATATGTAATGGGTAGTGTGAATAACTGTATGCAGCTCTTTAAACGATCTGAAAATTAATCTTGAACATCCAATATTTTGCAAGTAGTTTAGGGCTTGAACTTAAGAAAAATGGAAACTGAATAACGCTGATAGTTGTCGATCAAATATCGATTGTCATGATGATCTTTCATAATGTAATGCATGTTATTAGTAACAGATCGTTTTGTCTTAAACTTAAGTATGCTTGTACATGGCTTTCAAATATGAATAAGAAAAGATGTGAATGTTACATTGCATTTAATTTTGTAAATGTTCCGCAAACATTTTCAGAACCATTTTAAATGTTTTGATATTTAGACATTCACAAAGGCTGATACGGTACATCTCCTGCCTATTATTTCTGCAGACCAGCGTAATTGACATGATCAATCTGATTGACATCATAAATCTGATTGACATCATACCAGCCATTCCATGTAAGGGTCATCACCAAACTCAAAAATTGAAGTGAAAGGAATAGATGTTTGTCAGTTATATTTGATAAGAGGAATATTGAAACCATCTAAATCTCAAAAGATTTTTAAAAATATATCATTTGATTTAAAGTTTCAGCCTCCTGAACATGGATGAATTTTGTGGGCAAAACGGAGGGTCAGGGGTATAAATCACAAACTGAGGAAGTAATTGAAGCTCATTCATAAGATTGTGCTTTATCTGCATACATTTGGTAGCTATTCCAGTCTATTTGATAAAACATTGAGAATTTTTCCAAATGTCTTCAGTATTTTCCCACTATTTCATCGTGAAAACACCCTCAAAAATATGTCACGCGAGTCACAAAATAGGGCTTTTTTCAGATTACTTAATTACTAGAGAGGGATTCAGCTAGTGTTTGATATTTGTAAATAGAATAGTGGTGGTCTATCAATAAAAGTATGAATATTCTTATTTGCTCTACATTCCTTGTAGAAAAAACTATCTCAAGAATGTCATGCGAGTCACACAAGATGTATGTCACGCGAGTCACCAGGGGCGAATCCAGGAATTTTGCAGGGGGTTTCATCAGCCAAAAATCTGAAAATGTACACACATTTTTTCTCCGGACACTTGGCCTTCGTGAAATCAAAAACTGGGAGGTGGGGGGCAAGGGGGTGGGGGCTGGTACCAATTTCAATCAAGGGCGCTGTTCAAATTCGACGATTTTTAACACATTACAGAATGGTGTACCTTATTTTGAACAGGCGGACATTAGACCAGTATAATTTTTTTGGGGGTGACACAACAGGGGGGGGGGGGGTTTAAACTAATTTTTTTAGGAATTTGTATGAGAATTTTTTTTTTTACAGAGCTGGGGGGTTGACCCCCAAAACCCCCCCTCAGGATCCGCGCCTGGTCACAAGCGAAGCCAGGAATGTTTCATTTACATGTAATACAAAGAAACAATGCCATATTAAATTATAGAATTGGAATTAAGTCTTTAATTTAAGCATTAGTTATGTAACAAGAAATTGAATCAGTTTTTTACAAATGTTTATATACAGTCGAGTCTCATTAATACAAACTTGTTCGGACCTAGCCAAATAGTTTGTTATATCAGAATTTTGTATTAAGAGGAACATCAGTCCCATTCATCATGCACATAATTTAATGCACAGTCGGGACTAAGGCTTTATGTTTGTTATAACCAGAATTTTGTATTAACAGAGTTTGTACCAACGAGATTCGACTGCACTGTATACTTTCCTATACAACTGCATCATTAATTGCAGCTCTTACCTTTTAAGGAAACTGTGACTCTACATGACCAAGAATTACACCTGTTTTCCTGAAATAATCACCCGTGGATTGATGACATCACTTCAGAACTTAAATTCAAACATTTTTTTGTCTCCATGTCATTGTTAAGGATATTGTGTTTAAACCAGATTTCCACCCCAACATTTGCCAAAGTAAAGGGATAAATAGCAGTTTTCACACTCTTTCATAAGGTATTCACAGGTAAATCATTTTTATTAATATAATATTATGATTTGATTTGTTATACTAAAATTACAGTTATAACGTGAAAGTGAAAAGCTACTGTGTCACGCGAGTCACGCATTTGTGTCACGCGAGTCACATTTTCTTCAGGCTATTTCTTACCTCGAGGGATATTTGGCACAATACAACTTATGCATGTATTGGGTGAGGGTATTAAGTTCTAAGTTCAGTAAGAATAATTTTTAGAACACTGGTAGATCCATAGGAAAAGCTATTTGAATCAAGGGATGTCAAAAATCCCTTTTTCTATCCTGTCACGCGAGTCACGTCAAAGAAACTGTGATACATGAAAAAATAGCGATGTTAAAGTAATCATATAAAAACTAAACCATAGATTCACAATGCCCTGACTCAAATACATGCTAATTTGAGTTGAATAAATGCCAGGTTAACAACAGTAATGCATTAAAACTTTACAATTTGTTCAAATGTCACGCGAGTCACCATGGAATGGCTGATACATGTAAATAGCGGGCAGTCATTGAAAAGGAAAAAAAAGTAATTTAAAACATAAAATGTTTTGAAAAATGTATAAACAGATTAAAAAATATTTGTGTAAACTTACATCTAAATATCACATCCTTAAGAAAAAAAAGGAATGATTTCCTTTAACACTAAATGTATGCAAAACAACCCTATACTACTCTGAAAGTATGTAAGCTTCTTTTTACTTAAAAACAGCGATTATTCAGTGTGGAATTTTCGCAGCCAGTGAAATCACACAAAATACCTTCAAAAAATAGTTGATTCGACTGGTCATAATCAATGATATCAATTTAATACAAAAAAAACCACATCATGTGGAACTATTTTTAAATGTGTCAGACTTTCACTAGGACTTAAAGGGAAAATACAACATTTTGCAAAAATCAAAAAATAAAACTACCAAGTTTTTACGAAATACCTTGCAGGATGTTGGTAAATTTCAGTCTAAAGCAGCCTGTAAAATTATGGCACCTGGTGTGAAGTCATTATCAAGAAAATGATATTTTTGTATACATTTCCAATGGTGGTCGGCCGACCGTCGTTGAAAAAAAACCTGACTATTTTTCAACTACTGCTCCAAATTTAGCTTTTTTTTCAGTCGAAATTTTGTTTGCTATTGGTTACATGTTCATAAATGGGTGCAGCCCATCTAGACTGGTTCTGTTACCGTACAATTTTCCAGCATCTAAAAATCGATCCATTTCATCTTCAGTGGAGTCGGGGAACCAGACTACTTGAACATTTTTGTTTTTCTTGGTTTTTCCAACATTTTCGAAAACAAAACTTCAAACATGTCAGTGAAACAATATAATGTGATCTATTATACTAACCCCTCAAATAGTTCATTTCTGAAAATTAAAGCAAAAACCAATGATGTACATTCCCTTTAATTTTTTTTTTTTTTTTTATAAAATGTTTATTGATCCATATTTGTATTTTTACACATTCTGCAAAAAAAAGAAGAAAATGAATTGCCATCAAAAGATCGTTCAAGCCACACGTCAATTTTTAAAAATCAGCCAATTATTAACCACATGTATGTGGCTTGCCATATATGCTGATAAACAGTGACTCAATGGAAACAATAATTAACATATCCCAGCTTTAAGGCTTCTCTAAAAAAAAATCTACTTTTGATAATTTGTGAATAATAATGTGTCATTACAAAATGTTCATGTTCTTCATTTTTCCAAATTAAAGAGTTACAGGCAACACACAAAACAATCCCAGTAGTGGAAGATTGGTTCCTGCCTCCACAAGGAGTCAGACAGACCAATGGAAGGACCAGAAACCAGTCTACAGCCATCAATTCTGGGTGTTTGTCTGCTTTTTTAAATTCAATATGGATTCTGTGTTTTGCGTTTTTTTCTGTACTTCTTATAAATATCATTATTGTGTGAATGGAACAAAGGTGGTATTTCTAAAAATGATGCCTTGTGGAGACCTGGGTATAATACAGACCAAAAGATTGGAAAGATCTTCACAAGGCAATTTCTAAAGATGAATAGGTTTCCACAAGGATTTCACTAATTCACTGATTTTACTCAAAAAATAGGAATTTTAAAAGTATTGTCACTAATTAAAGTATTTTATGTAAGGGACATTTGGTCAGAATTTACTCCCTGTAAAGTAATTCTGGTTAAACATGTTAAATAGGAGCATTTTGAAAATATATCTTTCGACCCTCTCACGATTTTGGACAAGAGAACAAAGCGATGTCTCCACAATACAAATTTGAGTATGGGTGGGGTTCAATTCATATCTGAAATATACATCCAGAACTAAAATAATACATGGAGTGTCATCTGATTCTTTTGTGATTTACTTCAGTCTCAAGATTCTTAATTTTTCGGGTATAAAATAGAAATGCATCAACTGGTCAATTGAGTACCATCGGTGCCATCTTTAGACCACAGAATTGTTTTTTATTGTTTGCACATTTTCTTACCCTCATTTTATTTCACT
The DNA here is from genome assembly GCA_029964075.1 of Patiria pectinifera. Lineage (NCBI taxonomy): Eukaryota > Metazoa > Echinodermata > Asteroidea > Valvatida > Asterinidae > Patiria > Patiria pectinifera. Next base: position 33,258,572 of record CM057147.1, on the reverse strand, counting down.
CATTTGAGTGCAAATTTGGGCTCAAATGGACTAAAAGTATAAATGCAGGATCGTTAACATCCTCCGGCAATTTTCATTCCTAATTTTTTTCCTTACAAGAATTTCACCAGGAGATATTAAACTCTATGCCAGGCGTTCCAGCAAAATGAGACATACATGTAACTGGACAGAGAACCAAATGGGGGTTTGCAGGTATTATGAAAGCGAATAGTTTCTCCTTGTAATTCTGTTTATTGCTCTTCAATTAGACATTCCGTTGACAAGTTATAGCTGTACAAGGTTCACATTTATCAACATGTCAAAAAAAGCATGTTAAATGCTGAGAAAAAGGCCTTCAGGCATGCAACTGGGAAGTCACAAAAAAAGAGGAAATTCAAATCTTTCCAAGACTTTGTACAGTGTTTGTCTATTTTCAATGGCACACATGGGAGGCAAAAAAAGAGGAAATCAGCTGATCCGAGGAAAAGTTGCACGCCAGGGCCTTTACATTTTTACTGTTGTGAAGTCGTGAATAATGAAAGATACCAATTGTTTCCCATTAAAAATATTTTTATTCCGTAATTTTTTTAACTACACCGTATTTTCTTTATGCATATTATGCATATCAAGATATTACAAATTTCAATAAATTATCTTAAACTTAGAAAAGAAATCCCCCCCATTCGGTATTTTGCATTTTTCTCCACTACGGTCTCTGCCCAGTTCTGTCTCATTTTGCCAGAACGCATCACATACTATGCTCTGGCTTTCAAGCAGACCTAGGTGAAAAAAATAGGAGAAAAATAGGAGCAAATATCCCCCCCCCAAAAAAAAAAAAGAAGAGGAAAAGTAGGAATACTTGAAAGCCTGATGCTAAATTATAAAACAGATTGGTTTCAAAATTTAATCAGAATTGCTCGCTTTTTGTTAAAGCCTACTGTTCTGACTGACAAACAAGTATAAATGAAAATACTGCACGGTCACAACTTGCCCTTTCATTTGACAATGTAAGGTGCGATGCCCACAGGTACTGAACAGTTGATCAGCGAGGCAATTCAGGTTTAGTGAAGCATGGGGTCATGTGACCCTTGGCAGTTGGCGGAAATAAACCCAGGTGCCATATTTACTAATGCTGTTGTACTGAAGAGGTTAGAGCTAAACTTTACCGTGATAAGCGAAGATACTTTTACTGAAGCGGTCAGATTTCATATGGAGTTAAACTTGTGTGCAGGATCATCTGGAGCCTACATTTCACTGCACTACTGGTGAGTTTTTAGTCAGAAAATCCAACGTCTGTGGACCAGCATGTTTAACTTTAGTTTTGCCATCTCTTACCCAGGACACACCCCAACATTTTAAGTAGGTTCTACCTGGGATCCTACAAAAATTACTACATACTAGAAAGTCTTAAAAACATCAGATAATGAAGAACAATCACATACCATGATATCAAAAGATCCTGAATGATTATCACCTTACAATCTTTGGGAATGGTACCATAAAATATACTATAAATTTGTTTTATCACACAATTCAAGTCATGCAAAATTGTTCGGCAAAAGCAGAAAAGGAACCAAAAATCCTCAATACAAAATGCTTGTAAAAACCAACAGGTAAAATTCAGCCACTAATTTCCACGGCAATATGTTGTCAACGCAACAATTCAAGATTTTCTTATAATTTGTGTTGGAATAAAAGTTATTAAGTTTTTAACTTACTTAATTTATTAAAATAACTCAACTTTGATAATTACCAGAAAGAACACAACTTTAAAACCCTAACAGTCCTGAATCCTCCAATTTTAATACAATTTTGCACACCCCCTAGGGAGTTAGGGTGATTTGTAAACATAATGGCTGAGTTCATAACAATTTTGTTTCCCATGCATAAATTATTGGGTGCAGTTTGCAAAGGCTTGTTTCCACAGATGTTGCAATCGATTTTCTTTTCCAATCTGTGAATTCATTCATTCATACAGAGTCAATTTGAACAATTGATAAAGTTACCAAAAATATAATCAACAAGCACCTGACAAATTATGTGCATTGTGATAAAGTTCATCGTTTACTAACAAAAATGTCAACAAATTTTGTTTTATTTTTGTTTTGGGTGAATGTACAGATCTGCGACTTTTTCGGACACTCGACAAAAAAAAAGAATGGCGACTGGTGGTGCAGCTGAGGTTCTGGGAAAGATTGGCGAGCGTCATCTAGAATGCTCCATTTGCTTGACCCGTTTCGCTGAACCCAAATTTCTTGACTGTTTGCATACTTTTTGCTTCAACTGTCTCCAAAACCTTAGACAGGGTGAAGATCCCCAAGGTGTCAAACTGAAATGTCCCCTGTGTAGACGTGAAACAATCCTTGGAAGAAAAAGAGTCAAAGATTTGCCTAGTAATCTCACTCTGAGTGCCTTAGTGGAGGAGTTTACAATACAGGAACAGCTTCTAGAAGTTCAAGGGTCAGAGATCAAATGTCAAAGCTGTGATGAGAACAATCCAGCAATTTCATTTTGCATGGAATGTACTCATTTTATGTGTGAAGACTGCCACAAGGCACACGCTCGCCTGGGAATTACAAAATCTCACAAAACCTTCACGATGGATCAACTCCGATCAGGAGAAGTTGTCTACAAGAGTAAACTAAGAGAAAAACCAAAATGTGACAAACATGCCAATCAGAATCTAAACATATACTGTAACACATGCGAGCAGTTGGTATGCACAACCTGCTCTGTTCTAAAACATGAAAATCATTATCGTGCTGAAATTTCAGAAGCTTTTGAAGCATGCAAACAAGAAATTGCAGAACTGATGATAGAGGGTGAAGAGAAGAAAGCAATACTGAGCAATGCCAATGAATGCATAGCCGAGTCCCACCTCAAGCTGGACATCATGTTTGGGTCCACCAATAAGAATATCTCCAAAAAGGCTGACAAGGAGGTTGCTAGGATCAGGGCTTGGGAGCAGAAAATCAAGAAGGAAGCTAAGAACATCTATGAAGACAGAGTCAAGACATTCGAGACTGCTAAAAACAAAAACAATGAAGAGCTCAAAGAAGCAAAGCAGACACTGGATGAGGTGAATCAGCTTATGGCACAAGAAATCCAGACTGAGATTTTGGATCTCAAACCCAAACTACTTCAAAACTTCAAAGGGCTGATGAAAAAACAGCCAGAGAATGTGTCTGACAAGTTGCACTTCATTGACTTTGAAGAACATGATGAGATGTCGTCACTGGGACAATTAATTCTAGGGAAAGATGAGTCCGAGTCCGAGTCTCCTTTTTACAATCCCAGGTTGGAACACTCATACTCATGTGACGTCGAGTGTGAATTCGAGAGTATGTCACCTAGTGTGAGTCTCGAGTACCGGTAATTTAGGTGGAGTCTGAGTTTGAGTCACAAAGGTCGAGTCCAAGTCCGAAGTGAATTTGCCATCTTTTTTCATTTTGCAGTTAAATGAGTTCATGAACCCAAAGTTGACAAGTTTAGGATTCGTAGAAATCATAACCAAATGCCACAATACATTGAAAATTGTTGCTTTCAGGTTTTAAATGAACAGTTCACATGCGTACGTCAGATTAAAACACATGCTGATTGCTGGGAAAGATAACAGAAAAAAACCTTTTTCTGTAACTTTTGTTTGCTACTGCCTTACAAAAAAATGTTTGTGCATGTCAGATAAAATCTGACAGGACAGTGCACTTTAAGATGTATAGAAATACACTACCAGGGCCTGTCGCTAAAGGGGGGGGGGGGGGGGCGGGGGGGCCGGCCTCCCTGGTGAACAACTGGTCCCCCCACCCCCATCGGCAAAAACTTGTTTTGAAAATGTACAGTTAAAAAAAGTAAAGCTTTTTTTATAAATTTGCAGTAATTCCACTTCAAGCTAAGCTTGATATCCATTACTTTCAGATTTAGCACCCCCCAACAGAGTTGTAATGACTCGAGTCAATGACTCGACTCGAATCCGACTCGAGTCACATTTTTTGGTGACTCGACTCGACTCGAGTCCCGACAGGTAAATGACTCGACTCGACTCGAGTCACTGCGAGCAAATGACTCGACTCGACTCGAGTCCCTCATCAGAATGACTCGACTCGACTCGAGGAAGGCTAATAAGACTCGAGTCCCAAAAATAAAAGCAAAACTTACTTGCGAAAAATATTTGCAATGACTTACGCCGCGCCGTTCGCGTTGCCAGTTTTTGTTCACGTCACGTTATGTTCGCGAATTATGTACGTTCATATACAGCGGCCGTCTGTTTTCCTTCCTCCATTATGATACAACAAACATACACCGTGTTGCGGACTCCCATCTTGTGGTTCTATAGCATGTAATGCTAAATCCGGAACCAGACTTAAAACGCATTTCTCAATCCGTGGTTTCATCATTGGTTTCGGGCAATTTCTTATAAAGCTCTTGGTGGAACGCTGGCTAAATTTATGTCCCGATTTCACACACACAAAAAATGGATACGGATGGGACCACCTTTAAATAATCAGAAACAGTTTTGTATAATGTAATTAGGTTTTGACGTTGTCACTATGTCAGCGATCAGCAAACAACAAAATCTAAACCCGAAGCCAAAACAGTTATAAGACCGAAGTTTCACATCTTCTTATCTGTGACGTGAGTTAGCAATGGAAACTGTTGGTTGGGTACCTTACAGCATACTTTTTGTCTTTGGATTTTCGTAATAGACTGGTGCCTTGTATTCTTTCTTTCTTGTGTTTGTTGCTTTTTCTTGTAATTTATTATATACATGTAGTGTTCAAATATTTGTGACTCGAATTGACTCGAGCTAAATACTTGACTCGACTCGACTCGACTCGACCACACACTGTGACTCGACTCGACTCGACTCGACCTTGTTGACCTAATGACTCGACTTGACTCGAGTCACTTCTTTAAAATGACTCGACTCGACTCGAGTCACAAAAATCAGTGACTCGTTACAACTCTGCCCCCCAAATAGGTAAAAACGCCAGACTGCTATTACGAGCAAACGCTTCATTTTTATGAAGAAGTAAGTGACGTAGCTGTTTCACCTAATTTGGGGATGCTAAACCTGAAAATGATGGACGTCATTACTGCCAATATAAAAAATAAAATACATAAAGGCTTTACTTTTTGTAAATGTTCATTTTCAAAATGATCAACTCATTTTAGGTGTTAAAAACAACTGCACTCTTACCCCAAAACAGGTCTTGGGTTTGTTGATTTTATACCGTTGAAGGTACAGTGGAACGCTGCTATAACAAACATTGCGGGATCCACAGAAAATGTTCATAATAGTGATTGTTCGGTATAGCGATTTTGAGCAGCGCCCTCTTTTGTGCATTGTTAGCAAACTGACATTTCTTACATGCCATGGCCGCACTTCAGCAACGGGTGGCTTTTCCTTCTATTCCTTGGGGAAATAATACCACCTGTTACTCTGAAACATTCAAGTCCGATGTAAGCATGGGCCGTTTGACGTTCGGGTCTTAATGAATTAAAAGTGGCCCAAAAAGTGTTTAATATAACCGGCAAATGTTTGTTGACCTGTTGACTTTTTTTTTAACAACAATGTTCAGTACGTTTTGTACACAAAAACAGGAGTCAAGGATGATGTTTGGTAATGCTGAATGTTCAGTATTTATGGTGTTCGGTATAGTGGTACGTAGTTTAGCATGTTTAGGGTTTGATCTTAAGAAATCATGGAAACTGAATAACACTGATGGATCTCAAATAAATATCATATCAGTTTTCATGATGATCTTTTATAACGTTGTAAATGTGTGTTGTTACTAACAGATTGTTTTATCTTAAACATAAGTATGCTTGTACATGGCTATCAAATGTGGATCAAAATAAGGATGTGACTGTGACCAGCAAATACCGGGTATTTAAACATTAAAACCTTTAGTTAGCCGTCGCACAAAGCCTGCCCATTATATGTACATATGTCTGCAGATTGGTGTGATTGACATGATAAATAGCGGGCAGTCCTTGAAAGAGTAAAAGCGTAACTACTTTTCCCCCTAATGTCAACAAGTACTGTGGTGCTTCTAAGATGCCAGTCGATCTACAGCCATTGATTTTGGGTTTTTGTCTGTTTTTTTAATCAATATGGATGCTGTGTTTTACGTTTGTTTTCTGTACTTCGTATCATTATTGAGTGAATTGAACAAAGCTGGTATTTCTAAAAATGATGCCTTGTGGAGACCTGGATATAATATGGAACAACAGATTGTAAAGGTCTCCACAAGGCAATTTCTAAAGATGAGTAGGTTTCCACAAGGATTTCACTGTATGGATTTTACTCAAAAGATAGGAATTTCAAAGGTATTGTCGCAAATTAAAGTATTTTATGTAAGGGATATTTTGGTTGGAATTTCAACCCAGGCAAGTAATTCTGGTAAAAAAATTAGCATTTTGAAAATAGCTTTCAACCCTCTCACAAGTTTGTACACAAAAATAATAAAGAGATGTCTCCACAAAGATACAAATTTGAGTATGGGTGGGGTTCAATTTATATCTGAGATATACGTCTGGAATTAAAAAGCAAATGGAGTGTCATCTGATTCTTGTGTGATTTACTTCAGTCTCAAGATTCTTAATTTTTTCAGGTATAAAATAAAAATGAACATCCTAGCATCAACTGGTCAATTGAGTACCAGCAGTGCCATCTTTAGACTACAGAATTGTTTTTATTGTTTGCACATTTTTCTTACCCTCATTTTATTTCACTCATTTGAGTGCAAATTTGGGCTCAAATGGAGTAAAAGTATAATGCAGGATCGTTAACATCCTCCAGCAATTTTCATTCCTTATTTTTTTTCCTTACAAGAATCTCACCATGAGAGATTGAACTCTATGCGAGGTGTTCTGGCAAAATGAGACAGAACTGGGCAGAGGTTAAAATGGGGGTTTGCGAGTATTATGAAAGCGAATAAATTCTCCTTACAATTCTGTTTATTGCTTTTCAATCGAACATTCTGTTGACAAGTTATAGCTGTGCACATTTCACATTTACATGTATGAACATGTCAAAGAAAGTACAATTGTAAAATGCTGAAAATAGTTTTTGACTGTTGTGTAGTCAGGAATAATGAAAGTATCGATTGTTTCCCCGTAAAAACAAGTTCCATAATTTTTAAACTATTTCTTTAAAATATGCATCAAAAGATTACAAATTTCAATAAATTATCTTAAAATTAGAAGAGACATCACACCCCCATTCGGTATTTTGCATTTTTCTGTCTCATTTTCCCAGAATGCATCATATACTGTGCTCAGGCTTTCCAGCAGACCTAGGTGGAAAAAATAGAACAGGAGGATCAAAATGTCCCCCCTCCTTAACAAAAAAAAAAGGACAAAAGGAATTTGGAGGAAAAGTCAGGATAAAAGTAATGTATTTTTTGCAGGCTTTCAGTAGTACATGTGTACTTTTCATTCATCACAAGCCTTGTTTAGCATGTTCTGTACTCACAACACTTGTGCTCCAACCTCAACTAAGCTCTTGGAAGTACAGTTGCAGTACTCCTGCGCCCAAGCCCTTATTGTGTGATTTACATCTGTACATATGACAGTGTGTAACAGTGTTGTGAAAAATATTCAATGAGATTTCATGTTTCAAAAAAGTAGTAATTTCAAGGGGAAAAAGGTAGGAAAAGTAGGAGCAAGGTAAAACACTAGGAAAAAGTAAGAAAAGTAGGCACACTTTGAAAGCCTGATGTTAGATTAAAAAACAGCTTGGTTTAAATATTTAATCAGAACTGCCTGCTAGTTTGAACATAAAAAAGTGTGTGAATTGTGAGAGCCTACAGCTCTGACCATGCTGACTGAATAACAAAAATACATGTACAGAAAAATACGGCACCGTCCCAACTTGCCCTTTGACTCGATCCACAACAAAAGGTGCAAGGTCCACACGTATGGAAAAATTGATCAGAGAGGCAATTCAGGTTTAGTGAAGCATATAGGGTCATGTGACCCTTTGGTAGCTTGCGGAAATAAACCCAGGCGCCATATTAGTGCTGACACGGTAGCACAGAAGTTGGAGCTAAAACGTCACAGCAGTTGGATGAAGTAACTTTATCTGAAGCAGGTCGATTTCATCCTGACCTACAGCAAACTTGTGTGCAGGATCACCTACAGCTGAATTGGACTGCACTACTGGTGAGTTTTAGTCAGAAATTGTATCTTCCCAAAGCTACTATTGTGAGTTATTTTTTTCTTCATAATTTCCTGCGACAGCTGAAGTTGAGAAGTTGATTTGTTATTTCTTGTAACACACAAGGTGCCCCAGTATGCCAAACAATACTGCAACAGTAAAAAAGCACATGTATGAAAAAAGGGTAATGGAGGACAAGACAATATTCATCACAAAAGAAAATGACAAATTGCCATGAAATCAAGGTTAATGCAATACATACATGTATTTCACATGAGGATGCATTTTTGGGACAGAACAATACGTGAAATCCTGCCCTGCAACAATGCCCATGGCAACAAGATTTCATAACACAAGGTCTTTCAAAACTTAATAATTTAAAGAAAATGAAACTACTAGAAACAACTGATTGAGCATTTGACTTAGTTTGGATCTAAATAATTTTGAGCGTTCAAGGTTCTTTATTGTGTATGTAAAATATTCCTGTAAATACCAGCAGTGCAAAACGTACGGAAAAGTTCTCCTCATTTTGTAAAATGATCCTTCAGTGTCACATGTACTACTGGGTATGTCAAATATGAGGTGTAAATGTCACGTTGGAGTTATGTTGTTTAGAATTTATACAGTTAAGAAAACGAAAGGTCTTATTTTAACGTACCGTTATTCTTTCAAAGACTAAGAGCAAAGTAAGGTTAGGAAAATATACATTGGCTGAGAGAAGTACATATACATGTATGCAGCAGCTAAAAAAACACCAACCAACCACGTGCCCTTTCCCAACCTCCCCCACCCACATCAAAAATAAATAAATACAGAAATCAATCAATCAATCAAATAAATAAAAAATAAACAACTCAGGTTATTATTAAAAAAAAGTTACATAAAAACAGGCTAATGTCATCATGTACATGTGTACATGTGTACCAGTACTGAGGAAAATGTCAATCATTTGAACACACTATAACTGAATTTGAGTACGAATTTTATCCAATGTGTACATATGTCTTAATATCCTTTAATACTTACAAAATATTTGTTTTGTTTCTTTTCCTTGGTTAAATGTACAGTTCTGTGAGAATTTCAGCAACTTTTCACCAACTCGGTAAAAAGAATGGCGGCAGGTGGTACAGCCGAGGTTCTAGGGAAGATTGGCGAGCGTCATCTAGAATGCTCCATCTGCTTCAACCGTTTCACGGAGCCCAAATTTCTTGACTGCTTACACACGTTTTGCTTAAAATGTCTCAAACACATCACGGACAGCAAAGATCCGGAAGATGTAAGCATAAAATGTCCGATGTGCAGACGTGAAACCACACTGGAGAGTAGTGGGGTTGAAGATTTGCCTACTAACTTCTCACTGAGTGCCTTAGTGGAGGAGTTTGCAGTTCATGAACAGTTTCTAGAGGGTCAAGGTTCGGAGATCAAATGTCAAAGCTGTGATGAGCAAAACCAAGCCACTACATTTTGTGTGAACTGCTCTCAGTTTTTATGTCAAGATTGCCATAATGCACACGAGCGTCTGGGGATAACAAAATCCCACAAAACCTACACAATGGCGCAGTTTCAAACCGGAGAGATCAGCTACAAAAGCAGGCTAAGAGAAGAACCAAAGTGCGGCAAACACCCAGACATGAATCTCAACATTTACTGCAACACCTGCGAGCAGTTGTTATGCACAACTTGCTCGGTTCTGAAACATCAAAAGCATTCTTTTGATGACCTGACGGACGCTTTTGATAAATGCAAGCAAGAGATTGCAGAGCTGAAAGCAAAGGCCGAAGACAAGAAGACAGCGCTGAGCGATGCCAAGAAAAACATGGCCAATTCACGGACACAACTGGATTCCATGTTTGAAGCCACCAACAAGAAGATCTCCCAAAAGGCTGACAAGGAGGTTGCTAAGATCAGGGAGACAGAGCAGAAACTCAAGCAAGAAGCAAAGGAGATCTACCAAGACAAAATCAAGACATTTGAGACAACAGAAGACAACTATGATGCAGAACTGGCCATAGCAGAGCAGACGCTGGATAAGATGAACCAACTCCTCGCTCAACAAATCAAGACGGAGATTTTACACCTCAAGCGAAAATTCGTGCGCCACCTCAAAGAAATGACTGAAAAACATCCAGCAGTAGTCCCCAGCAACATATGCTTTATTGACTTTCAAGAACGTGACGAGGATTCACTCGGGAGGTTACTTCTGAAAAACGAGTGGAAACTGGCGAGAGAAACGAAACTGGATGAGTTATACGACGTTTCCAGAATTAACTCCGTGGCTGTTTTCTCCAATAACGAAATAGTCGCAGTAGACAGTGCACACAAACAGCTGATAACCTACTCACCACCAAGCGACCCCCATTCCCCCTTCACCTCCCAAATGCCAGAGATACCCGATCTGAGAGACCCAGACCAAGTTGCTGTCAACCGATGGGACCAGCTCATCGTACTTGATGGTCTCATTGTCAAGACCTTCAGCAGAGAATATCAGCTTCTCCATCAGTTCCAGCCGGGAATCGACTCCGACAGCAAGCCAACGTGTCTGGCGGTAGACGACAACAGCGTCATAGCTGTGGGTTATGAAGCCGAGGGAGAGATCAGCCTCCACAAGCCGGACGGATGCCTCACTAAAAAAATATCAGCACCTGGGATCGCGGACCAACTGGTCATCAGCAACAAGCATTTAATCTACACTGCCTGCTTGAAAGGGAAAATGGTGTCCATGGACTACAACGGTGACGTCATTTTCAAGATAGACACAGACAGCCCGATGAGTCTGTGCTGTGATAAACAAGGCGACATTTACGTTGGTGAAGACTTGCATTCCTTGCCCAGTGCGGCTAACATTCATGTCTACAGTCCCAATGGCAAACACATGGACTGTCTGATCAAGCAATGTACGTATCCCCTTGGCATGGCATTCACACCTGCCGGTGATCTCGTCTTAGGTGGATGGGGCTCACTGCAAATCTACCAACGAGAATGAACAGTCATACTTCAAAGACGCTACTGCCCCATAGAGAAAATTTGGCTTGGTTGTTAGGATAAATGATCAGATGGTCGGTGGTTCACTGCTGGCCATGTGTTGCGTCCTTACGGTACTTCAATGATGAGAAGAGGTTTGATTTTTGAAATCAATTCATTCATTTATATTAAATGATCTCAATTCATTCATTTATATTAAATGATCTCATTCAGCTACATGTATATACATGTATATTTAACAATTGTTGACTGCTGTGATGTGGGTTATGAGGTTTTGAACACCCATTCCATTAATTTGACAGCAAATGCCATTTTAAAAAAAAAATTCTAATGATGACTCCAGTGCCAAGATAGCACCCTCAGCTTCGCCTCGGGTGCTATGCGCCCCGAGGGTGTTCAAAATGTCACATCCCACATCACAGCAGTCAACAACTGTTTTGTTATACCTCCGTCTTGGATTCTTTGAATTTTGATGTAAAAATCACGAAAACTAACAACAGTAAACACAACAATCATGACAATCGAATGGCAACTCGCATGCATGTCGCGTGCTCGAAACAGCTGATCGTCTGCTAGTTCGTTGCTTCACTTGTATGTAAAAAATTGGTGAAAATATTGTGGGTACAAACGATACAAGCGTTTCACGCCGTACCTGTACGTACTGTACGTACAAAGTCATGGCAAACTTCCTGCTTTTAATTTGTATAACTTAACACGTGATCGTTCTAGGCCAATGAAAATACAGTAATCAAGACAAAGGTATAACAATAAATGTTATCCATTTATGGGATATTCTTATATTATATGGCATAAAGACGAAAAGAACTTTGTTTTTTGAAGCAAGTTTGTACAAAAGTAATTTCAATCATTAATATTAAATGATCTCATTCATGTACATGAGTGTTATCCATTTGTGGCATACAGTATTCTTATGTTATATTAATTGTATTGGTAGCACAGTATTCTGATAGATTTGGTATGTTCATCTTATATAATTTCCACCCTCGCTATAAAGGGCATTCTTTCGTATTACACCCTGACAAACTGAGTCCAAATCTTTACAACTTTGACAATCGCTCTCAGCCAATCAGATTCCCTGCGCAGACTTTGTGAGATTTTCCTACGCACCAAATAATCAGTCCTTGAATTACAGGGTCAAGTTTGATAGCCAATAGAAGAATGTTTTCAGGAGGGCACATCAGTGCCATTTTACTTGGAAGGAGATAAATTCTGGATCCGCTTCTGTAAAGAGCGATCTGATTGGTCAAAGTTATATCGGTCCGTATTTGGAAGCGTTCATGAATAATTATTCTCAACAGGCCAAATAGGCAAGATATGGACTCAGTTTTCCCGGATGCCGTCTCACCACGTATGGGAGCACAGTAAAACAACCCTGGTTAGTGAGGATGATCATTTTAATTAATCATCATATTGATGACTGACCTAATTATTGGCTTAATCCAGAGGCACATTTTACAAAGCTGATGAGCCCAGAAATTTGTTAAACACAAAAAATATGCGCTTAGTAAGCACAGTTCTGTATTGCTTATGTGTGACAGAATCTCAGCTGATGTTTGCTTGCAATATATGTATTATATTTTTTACACTTTATCATACTTATCACTGTTCTAACATTTCAACAGCTCAATGAAATTGGGTCTCTTTTTACATTCACTGATTCATTTCTGTTAAAGAGTTTGGTTTTAAAGTTGACTTAAGTCAGAACTTTGCATTTCTTCTCAACCTAACGTACATCACAGAATTAAATAACTCCACAAACTTACAAAACAATTACACTGGCCAAGCTTTTCTAAGCTGTTTGGCACTTAAAAATTAAAGTTCCAGTTTATATTACTTTACTTTGCAACTAGGCTTCGGATTACTAATTATATTTGAATATTCCTGAGTCACAATGTGTTTCATACTCTATGATTGGTTATTTTATATTTGATTTCCAAAAGCTGCAAAAGCTGTTGGTGGGAAAATTTCTAATGGGGCCAGTGTAGTTGTCTACGATGATTGTTTCCTTTCACATAAAGCTACCACAATCAGCCATTGCTGGCACAAAAACTGTATCACGATGCATCACATCTTTATATAACTTGTTTGTATTTTACAGTGGAACTTCGTTATACCGAACACCGCTATACCGAACAATTGGCTATACCAAACATCATGCTTGGCTCTCGATTTTTGTGTACAAAATGTACCGAACATTGTTGTTGAAAAAGCTAACAGAGGAGGGACAAGAGGCTATTATTTCCCCACGGAATAGAAGGGGAAAGCCACCCATTGCTGTAGATAGTTCGCTCAAATCTGTATAATTACATAATGCAATAGATGGCACATGTTAAAAGTCATCTTTCAGTAACTACCAGGCGTGCAGGGTGAAGTTCCGAAGGGCGCTATTTATTGAAAAATGAGTACCGGGGCACCAGCAGCTTAAAATCGCTACACCGAATGATCGCTAATAGGAACAATTTCTGTGGATCCCGCGATGTTCGTTATAGCGGCTTTCCATTGTATTTGACCACGGTAGCTCCAGAACTTTTCTAAGGACTTTTTCTCCGAAGGAACTTGGTTTTGTTTGATCTTAGCACGTGATCGTTCTAGGCCAATGAAAATACAGTAATCAAGACAGAGGTATAACAATAAATGTTATCCATTTATGGGATATCCTAATATTATATGGCATAAAGACGAAAAGAACTTTGTTTTTTGAACCAAGTTTGTACAAAAGTAATTTAAATCATTAATATTAAATGATCTCATTCATGTACATGAGTGTTATCCGTTTGTGGCATACAGTATTCTTATGTTATATTAATTGTATTGATAGCACGGTATTCTGATAGATTTGGTATGTTCATCTTATATAATTTTCACCCTCGCTATAAAGGGCATTCTTTCGTATTACACCCTGACAAACTGAGTACAAATCTTTACAATTTTGACAATCGCTCTCAGCCAATCAGATTCCCTGCGTAGACTTTGTGAGATTTTCCTACTCACCAAATAATCAGTTCTTGAATTACAGGGTCAAGTTTGATAGCCAATAGAAGAATGTTTTCAGGAGGGCACATCAGTGCCATTTTACTTGGAAGGAGATAAATTCTGGATCCACTTCTGTAAAGAGCGATCTGATTGGTCAAAATTATATCTGTCCGTATTTGGAAGCGTTCATGAATAATTATTCTCAACAGGTCAAAATAGGCAAGATATGGACTCAGTTTTCCCGGATGCCGTCTCACCACGTATGGGAGCACAGTAAAACAACCCTGGTTAGTGAGGATGATTGTTTTGAATAATCATCATATTGATGACTGACCTAATTATTGGCTAAATCCAGAGGCATTTTACAAAGCTGATGAGCCCAGAAATTTGTTAAATTCGCTGATGTTTACTTGCAATATATGTATTATATTTTCTACACTTTATCATACTTCTCACTATTTTAACATTTCAACAGCTCAATGAAATTGGGTGTTTTTTTACATTCGCTGATTCATTTCTGTTAAAGAGTTTGGTTTTAAAGTTGACTTAAGTCAGAACTTTGCATTTCTTCTCAACCTAACGTACATCACAGAATTAAATAACTCCACAAACTTACAAAACAATTACACTGGCCAAGCTTTTCTAAGCTGTTTGGCACTTCAAAGTTAAAGTTCCAGTTTATATTACTGAACTTTGCAACAAGGCTTCGGATTACTAATTATATTTGAATATTCCTGAGTCACAATGTGTTTCATACTCTATGATTGGTTATTTTATATTTGATTTCCAAAAGCTGCAAAAACTGTTGGTGGGAAAATTTCTAATGGGACCAGTGTACGGTAGTTGTCTACGATGATTGTTTCCTTTCACATAAAGCTACCACAATCAGCCATTGCTAGCACAAAAACTGTATCACGATGCATCACATCTTTATTTAACTTGTTTGTATTTTACAGTGGAACTTCGTTATACCGAACACCGCTATACCGAACATTTGGCTATACCGAACATCATGCTTGGCCTTTTTGTGTACAAAATGTACCGAACATTGTTGTTGAAAAAGCCAACAGAGGAGGGACAAGAGGCTATTATTTCCCCACGGAATAGAAGGGGAAAGCCACGCATTGCTGTAGGTAGTTCACTCAAAAACTGTGTAATCACATAATGCAATAGACGGCACGTGTTAAAAGTCATCTTTCAGTAACTACCAGGGCGTGCAGGGTGAAGTTCTGAAGGGTGCTATTTATTGAAAAGTGAGTACTGGGGCACCAGTAGCTTAAAATCGCTCCACCGAATGATCGCTATTAGGAACAATTTCTGTGGATCCCGCGATGTTCGATATAGCTGCTTTCCACTGTATTTGACCACGGTAGCTCCAGAAATTTTCTAAGGACTTTGTCTCCGAAGGAACTTGGTTTTGTTTGATCTTCACTTGGATTGTTTTTGCTTTCCTGCTTGTAGTAGTTTTTTGCAATTTTTTTTTGTGTGAAGTGAATAAATTTGCCTTCAAGAGGTCTTGGGTCTTTGTGATAATACAAACGTTTTCTATATTACTCAATTCTTCTGTTATAAACTGTAGAGAATATGGACTTTGTAAGCAGAATTTACTTGTAGAGCATCTTAATTCCAGAAGGCAGTATTTCCTTATAAATAGTGCAACAACAACAGGTTCCTCAATTGGCACACAAAATTTGTAAAATATTAACAGAATCAGTCTTTTATGGTTAGCAACACTCATTTTCCGGCAGTAACCCTCGTACTGGCCTGTAGTTAATTAAACATGAAATTGCAATCAACCTTTTTGTGTAGATGTACAGAGGGTGAGTAAAAAAAAAAGGAAACCCAAATGTTACGAAAGTGTTCTTTCAGCAACAAAAACAATTCACATTGGGATGGGTGCGAAATGTTTTCATTTTGCTGAAAGAACACACACCTGTTTTTGTGATCCGTGGACAGAAAACGGTGGTCGTGTTTAAAATTCCGTAGCTTGAAAAGTACAAGAGTGATTTGAATGATTCTTGTACTAAAAGAAAGCTTATTAATTGGGCTTTCATATCCTAGATTTTGAAAGTGCAACATGCAGAACTTTATTAAGTAAAAGACATTTTATGGGGGTTTAAATTAAAAATGAACTTGAAGGTACAATCATTAATCGTTGAAGTAGACAGCCATATGGTCACATGATCAAAGCAATATGTTCCAGATTGGCAAGAAAGGCAGTCTTACTGTGAAAACAATCTCAAAACGGAGGGCTATGGTGAGCCATTTAGAGTGTGATACTGGCCAGCGTGTAGACTGTCAGAATAACCTATGGCATAGGGTCAAACCAATTGAAATATCTACGCTGTACCTAAAGGGCGTTGCGTTAAATTTGAGTGTGCCACGTAGGAGAATTAGGCCAATCAAGCTATAGGGGAGGTGGCACAGCCAAGATGCATAGCAACCAATCAGATATCAGATGCACGAGGCCGTTGCCTGTCCTCATATACACGTGTGTAATGAGGTCACGTCTCCAGTCTAGGCAGTCTTCATTATACAAAAAAACAATGCAAAACATTTCAGGATGTGGATACAGTTTTTAGAAACACTTACCTCCTCGTTTTCAAACGGCAGACATATCTCCAGCAGCAGCTGCACGGCGGTGCTCTCCTGCGCAGCAATGAGGGCGCTCTTTAGCTCCTCCCTCTCTGACTCGGTGGGCTGGGGGGTCAGTCCTTGCTCCGGCCGTCTGATGATGCTCGGACTGGACTGGAGATGTGTGGTCAGAAAGGCTCTGGACGCGGCCAAGTAAGCGGTCAACATCTGCATGACTATGTCCAGAATTGGTGGACATCTAAACAAGGAAAACAAAAATGGTTCACTTTTCAAGTACATGAGAGGTACAAATCCCCCCCCCCCAAAAAAAAAACAAATTAAAAATTAAACGAAAAATAGACTTTCAGGCACATCACTGCAGCTGTACCAACAAACTATGGTACAAATTTACTTTTCAGAGCCATTGTGTTTTTTTACTAGCACTTGATACTCTATAGTAGCAAAATGGACATATGGAAAAATTTTGCTCGTGATCTAAACTCACAAAATCAAGTCATTGCCTCAGGCATTTTACCAAATATTATTTAGAAAGTTCACTTTTTCTTCATAACAATTGTTCTAATGGGCACTTGTGCATTTGACTATATTTTGTTGACCCTAGCAGGCTTGGTGGTCAAGTGGTAAGACTACACTGGTAATCAGAAGGTTGTGGGTTCGAGTTCCACCCGAGTTAGCTTTTTTCGCAAGCCCTAAGACAACACTGAGTACATAGTGTCATAAAAATGTGTTGAAGGGAAAAACGCAACATCAACTTTCAAAATTTATTCAAACTTCAAAAATTCTTCTTCTTTTTTTTGCATTTTTGGCAAATAACTATGGAAAATGAAAAAGCAGTGAAAAAGTACAAAATGTACCTGAAAACTCTGAGATCGCATCTGAGCACAATCAGCGGGTCCAATGTGATATCCTCCTCAGTAAAAGCTACCACAGGCTTAGTGCATACGAGCGCATTCACTGTCATCACTCGCAACCTACATGAAAAAATAATACTTTTAAAGCACAACAGAAAAAGACTACATTAAAAAAACACACACCAAAATCGGCACATTGAAGAGAGAGAAAATGTGCTAAATGGCACTCCAGGGGTAATTTTGAGGGTCCTATTGAAAAAAAATGCTACAGACTTTTCCTTGCCAACCACTAACTGTGACTCAACACAGCAAAAATAAAAAAAATAGTTACTCGGCCAAAAAAAAAACACTCGGTCTCTGCCAACCACAGTTTAAATTTATACCCTTGTGGTATACCTTACAAAATGGGGCTCAAGTTTACAATTGAAAGAAGAGTCTATCAGATACCTCCTGAGCATGACAGTGTTCAGCATCCTCCACAGCTTGATGGCCAAAGTCACGACTTGACGAGGTACCCGTTCCCCTAGCAGGCCTGGTAGACTGCCCACCAAGACCTCAGCAAAGTCCATGAGATGATGAGGCTCCAGCTCACACAGATGTCTCAAGAGTAGGAGAGACTCGGAGGGATCTTGGCATGCATGCTGCAGGGCTGGGGGTGAAAAATTGGCCAGAATGTTGGGTATTACTGGTAAGGAAGGGCTTCTGTGGGTTACATTTGAAAACATTCTAAACCCAAGCTTTGCCACTACACTTGACATTAAGGGTTGTTCTGAACCAAATATTGAAAAGTTTTCTGAATTAAAAAAAATGGCTGATCATTCCATAATTTGAAAGAGCCCTCATTAACCCATTAGCACCTGTACTACATTGTATAACATTGTGTTTACTCACTGAAGAATGAATAAAACCACAGAGTGCTCAGGTGGTTTCAGGCGCTACAGCAACTAAAGGGTTAACCTTCCCCCACTAATTGTTTTTGTTGGCAAACCATTGTCCAGTCTGCAAAATTGTGTGATTGTTGGCAAATATGCATCAAAGGCGCCACCTATTGGCCAATAGTGTCCAAGATCACCTGCTTTGAACAGCTCCTTCAATAGTGAGATGCTGTCCAGCAGTCTACCGGTGTGTGCAATCGTGTTATTTCCACGGTTCTTTAACAGTATCCATAACGAACCAACACTGCCAGTGGCTTACCATTCTGAAGTCTCGCCGGTGAGCATTTTGCAACCGTTCTCTGTCCTTCTCCCCCGCCCTTCACCCTCCTCTTCTTTCTGACCCCGCCTCCCATTTCTTCCTCCATTAACTCCTCCCCCAACCAATCTTCCACCAGACACAAGTGAGGGTAGTGGGTTGCTAGGAGACGCAGGAGGGAGGGGTACAGACCGGCGTAGTCAGGCTGATGCCGCTGGGCTTCATGGAGGAGATACTTGATGGGTATCTGGGACGTGAGCTTTGATGAGTAGGACTGGGGACGCTCGTTGTTCATGACTGATATAAACAAAGACAAATAATTATTAATTATAGTCTGTTTCAAGTCAATATGTAACCCAACCTAACAAAATGAGTCACAAATCAGCTATTTTTGAGTAGTGGCCTTTGAACAGAATCTTACACAATGGAAATTAACATTTGTACCTCAACGGGGGCTGCTATGCAAAAGGTCTATTCCACTTTGGATTGGATGCCAGTCCATCACAGGTTACTTCCCTAATAATGTTGCTATCCATTTATAATTCTGGGTAGGCAGTGACAAATTAGAGCAAAGTGGCTTGCCCAAGGACACAACATATAGCAAGAGGCTAGATTTGAACCCCTGACCCTCTGATCATGAGTCAAGAACCATAAACACAAACTCACAAACTTCTTTGTCAAGATTTGCTTAGGCGGAGAAAGAAATGTGATTTTTTTTTACGTTAACAACTTAAAATTATACAGGTACATAGGTAAGAAAATAATTTTATTTTCAACTTGTTCATGTATCTGTTGGCCTTTAATGCTTGCCTTGCTTACTTCAGGCTGCCTTTAACTGTATTGTTTAATTAACAGATTATATTTTTAATTAAACCAAAAGCTCAGAAAAAGAACTTGCAAACTGAAGGCTTTTTAATTTACAAAACATTTTCTTTCTTTAAATTTTTTGACCAAATGTGGTAATAAAAAGTGTAAGGTGAGCAATTGGCCACAGAAAATTCAGGTAGGTCAGGTTTAAATACCATAAGCAAACAATTGTTTCCATCTCTAACAAAAACAGAAAACAAACATATTGAAAATGGGAGAAGTACACTACATATTGTGAGACATACCCAATGTCTTCATGTTGCTAAGCACGCAGTCCTCATACAGCAGTAGATAATACAGCATTAGCAGCTGCACCGTCAGACCACACTGCCCCGCCCGCGCCACGCCCGGATCCTCAGCAACCGACGCCCTCAGCAATGACACATTGGAGGTCTTATACACTGACAGAATCTCCCTCTCGGTGAGTGGTGCATTCCGGTACTGCTTGGTGCCAGACTGGGTGGACACTACCACTGAGGTCACATAGGCTTCTAGGAGGGGTGGAAACAGGGGGTGGAGGGGAGGGGCGCTGTGGCAAATCTGCTTGAAAATCCAGTCCTGAGGGAAGATAAACGTTAAAAGTAAAATTGACTTGAAAAAGTAAAATACAGTGAAATCTTGATAAGTCAAACTCTGCTAACTCAAACAACTGTTTAGTCAAACAAGGAATCCATTCCCTTCAATAGTACTATAACAATGATATACAACCCAGCTTAACTCAAAACTCTGTTTAGGCCACACAAAAAAGTCTCCGGTTTCTGGTATGGAGCTTGCCCAAAGAGTGGTGCGGCGACGCAGCTTTTTTTTTTACCTGATTTTTTTGCTTCAAATGTCGACTGATGACTGCAAATGGTGCCCGACTAAACTTAGTGCAAATATATGGGAGTCCAGAGAGGCCACATAAAGCTTATTCTCGACCATAACCCAATCTAAAAACACGTTAAGATTGTGCAGGAGCAGGATTCCAGTCAAACCAGTGAGTTTGGCGGTTTTGAGACATCATCTTTCATTGAAAAAAAAAATTTTTCATTTTGCCGACGCGCATGGCTACGGCGACGCACGCGCATACCAGAAACCGGAAACTTTTTTTTTTTGGCCTTAAGTCAAATTTTGCATCTGTTCCCTTGAGGTTTTGACTTATCAAGACTTCACTGTACCTGGAAAACATATGTGTGTTTCCCCTTCAAGTTTTCCTCCTTTGTCCCCTTGGCACTGTATGCTCAGTTTTTTTTGGAAGCTTGTGAACAATTGACAAGAGTTCTCAGTTTGGATATGAACCCATGACCTCCAGCTTACTAGTACAGATGCCTGACCGCACAACCACCAAGCTTGACACGTTTGGCTGTCCAGTTTGAATGTGATATAATGTAAAAATCTGATCACAAGTTGGAACAATTAAAGAACAAATTCACTCAATTTTATAAGCAACCGTTCCAAAAATTATACTAATTTAGAAGGTAACATCAAATTTCTTTCATTACAGAAAGAAAGCTGAAATTTTAAAATTTTGTATTTCTCAAGTACTTAAATTATAAAAATCAGCCCCATACAGTTGGCATTGCTTATATTGTTAGCTAACAAAATTGAACAATTTCACGATTAACTGGCTATCTGGAGAAAGCTTAATTTGGTTGTCGACAACATGCCCCACAAGTTTGATAAAAAAAGTTCATTGCAAATGTGACGTTAAACTATCAAAATTTATAGTTTTACCTTTATTGGGACTTTGTGTTTGGCAAAGGCACGGCTCTGCAGTAGATTGTACACGCAGTGGATGGGTAAATAGCCTGATATAGAGCCGCTCAGGTCAGGGGTCACAGCAACAGTAACGGCATGAGCAGTAACAACCTGAATGAGAAATAACACAAATGAATTACAAGTAGTCAGGTGCCGGTAATGTGACCAGTTTGTAATGTAGTGATAGTTCATGTGTATCTTGGGTACAATACCAAGATGGATGCCTTTTTACCTGCTCAGTGAAGACCTCCTGCATGAACATCAGTCTGAGTCTGGCCAGGGAGTTGGGTCTGATCGGAATCTGTAATCATAAAGTACAAAAACATTAATCTTTCTGTTACATATTGGAATATCATCAAATACGATTCTGAGGCTTTGCACGATCAAAATTACAAACTTTTTAACCCTTTAGTCACTGAAACGCCGGAAACCACCCGAGCACTCTATGATTTTATTGGTTTTTTTCAGTGAATAAATTCACACAAATAAATACGTCTTTGTTCAACAGGCCCTAGCCAAAAGCCATAAACCAGTATATATGCCAGGTAGCCAGGGATCACGCCCAAAGTCATGATGCTAGCTACACTAGCAATGCTGCAAACCTAGGAAATAGCAAAGGGGAGCACTCAGACAGGAAGAAAAATAGCTTTCCGTTACCTTCATACCCAGCGTTGAGCAGACCAAGTCGATGATAGCATGGACCTGGTTGGCATGGAAATGGCTGGCCATCAATAGAAGCATCTCACTGAACGAGGCACTAACACCACTCTCCCGCTCAAACATCGGTCCCTCGCGGACCAGCCAGTTAATCCAGTCTATCACTACATGCTCGTCTTCTTGGCTGATTAAAAAATTGGAAACAACAAGGAAAGTGACGCAGATTTGTTGATAAATAATACAACCACAAAGGAAGCCCAATTTCATAGCGCTGCTAGGCACACAGTTTTCTGCTAAGAGAGCCTCCATCTATTTCATGGAGACCGCAAGCAGTAAGCACAGCAAAAGGCACACTTACTTCAGAGGAAAATGTTACTTAAAACAGTGATGTAACAATAAAAATCTCCATGCACACGCAACCATTAGCACATCCACGCCATGAAATAGTGCTTTAGGCTAGCACAATTTTCTGTTATAGTTGGCACAATTTTTCTGCTAACTCCTAACTTAGGCCCTGTCTAGCATTTTGCAGTATCCATGTTATGTGACATGGTTTCCATGACTACAGAGTTGTCTCCAATGACATTTGTCTCCACTGTTTCCATGACAACAGAGGAGTCTAGCTGATACTCACCTGATGAGAGAGGGACATGCAAACAGCATGCACAGACCCAGACAGATGAAGCGAATACCGGAGGGTGTGGGCAGAGGGTGGCTACTCAGTAGACGTAACAGCTGCTTAGCTTCTTCCTCACTGAACCTGTTGGATAATTCCATAAGATATTGCTAACAGAGGGTTGTGCTTGTCAGATGTAATGGAAGACACTTAAAAAAACCAATGGATCATCAGAAGGACACTATGCTCAATGGTACAAATTTAAACACCCCCGCAAGGTTCATGACTTACTTGAGTCCAGCTATCCCCTTGAGTGCACAGTACAGTCTCATCACAGCACTGGCCTGTACCACTTGCCGCTCGGGGAGGTTCCCGTGGAACTCCTCGGAGGGGATGATTGCTTTCAGCTGTTGTAGGAGGTGTGTCCGCAGAGCTTGGAGTATGGAAAGGCTAGCATCAGCCTTGTGCTTAATTAGTTGAAAAAAAAGTTAGTTTAAAAATTTGAAAGTTTGTTTTTGATGGAATATAAAGCCTCTAGGCTATTTTTGCTGAATATCCTGCTAAACGCAAAAACTCAACACTTGTTAAAATGAGAAGCGCGCTCAGTGTAGCAAGATCCTTCAGGTCAAAAGTCTCAAGGCCAAACTGCCTCAGAGTCTGTGGTCACCGAATGCAGCAGGATCCAACTGTGGCATTGTTCAATGGGACTAGCTCTCATTGTTTCAGAGTTGGCTGTTTGTGCACTGGTGATGATAGCTCAGTGCAGCAGGATCCCAAAGACTTTTACATTTGTTAAACTGCGTGCAATTTGGGATAGTTGTAACTATTTATGGGGAACTGCTTTGGTTCAAGCATTTCGAGACTTTACTTGCATACCTTTTGCCCGTTGCGGACAAATTGGGCAAACCAGTTGCGAACGCCCGAGTTACTGCCCAGTAGCAAGCCGCTGATGAAACCAACCATGTCACTCATTCTGTTCTCTGATTGGTCGGTTGTGTCGTGGTCTAACGACAAGGCAATGGCCAGGCCGGGCAGCTTGCACTGATCGACCTGTGTGAGAAACATGGAGTTCATGCTATCACATTAAAAATATTCAAAAATTGAAAACCTATTCCATGTATAAATAACAATGTGATAAACGGTCACTGGCTCTGTGCATGAATTAGAGGGCGCTGTTAGAGCAAGTGAAGAATGATATTCAATGATTATGCAAAAATTAATAGATATAATTCCTGGGGAACAGGGGTGTGTTCCACTCACAAGAACGTTAGAATAAATGCAAACATGCCAACCACAAGTGAACCAAAAATGCCGTTGAAAAATTTGTTTTGGCACCCTGTGCTAGATATGTCAGTGTGCAGATATCAGCTTTTCAGAGCTTCTAAAATTTGTTGTTGCTACAATGGAAATTCTGCCAGTGATATAAGATGTACGTAGGGTTTTTTTTGATGTAGAAAATGGCAAATTTCAGTTCAGACAGCTCATTGTGTGTGAGTCAGCCATCTTAGAAAACATAGAGCACTGCAATTGAAGACCATTGGCCATTATTGGCAAAGTCCGCCAAATGTTGTTGGCCAGGGATGTAGTCAATCCCATCCTAAGTCCAGTCACAAGTAACAGTGGATTAACAATAACAAAGGAATGCCTTTGTCAAAAATCATTTGAATAGCTTGTGAGTTGAATTGGGATTGGAGGACTTGTGATGGACTCGCCTACATCCCTGTTAATATCAAATGGTTAGTCCTGTTTGCAAACGTTGGTAAAAGGTTCACAGAACTTAACCCTAGTCATCTTTTTTTATTGATACGTACAGTGAGTGCTCTGATAGTGAGAGCCTGGCTGGGACTCATTGCTGCCAACATTCTCAGTGTCTGTGTCCTTCGCCGGCCACCGTAGCTATCCTCGTCCTGCCGCTCTCCATTCACAATCAGGCTTTTGCAAACTGAACACAAATAGGAATAGGACAAGATAAACAGGAATTATTTCATAAGCAACATCACAGAGCATGTATGTTCCATCTATTGACTGATTGACCGACTTACTGACTGAATCACCGTCACATGTGACCTGGCCTGGTGGTTGACTAGTGAAGAAAACTGGGCAGTGCTATTGTATAGAATTACCTCGTAAAGCTGATTGGTCGAAATCCGGCCCATTGTGTCGACCAGATGCATGACAAGACTTCTAGTGAATAGCCATTCTGAATCGTTGTACTCTGGGACCAGCTTTACTACGCTTGTCTTGTTGGTTTTTTTTAACAATACAGAAGAATTCTTTGAACCGACTTGAGAACTTTGGTCAGGAAACTATGTTGTTACATTCAAAGTCCTGAGAACTGATCCAATACTGAAAACATTTGTTAGTTGGGGAGGGGAGAGCATACCCACTAAAAGTTTTCACCACACAGAAAAAAAGTTACCTAACTTTAGTGAAAATTATTTTCTTTACGCAAAATCTTTTCCAAACTTTTCATTCTGGAATGTTTCTCCCATACACTTTTAAATCAAGTTATCATGAATTGGCAGCCTTTATAAAAACAAAAAATTCTCCCCACATATTTTGGATGAAAAAACCCATCTGGTTTGGTCTCTTTTATGCTAATTGAAGTTCAAGTCACATACTATTGCAAGTGTTATTGATATATCAGATTTACTGACCTTGGAAGAAGCTGTCTGGTACATTAGCAACGAGCCTGCAGAGTAGAATAGGACCAAACTGAACACGCAGGAGCGCCTCAGCCATCTTGTCAATTGAAAGTAGGGACGGAAGTTCTGAAAGGAAGGAAATGCACAGGTGCATTCAAACAAGATGTTGGCCAGAATTGGAAATATAGGCACACGTCACTGATATACAAACTTGAAGGTACACTTTCATTCAGAGGGCACCAAAATTGAGTGTTTTGGGTCAGGTATCAGAAAACTCACAAGTTTTACATCAGGGAAATTTCAGCGTTATGAAATGCAATTTCCATGGCACAGTCAATTAACCATGATTTCCAATTAATGATTCAGGAAATGATCCAAAACTCCTAGTCTGTAATCTCCTTGACCATTACTAGATGATGGATGTATACGATTTGAAAAATACATTTGCAGGTTTACTACTGAGCTCTTAAAAGCTCTGTCATGGACATTACATAATGCTGGAAGTGCCCATTACTGCCTTGTCCGGAATCTCCAAGCATTCTTACTAGGACCCTTCCTGTATCCTCCAAAATCCACCACTGTGTATAAAACCCTGCTACCTCTTCGTACTTTCCAGGGGCATTCAGCCATATGTGTAAAGAAATGACTGGGAACTACCTTCCCAAATCCTACAAAATCCCCCAAAACTCCTATTGGATTTTTTAAGGATCTAAGAGGGTTTCAGATTGGAATGAAAAATAGAGGGGGGGGGGGGGCACTTGCCCCCCAGATTTTCCCAGGCCAACAAAAGTGTCCCTCTCGTGGTTGCAAATGTGCCCCTCGAGATGAAAACAAAAGTGCCCCTTAAACTCGCACGCATTGGCAAACTGTCCCTCAAAAACATGTGCCCCTTTCGCATTAACAAGATTGTGCACCTTCTCGAGATGGAAAACTACCCCTCGAAAGCACCAAATTAATACCCCTCTCGCAATAATGAAATTGTGCCCCTATCCAGATAAAAAATTTGCCATCAAAAATAATAGTGCATCTCACAATAACTTCTCGAGATGGAATGTTGCCCCTCGAAAGCACAATTTTATTAGTGCCCCGCTCGCAACATTAAATTTGCGCCCCTCTCGTAGAAAACTGGCCTTTAAAAGAAATAGTGCTCCTCCTCATGCGATTTTTTTTCACTTAACCCTAAAAGGGCCGGGGGGGGGGGCGGAATCTGCCCCCCCTCAACTTTTTCCGCGATAACCTTGAAAAACTTTTTTTTCGCGACCCGAGCTGTTATGACTTTTTAGCCTCGAGCATTGCAAATCTTTTGATACCAAAAACACAAAAATCAGACCATCAGACAAAAAAATTTCCGGCGCTATGCGCCGTGAAAACTGAATTTTCCCGTTTACGTCGTGTACACAGAGCAGAATTGCCATTCGTACATTAATTAGCCATAATTAATTAGCCATAATTCCAAAACCCTTTGACCTATAGTCATGAAATTTCTTGGGTATGTTTATGATGAGTTGCTCTATGCATGTACTGAGTTACAATTTTTTGTCACTCGATGGCCGAGATCTTAGGGGGGGGGGGTTGGAATCCGCGGAATCAAAAGCAAAAGTGACACTCTCGTGATAAAAAAGTGGTCTCTCTACATAACTTGTCAAATTCATGGGCGGACCCAGAGAGGTTACTGCCGGGGCCAGGGGCAAAGGTTGTGTGGTGTGCTGAAGGCCCAAGGGTGGATCCAAGGGGAGCGGCAATGGGGCCATGCCTCCCCCACAAAACCCACAAAACCCACGAACCCAAATTGCTTTTTTTCTTTCTTTTTTTCCCGGGATCTAAGCTGGCTCCGAACCCCACGCTGGGAATTTGTGGACCCACTTTTTGGGGACCAAATTGTTTGCCCCCTCCCCACCTTTTTCTGGATAAGTGCCCCTTTTTGGTGTTGTCCCCCCCCCCCCCAGATTGAAAAACGTTCCGCCGCCCCTGGATAGAGAGATGCAACAATGGACTCCTCGATAAACAGTTGATGACACTTTCTGAACTTGTGAGATCTAGTTGGAGGGCCACACTGTGTAAACACACTGGTTGCTGGTTCAGATACGTATGGTGCAAAGTACGCAGGATGAATTTTATTCAAAAATGTGCACAAATCCTTCGCACCTTTACATGAGCATCAGGTATCATCAGCAATGCGTTTGAATGTCCCTCCTATGATCTCCCCAACTCTCCTTTTGTAACGATTGAGGGATACGTGTGCACGGACCGTCCATACAGGAAGTAAAAAAATATTTAACAGAATACTTGCAACAAATACTGATAGTGTACCTGCTTGTGCGATACACAGTACATCAGACACTTCTTCCAAGTAGACTTCACTCTCAAACAACTCACAGGGTCTCCGCACAAAATCTGTCGTGTCTTTAATCTGAAAAACAAAGTTTTAAAAATATACGGCACAATAAAAGTCTGATATTGGACTCACTCTAAGACTACTTGGGGAAGGTTTACACTTTTCAGGATGATAATACAAGTCAAAATGGGTGGAGTCAAGAATTTAATTTGATTCACAGACAGTTTTTAACTATCAGCTACTCAATTACACTTGCAAATGTGTGTCACTTTTATGACAAATTTAACCAATTTAGGAACAATCCAGTCAGTTTACTTGACTCTGCAGACTTTGACAATTGAAAAAAAGACAAGGCAGTCTAGTATACAAATATAACATGGTTAGAGGGTGGACAGTCGATATTCGCTCCCCGAGGTATTGGAAGTTGACAAACTAGTTCCCGAGGCGAAGCCGAGGGAACTAGTTTGTCAACTTCCAATACCGACTGTCCACCCGAAATAAACCATGTTATATTTGTTTTACTATACCTCATACATATTCAGTTGCCGAATTTTGTTTTATTATTATGCACCTAAAACAAAATTCGGGGAAACTTGTACAGCTCACCACAAAATTCAACTTCAATTACTAGTTCGGTTCGTTTGCAATATAATACAGTTACTACAGTTGTAAATACAAATGTTTGCAATGTGTACAACTTTCTTTTGTACAGGAGACATCTTTACACGGTCTATAAATTTTCTCCAGTACGGCATCGTTGAGCTCTGGAAATTAACATTTACGCGAACCATGCAACCATGCATCTCTCCTGGGCGATGTTCGCGCGTGCGTACTGCACCCGTGCGACAGTTCCTCGATTGCTCTGTAAAGCGCATGCGTAGTAGACTGTCGCACGGGTAACCCATGCAACAGTCTACTACGCATGCGTATTTACAATGTGCGTGAATCCTCGCGCGCGCGTTTGGTAAACAGCAAGAATAACATCTGGCACGTGATGGTGAATTGACCAGTGAACGTTCGGCTCTCGATCATGAATATGTATGAGGTATAGTAATAACGCTTGACACGGAACACACAAAATACTCTTCAATTAATTCATATGGGTAGTCACTGGAAGTCTTTTTATGCATCTGGCTTAAATTTACACATAGCACTACCAGGTTCCCATCACAAGCCAACGACCAGGCTATGTCACAATTCGTCACCATTGCACGGAGGTACGTAAAAGTAGGTCAAATGAGATTTGCGTTTTCACGAAGAGCCACATATCTTTGTTACATTTTCAGGTATGCGCGCGTGCTCACGCGTGCCTATGGAAATGCACATTGAAAAGAAAGGGCCAATATGTCGGAAACCTGAATTTGCGTTTTCACGAAGAGCCACATATCTTTACTAATTAATTTTCACTAATTAACTGCTGAATTAAGTCTTATTACTGGGTTCATGTAAAAATTAAGCTCACACAGAATAGTGTGATGGTTTCCTTGCTTCACAAAGTTGTTGCAAAGTGGTATTTTTTGCAGTTTTAAAATTTGAGAAACCTCTCTTGCGATTATCTCGAAAACACTTTTTCTTCAAAATCGACATATGTGGCTCTTCGTGAAACGGTGACGAATTGACAGTCAGTCAGTCAGGTGCACATAGGATTATAGGCTGGCCCTCTGGGACCAGCAAAAACATCTGACTGTCAGAGATTCCAACCATCACAACTTGACAAATGTGATGCTCGTTGCACCCACCTGACTGGAAATAAACAGAAGTTCACTGATGAGTAGACGCAGCCTTCTTGCCGGATCGCTACGTTCAAACTCCAGAGCCAGGCCATGTTGGATGTTAGCAGTCAAAAGATTCTCCGACTCACCCAGTTTATGTCTGGCGAGAAAAAAATAGCTCAATGCTTTCATCAGTGAGCATTATTAAGTTAAACACTGATAGGATATGGGCTCGGTGCACAAACGAGAGAGGGCGCCTTTTCATAACTTTTGAGGCCCCTGTGGACATCGACAAGACACACCACGTGTGCATACAGGTTCTCATGCGTATAGCACGAAGTGTGCATGACTTATTTTATTTTGAATGTGCACAGAGCCATACTCCCATAGTATTTTTGCATGAGCGTCAGTCATCGTTAGCAACGCATTGAATTGTCTCTCCCAGTGGTCTCCAACTCTCATCTTCTTACTGTTGAGGGGGTACTTGTGCACGGAGCCTACAGTTCACTTATGGGCAAGTTCGCGCAAGGACTATAGTTAACCATTGGTCGACTAACGCTTGCCCGAACTCTGTCTAGTCGACGATGGTTAGTTACGCTAGTCAACTATTTGGAACCAACCTACTGGGGTTGGTTGCTTCGCTGGTAACCATAGCCGTGTGCGTTCATAACGTACAGCAGGGAGCCAGGATCCAGACGTTTTGCAATGACATTTTGCCCAGCGTTTGACTAGAGACGTTCGCACTTTGCTATTAGTGCGCAGGCGTAAGGTACGTCAAAAATCAACCACTAGTCGACTAATGGTCCTTGCCCGAACTTGGCCTATGACAGCCCCATTAACCGAATTAATCATTGCTTAGAAGAGAGGGATTCATTTAATCTTTCTTTTAATTATTTTGTTAATTTCACTATTTATTCACATTAAACAGCATGCAAACAAAGAAATATATTGGTTGTATATAAAACACACTTTCAACAAATGAAAGGCAGTTTATAAAGCAGATCTTTTTAGGTGAAAATGAGAGGTGATAAAACTTTTATCACCTCTCATTTTCACCTTATTTATGCGATTTGTCATGTTTGTGGCTCTCTACACTTGTTGACATTGGAAAAAAGTCCTTTCAAACAGGAAATTAAAAGAATACCAAAAGCACAAAATGTTAATAAAAAAAACATTTTGAGTCAAAAGCAATATCGTGTAAACACAATACCAATGACCAAATTGATCAAAAAGATGATGATTGTACTAGCTAGGCCTACACAATCTGACAATATTTGTTTGTTGTTTTACAACTTTAAATCTTCAGAGCAGTAGCCTGGTCTATTTTTTTTCCCAAGTCATTCATTACCTCATCTGAAGTTCTTTCCTAGCATCTTGCTCCAGCGCATTAAAGTCCACAGACAGCAGAGCGACGATCGAGTTGACCACTTCCAACCCAGACAGCACCCTGAGAATCTGCTTGCGCCCCTCCACCCACGACTGGCTCACGTCGAGTGGAGCACACAGGGACATACGGACCAAGCACGGCAGCAGGGCCCGAATGCTACCCTCATCCATTTTCGCAATCTGCTCGATATTCACATTCTGGATGGCCTGAAAGGCAGCAGGTTTCAACTCAAATCGCTTGCTCATGGTCACTGATGTGATTTGAAATCTGATTTGGAACTCAGAAAGTGGAAAAATAAGGACGATTTTAGGCACACTCAGCCACGCGCGAAACTACACTTTCTATGTTGAGCGTCAGGCTGGCAGAAAGAAAACTGTGGAGGGCGCCATACTTATTGGCTGGACGATTTTTCGAGGAAAAACCCACTGCATCCCAACCTCGTCCCCAGTGCTTACTTTATTTCCAACCGCGTTTCCAATAGTAAACCCTGGATAGGAAACTTTCTTCCTGTATCCTGATTGGATACCGCAATTGGCTAGTAATGGATTTTTATCGTGTACTTGGTGCTATATATTCACAACGTGCAGTACGTGTTTTCGCGATCATTCGTCCACGCCTTCTCGAAAATACTAATCTCCTTTCCAATTTGCTCATATAAATATGAAATATGATACTGCATGTTGTCTTGATAAGATCGTAACAGTTTGATTTCAAAAATCGTGTTTTCGTAACTCACGCCGTGCTCGCACTGCTACGAATTGACTCTGTTTTTACCCCAGACACCGCATACAAAAACAAACGCTAATGTGTAACGCATATCCAGGCACCAGACTGTTCCTCATTTGCATACGTCTGCAAAAATCTTGCACATGCAAATGATCCAATACCAGGGTGAGAGAGCAGGTAGTGGTGGGCGCGTACTGCTCGACACCCTGGGGACGAGGTTGACTGCATCCCCTTTTCCCCCCCCCCCCCCCGCTCTGACCACTTAGTTACTGAATCAATTACCAATCATCTTAAATCCCCCCCCCCAAAAAAACCGACACATCACACGCATGTCTGCAACTATAATGGAAGTTCAGAAGTTGGAGACCACCAACTGCTTTTCTGCTACCTGAAAAGCAGAGCTACCAAATTAATTGTCACAAACATCCTAGGCCTCCCGGCAGTTGATCCTAATTCCTAAATCGACCCTTTTCACACTCTAAAATCTGATGAGAGAAAAACTTTTTTTTTTCATTTAAAAATGTGAAGGCCAAAACAAAAACATGAAATACACAAGACACTGAAAGTCTAGGGCCCAACAACCAAAATTACACAAAACCGTGCAGAATTGCGCAAGTAGGGCGAGTAACTAACTAACTGTGCATGCACGAGCCAGCAACAGCACAAAACAGTTACTATCCATTTACTCATTTCCCAGTACCCAACACACACTCACACAAACTGTGTATTTTCCAACGGGCGTGTGTGTGTCGTCGTGTTGGAATCCTAACCAGCCTTGTGAGGGCCATTTGTACTGGAGGGGAACGTGCCCGAGCTATGCAACACTTACCGTGACTTACGTGTACAAAACTAGCCATTTACTCGTTTTTCAGTACCCGACACACACTCCTCACACTGTGTATTTTCCAACGGGCGTGTGTGTATTTGTCGCGTTGGAATCCTAACCAGCCTTGTGAGGACCATTTGTACTGGAGGGGAGCGTGCACGAGCCATGCAACAGCTTCGTGTACAAAACTAGACATTTACTCGTTTCCAGTACCCGACACACACTCCTCACACTGTGTATTTTCCCCAACAGCTTTGTGCACAAAATCAGCCATTTCCGCGTTTCCCAGTACCCAACACACACTCGCACAAACTGTGTATTTTCCAACGGGCGTGTGTGTATTTGTCGCGTTGGAATCTAACCAGCCTTGTGGGGAACTTTTGTACTGGAGTTGAGCGTGCACGAGCCATACAACAGCTTCGTGCACAAAACTAGACATTTACTCGTTTCCAGTACCCGACACACACTCCTCACACTGTGTATTTTCCAACGGGCGTGTGTGTG
This sequence comes from Patiria pectinifera, assembly GCA_029964075.1. Lineage (NCBI taxonomy): Eukaryota > Metazoa > Echinodermata > Asteroidea > Valvatida > Asterinidae > Patiria > Patiria pectinifera. Next base: position 33,225,807 of record CM057147.1, on the reverse strand, counting down.
TCGTCGTGTTGGAATCCTAACCAGCCTTGTGAGGACCTTTTGTACTGGAGGGGAGCGTGCACGAGCCATACAACAGCTTCGTGCACAAAATCAGCCATTTCCGCGTTTCCCAGTACCCAACGCACACTCACACAAACTGTGTATTTTCCAACGGGCGTGTGTGTTTTCGACACGTTGAAATCCTAACCATCCTTGTGGGGACCTTTTGTACTCGAGGGGAACGTACACGGGCCATGCAACAAATAAGTGTACAAAACTAGCCATTTACTCGTTTCCCAGTACGTCTCGAGACCGGTCTCGGGTCTCGCTCGGTCTCGGTCTCGGTCTCGGTCTCGAGACCACGTTTTGCTGGTGGTCGGTCTCGGGAGCTGTGGTCTCGCTCGGTCTTGCTCTCGGTCTCGGTCCCCTTTGGTCTCGATATTTTGGCTGGTCTCGAGTCGAGTCCAGCCAAAATGTCGAAATTGTAGTCGCGCACATAAGGCAAAGTAAGTGCCAATTTATGCAATAAGGGCCAACCATTTTCGGGGATTGTATAAAACACCCCTAGTTAACTTAAGTATTTTTTTTATTTTTAAAATAAATGAGGTGCTCCAAATAAGTGACATTTTCGACCCCAATCTTCTCTTTAATTTGGGATAGTATTTTGGAGAAAGAGTACATTTGTCTACCTGATTTTCCAGCAATGAATTCACACACTTTCACCAGTTACCACTCACTGTTGCCATGAGATAAGACTGACTGCTCATTTGAAGTACCCCATTATTCCTCGAAAAGCAAAATCCCAGTCAGAAAAAAAAATAAAAATCCATATCTAGCTACCATCTCTCAACTTTTGGTCTACATGTACAAGTCTATATTCCATGACTGAAATTTAAAAAAAATAAATCAATATTTTCTTCCTCCAAATCTTTTTGAAATCAGGTTTACAAGGGGGCGCAATGTAAAATTAAAGTTGCATTTAAATATCCCTTAGTAGTTATAGCTGAAACCAAGGGGTGACTGTGGAGTTTAGAATCCGAGTTCCTTTAACAGATGAAACATCCACCTTTAACATTTTACTTTTGTCAAGTTTCAACATTGCAAAAAACTAGTAAAAATTGTCGTACTCCTAAGTTAGAGTTTCTTCATCAGATTTACACTTTATAGGAGTTAAACAATAGTTAAAAAAAATATTTAAAAAAATGGCAACAATATATGGAGTTTATCAAATTATGTTTTGCCCTTCTTTAAATTAGGTTGTTTCCCATTTCTTTTAATTGATATTATTGTGACAGTCACAAATTCTGTTGCCATGTTGTAATTTATGGTATGAAGCAAACATGAAGAGCACTCGCACGACACAATTAAGCAGGTACAAGTGATTCCTGCTTTCAATCACTTCCTTCACATCCCCATCAACATCATCATCTCAAGGGCAGACTGTTCAGCTGTAATTAGTGTCTGGTTTTTTATTTAGATTATTTATTATCCGCGGTCTCGGTCTCGGTCTCGGTCTGGGACCATTTCGGTCACGGTCCGCCTTGAAGGGGTTGGTCTCGGTCTCGGTCTCGTCTCGCAACTTCAGGTCTCGCTCGGTCTTGGTCTCGGTCTCGGACCATTTCGGTCTCGGTCTCGGTCCGCCTTGAAGGGGGTTGGTCTCGGTCTCGGTCTCGTCTCGCAACTTCAGGTCTCGCTCGGTCTACTATCCGGTCTCAACTCGGCTACAACACTGCGACACACACTTCTCGCACTGTGTATTTTCCAACGGGTTGTGTTGTTTTCCGACACTTTGGAATCAAAATCACCTTGTGGAGGAGACCTTTTTGTACTGAAGGGGAACGTGCACGAGCCATGCAACAGCTTCGTGTACAAAACCAGCCATTTACTCGTTTCCTAGTACCCAACCCACACTCACCCCAACTGTGTATTTTCCAACGGGCGTGTGTGTTTTCGACACATTGGAATCTTAACCACCCTTGTGGAACCTTTTTGTACTGAAGGGAACGTGCACGAGCCATGCAACAGCTTCGTGTACAAAACTAGCCATTTACTCGTTTCCCAATACCCGACACACACTCACACAAACTGTGTATTTTCCAACGGGCGTGTGTGTATTGTCGCGTTGGAACCTTAACCAGCCTTGTGAGGACCTTTTGTACTCGAGGGGAACGTGCACGTGAAATGTGGAGTAGCGCACAGAATAAAACAGGCCGTGTGGCGTTTCCATGCATGTCAGTGTGCTGAGCTGAGCTGAGGGGCGCGTGGGATCGGACATTGATTAGCATGGTCCACAAAATTGTCGCTACTCCGTCTGTGATTTAGCAATACCGACTTCTTTAAGGTAGTGGATATCATTTTCGCAAGAGTTGTATAAAATTCATAAACGATAAATGCACAAAAACACACTCCGAGACCTCCAAGATGGTTGCATTGCTAACGATCTATAGGCCGTTTTAAAAACCATGGAATTTATTTCGTCATGCAGCTTATATGACTTTAATGGTGCGATGTAATTATATTTTAATGTGATGTTTTGATGCACCATTTATAGCTGCTAAATTAAGAAACACTATTTGCAATTTTATATTATATTTCCTAAATACATAATAACTGATATAATATACAAACATTACCAACGCGAATTCAAAATGTTGCATGACAATTAAGGTCGTGCGTTTTACGCACACAAGTGACGAGTGATCAAATGCACGATTTTGTCACGTAAAATTCACATGCCCATATTGTTTTGTGCCTTAAAAGATGCGCAACCTTTTCGCGCAACAATGCTGATATGCAAACAGCTTGAACTGGGCTGATTTTTCCCCACCACTGATATGGAGGGACATGGTGATGAACAAATAAAATAAACTAATGAAATAAATAACTCCCTCGTACTTGACTTCATCGAACTTCACTATATTACACCCTTTGGTTGATACACATTGATAAAGTTGGAATTTGAAGCGGGGTGCTCGGAATTCTAAGTCCGAAATTGGGATATTTTATGTTAATGTTTGAATTTATTGGATTTTTTATGTTTCAAAATCCATTCCTCTTGCTATTTTCGAGATTTATCCTGAAAAAATAGGTTTCTTCTCTAAATTGCTAGTTTTCTACCAAATTTGTTTCACTTTTGAATGAGACATCCGATCGACCGAAAAAAATAAGGTCCATGTTTCGATATTGAATTATTACTTTACAATTTTGAATAATTGGTTGCCAGACAATAATTCTGTTCTGGCAGGGTCAGGCTGGTTACTGCCCCACAATCATGTTCGGACCGGGAGACAGTCTGCTCACAAAGCGGATCAAAAATGCCTGATACCACAGGTGGAGCTTAGAGCCACCCCTCCCCCAATGGTCTATTCTTTATATTATTAAACAAAAGGAGAGAATACGAATGTTAAGATCGATGCTATCATTTACCCATCCAGCGGAGTATCTAGCGGGGGCATGGGGGCGCACCCTTAAAAAAATGGTTGGCCCCCGCAGTCGTAAAAAATAATCACTATTTCAACTCGAAATTGGTAGTCGTAGGTGTACTAAGTTCTGATTTAAAGACCTTCTTCATGCCTGTCCTGTTCTTGATCAGGCTGTAATATCGAGTCCTGCCCCTCACACTTTATCCAAAACCACACCCGGAGTTTGTAAATGGCCCAGATGAATCCCTGCATGGCCCAGACGGCAACGAAGATGCCGACAATCGCTCCTGCGGCCAGGCCGGGGTTGTTGTCGTAATCTAGGAAGGGGTAAACAGTGCCGTTACCCGTCGCCCAGTAGATGAGCGTCACCGCCGTGTAGGTGCACAGAAACACGACTGGGTAGATGCCGTGAAAGAGCCGTACGGGAATCGCAGTGACGATGAGGTCTATCATGGATACGATACTCGTCACCGCGTGCACGTGGAAATTGTAGAAGAGACCAGAACGCGCGGAGTTGTAGAGGACCGCCCAGTAGATGATGCTGATAATGAAATTGGCGTTGATGGTCACGTTGAAGAGGAGCCAGTGGATCACGTGACGGATACCCATTTCTGGTGGGAAAAAAAGGTAAAATTTAAGCCGTGACAACCGTAAGTTAAAACACTTTTGTATACCGCACACCCGGACCCCCGTTGCCATTTCCCGTCTAGGATATTGTAATTTTATTGGCCGATAAATATCCCTTTAGTTATCAAGTTTTTAGCTGCGGGATACCAGCTCGACAAATCACTATGTCTCTACGTTAGTACGTTCTACATCCATGGTCCGTTAGTCTATTAATTAGTAACAAACGTTGTCATTGTTTATTTCGCCTACATATTTTGACCGATTTCAACCAATCTTTGTCAAAAGTAGGAGCCCGTGCAGCCCCATCATGTCACATGACCAAACTGGGGCCATGTGTTTTACTCACTAACTTTACTAACACTACTCCTTCCAGAAATAACATGACAAAATCACGTCACTCGTTGGCCCGCAGATTCCGAGATATTTCCTATCGAACTTGTTAAAAATCGTGACATCTTCTATTCGTCATCCATGTAAATGGCATTGGCGGGCGGGCACATGATTGCGTCATGAAATCAATGTTCGACATGAAATTTGAAGCAAAGGATAATTCGTTTCTTTCAGGGCGAGTTTAAATTTTCTTGACGAATGGAAAGAAGCCTAAGTATTGAATATAATTTGAGACATTGTGTTTCTGCACATCCCGAAGACTTATAGTAATGGTACCCTCGGTGTCACCCTCAGTAACTAAACGTGACTCATGTCCCTCACGCCATGTTTATTATAATATTCACACTTTCTGTATGCATATTTATTCGCCCTTTGTATTACTCATTCATGCAAATTATTGTACGTCATAGCAATATGTATACATGATTAATTATCTCGTTAAGGCGCAAAACACTACAGTGTGAGTAAAGAAAAACCGAAAAAAATGTCGGGACCATTGTTTTAGTGAAGTTCTAAATGTAGCACTTTCAAAATCTGGGATATGAAAGCTCAATTCATAAGCTTTCTTTTAGTACAAGAATCATTCAAATCACTTACGTACTTTTCAAATTACGGACTTTTAAACCCAAACACCGTTTTAAAGTTCTGTCCACGGATCACAAGAAGTTAATACATGTAAGTGTTCTTTCAACAAAACGAAAATGAATAGGGATATGTGTATGAATTGTTTTCGTTTTGCTGAAAGAACGCATATACCTTTTGTGTGATCCGTGGACAGAACTTTAAAACGGTAGTTGTGTTTAAAAGTCCGTAACTTGAAAAGTACATAAGTGATTCAAATGATTCTTGTACTAAAAGAAAGCTTATGAATTGAGCTTTCATAATTCTAGATTTTAAAAGTGCTACATTGAGAACTTCAATGAAACAATAGTCCCGACATTTGGGTTTCGTGGTGTTTTTTTTACTCATCCTGTATGAGTCCAGTGGATTTACCCTCATTGTTTCGCTTTCGCAAAATGCACCCATCGATAACAGCAACGAGGCCGGCAACCAGCAGATAAACAACGAAGACGATGAAAGCAATGTTGGTGAGAAAAATCAAATTGTAGCCTCCATTTGACTGCCCCTCTACCACTAGAGCTATGTAGAAACCAAGGATGTAGAGGGCCAGGACCACACGGTACGCTATGAAGACGACTGCCGGTAACTTGGACCACTGTACCAATTGATGAAGAAAGGGTCGAAACATAACATGAAAAATACAGGGTGAGTAAAAAAAAAAGGAAACCCAAATGATGCCCCCTATTTTTTAACAGAAGTTCTGCATGTGGCGCTTTCAAGGTCTAGGATATTAAAGCCCAGCTTTATTTTAGTGAAAGAATCATTAAAATCGCCCGTGTACTTTTCCAGTTATGGAATTTTGAACAGAAGCACAGTTTTTTTTTTAACCTTGTCCACGGATCACAATAAAGGCAATTGATATTTCAGAAAAACGAAAACCATTCACATATAAAAAATAACACATCAGAACACTCTCATAACCATTGTAGCTGGCACTTATCATAACATTTATTTAACACCTGTTGCTTGCAATGTTAAACTAGCATGCTTTATAATGTCAAGAGTTTATAGTCTTGCTCTGCCTTCTACTTCCTGATATAAATTTCAGGAAACGACATGGTTTCATTTTTACTGATATCACGTACCTATAGTGATCCGTGGACAAGGTTAATAAACGGTGTTTGTGTTCAAAGTTCTATAACTGGAAAAGTACGTGAATGATTTGAATGATTCTTTCACTAAAAGCACCGGTATGTTTTGAATTGGGCTTTTATATCCGAGATCTGGAAAGCGCTACATGCAGAATTTCTGTTAAAAAATAGGGGGAACCATTTGGATTTCCTTTTTTTTTTACTCATCCTGTATGTGACATTGTGTAGTGCATTCTCGTTTGTGTTGTGTTATGTTTTACTGAGAATAACATATTGGTTAATAATGAAAATACTACTGAGGGCCGTAAGGTACCAATGTGTGGAGAAGGAGATCAAAGATGGTCATAAACTCAGAACGGGCCTTTAATTCTCTTCATAATTCAGTCATGAAAAAAAAATCCAGTGCCCATTGAGCGCCACTGTTATTTTATATAAAAACACAGCAAGATGTCTGCCTTTCATCTGCACAATAGTGCCAAAAAGCCTTGGAAATGCTTTACTTCCAGTTCGGTAAGCCTTTATTTTATGCTCTAATGACTGTCATGGAAGTTGAAGCTTGTGCACTGGCATTCAATCGACTCACCTGTGTATGGTGGAACACACTCGGGTCCCTGCAAGTCAGCTTCAGATCCGAAAGTTTCGGTCGCTCACAACAATTCATAGCTACGCTTACGATTGTTTCGAACGCAGTAATATTCAGCCAAAATCAATTAAAATTGAATCGATATAGGGAGCTTTTCGGTGTGGCGTCGCTTAAGGTTTGGCCTACAGTGAAGAAGCTCCGAGAGACTGGTAATAATTATGAAATAAGCTTGATTTTCAATTGCGCCAAACCGTACCGGTGTTTCACGGTACAATGAGCAGTGTCAAAGAAACAGGCATTTGGGCGAAAACTTCGGAGGTCAGTGTCGGAGGGGAAATTGCTGTGTCAGAGTCGTAGGCTTCATTCCAGCCTATTTTTGGGGCGGGGCTTGAACATCAAACATCATCGTGATCGATCGACTACAACTTGCACCTGTGTCCGGCACGATGACGGACGTACGTGCAGCATGTCCCCATCCATTAGTGTCTTAAGTTCATTATTAGCGGTCGCGGCACCACTTTCCTCATTCCTCTTTCCTTCATCAGGGTCTTTTGGATGACGCCCACGGTTCATCCTCTCATGCATGGGCGTCAATCCTGGAGGGGACAGGGGGACATGTCCCCCCTCCCCACTTTTTGAAGGGTGGGGACACAATATCAAATCCCCCCCCCCCCCAGCTTTTTGAACTCGTGTCTCATTTATAGGGCCCTATTATGTACTACAATGTGGCACGAAATGACGTCACAGCCGCCAGGTGCAATCTTTTTCTGCTCGCCGATTTTGCTATCAAAATCGTCTTGATTTTCGCATATTTTTTCCCCATCCACTCTTTCCTGATGAACATTTGGGTCTATTGACACTTCGTGATCCATCTGAACCGGTTTTTGCGCAACTTCCAGAGGAAATTTTTGGCCATTTTATTCTCCAATCTGAACTTGTTTGTATTGACTGGCAGTGTTGAATTCCACCATACTAAGCACACAGGTGAAATTTTCACGCATGGCGTAAACACGGAAGCAGTACACTGTACGGGGTAGTACGGTAGGATCAAACCTTATTTGTCTTGCTAACTGCTTTACTTTGAGCGCAATATGGCTCGCCTCAGACCTAGAACTGGTGGTATTGATCACACCTTTCTGCAGAAACTCGTCATTATTATCGCAATAATGGTCCAACTCCACAAACTGCTTGGACTCCAGCAAATGCAATATGTGCATGATAATTAAGGTGATTGCCTTAAAAACTCAGTCAACTGCAATAGTACCAGCATTGCATGGCAGGGGGATGAACATTCACTCTTCGCCAATGACTGGAGCTTGGCAATAAACATCATGTCAACTCAAAAATTGTCTTGGCACAATGGTGTGTGAAATTTTGCATCAAATAACACGCATAACCTTCTCCTCATGATATTATTGAGTGGTCAAGTAGAAACTAACCCGGGCCCTACACCCACTGAGTTCCCTTGTGGAATTTGCAAGAATAATGAAGTTGACGATAACGCAAATGCCACTTGTGGTGACATGTGTAATTATTGGTGCCAAATTGATTGCTGTGGAATGTCATCTGAAAATTACCAAAACTTATGTGACAACACAAATTCATTCTCTTGGATCTGCTATCAGTGTGGCTGTCCAAATTTTAACAGTTCCTTGTTTGCAACTGCATCCATCGAATTATCCAATCCCTTCTCAGCATTGAATTCCTCGGAAAGTCATGATTTGGATTTGTCTACTCAACCTCAGGCTTCTACCCCAACTCACCAGTCAAACAGGTCCAGTTTCGTACCACCCAAAAATCGTGTTTCTGGCCTGAAAACCATATGGTTACAAACTGCAACAGTATGAAGAGCGTTGCTAAACAAGCTGCCTTCCGTGCTCATGTGGAACAAAACGAGCCCGACATTATCCTTGGATGCGAATCTAAAATAGAAAGCACAATGCCATCTTACTCACTGTTTCCTGACAACTAGTGTACCGTAAGGATTGAGAGCATCACGGGGTGGAGTTTTTGTTGCAACTAAAGACAAGTTTATATCAGTCGACATGCCCATGGGCGTCGCCAGGATTTTTTCTAGAGGGGGGCAAAACATATTTTTGCCAAAAAAATGCCTGTATTTTCAACACAATCTCGATTTATCAGTTTTAGAGGGGGGCAGGGACATTTTGCCCCCCCTCCCCCACCATTAAATTTATACCACTATGACTTCGCGCCTCTTTTTTTTTTCTTTTTTCTCTTTTTTTTTCCTTCCCTTTTTTTTGGTTGCTTTTACAGGGGGAGGGGGGCAAGTGCCCTCCCCCCCCTCGCGACGCCCATGGACATGCCTGACCTTGAATCTGAATGCGAAATCATCTGGGCCAGTCTGCAGTTCGCAGGCTCTAAAGCACTCTACGTTGCCAGCTATTATGGTCCACATTCAAATAAGAGCAGGGCTGTTGACGAGCTGTCAAATTCAGTCACCAAGCTTTTAAATAAGCACAAATCGCCATTGCCCAAACATAGTCATAGGAGGTGATTTCAAAATGCCTGATGTCGATTGGTCCTCCTGGTCTACCACAAACTCCAAGACAGTCTCTTTACGTACAAGATTCCTCAATTTTCTCTTGGGAAAACTCATTTGCTCAGCTGGTTACGGAAATAACACGCCCGGTTTTCAACAGTATCTTGGACCTCGTGATGTCAACATGCCCACATCTCATCAATAATGTCAGAATAATGCCTGGCATTTCAGATCACAATGTATTTGATGTAAACATGAAACCCAAACATTAAGTAACATCTGGAGTACCCCAGGGCTCGGCTCCAGGACCAGCCCTATTTCTCCTGTACATCAATGACATCCAGGACAACATCCATTCCCAAATAAGGTTATTTGCGGATGACAGCATTGTCTACAGAGAAATTAAAGATCATCAAGCCACCATCAAATACTCCAACAAAACCTTCAGGTTCTAGCAGAGTGGGCAACCAACTGGCTGATGGAATTCAACATCCAGAAATGTGCAGTCCTGTCGATTACTCGTAAAAGGAAACCCAGCCAATACCAATATACCATCTTTGGTCAACCACTCTCCAATGTGAATCAACATGACTACTTAGGCATCACCATCACCAGTGATCTACGTTGAAATTCCCATTGTAACAACATCATCACGAAGTCAAATAAAACTCTTGGTCTGCTACGTCGAACATTAGCACCCTGTTCAAAAAACGTCAGGACAAAAGCATTCAAGTCCCTGGTCCGTCCTAGACTCGAATATGACTCTGAAGCTTGGTGCCCATGTACAACATCATTAGTGGACAAGCTGGAGCAGGTCCAGAGAGCAGCTGCACGCTTTGTGCATGCCGACTATCGCAGGACGACCCACGTAACACCGCTGATTAACAACTTGAAATGGGACTCTCTGCATGTCCGACGTCTTCTGGCACAGAATGTAATGTACTTCAAGATTCATTACCAGCTAGTAAACATGCATTTTCCACTAATTGTCATCCCGGCTACATATTTCTCTCGTCATGACCATCACCTAAAGTACCAGATTCCATCACCCACCACAGAAGCATACAAGTATTCATTTCACCCAAGATCCATACGCATCTGGAATAATCTGCCGCCGTCTGCTGTCACCATAACAACTGTACCAGCCTTGCTTCCTCCACTTGGCAGCAACCTCCTGTAATCCACGTACCAGTTCCTGTACATAGTGCACCCTCAGTTGTTAAAGAGATCCTTTTCCCTTTGTTTGTCTGGCTGTTGCCAGTCTTCGTCTGCTGTACTGCTTTTACTGCTGTTCTTTTTACTTGCACCCCGTGGCTGGAGACGCCATTTCTGCACCAACATCCTAGTTTAGCTCAAGAGGAGCTGTAAAAGGATTACAGTATAAAAAAATATATCTTTTGCTTAGAAAATACAATGTATTGGTCAAAGTGGTCAGAAATTCCCTCAGATCGAACCACAGAGCATTAAGAATCCAAAATTTGTCGGGGCCCTTAAGCGGGCCCGAACCCTATGCCTTTAGCTGAGAAAACCTCGAAAATTATGCTTAAATTATTATCTTTTGCTAAGAATATTATTGGTTAAAGTAGTCAGAAATTGCCTCAGATCGAACCACAGAGAATCCAACATTTTTCGGGGCCTCGTATGCCTTTTGCTGAGAAAACCTCGACAATTAATTTTAAATTATCTTTTGCTAAGAAAATATTGGTTAAAGAGGTCAGAAATCAGAGCATCTAGAATCAATTTTTTTCGGGGCCCTTAAGCGGGCTCCCAACCACACGCCTATATCTAGCTCAAAATACCGGTAGCTGATTCAATGACTCCAACCTCACAAACGATGTTCAAATTATTATCTTTTGCTTAGAAAATATTAGTTAAAGCATGGAAGAAAGTGGTAATAAGAAATTGCCTCAGATCACACCACAGAGCATCTAGAATCCAATTTTTTTGGGCCCTTAAGCGAACCCCCGCCGAACCCCACGCCGTAAGGGTTTCGTGCTTCTCGCTTGCATCAGTTCTGATCCGAGGTATGTCCCCCTCCACTTTTGAGAAGCGATTGACGCCCCTGCTCTCATGGGTCGGTTCCAGATGAAGACTTGGCTGGCGGGCAACTCTGGGTGTCACAAACAGTGCGGCAAGTCGCATTGCTATCTTGTTGGTCAACTTGGGGAAGACGCCTCGAGTTGCTCATTTCATTGGTCACTTTCTGTATCAAGCTAGCCATGGAGCATCAAAGCTCTAAACAGATTGGTTAAAATAACCAATATTGGTTAAAATGTGTCCAACCAATAAGCAGCCATCTTGGGACTTGGCCAGTGCAGTTGATTTAGTGAGGGGAGGGTCCTCGTTGTACACCCGTAAAGGAGGATAGTCTCTATCGCTGATGCTCTTCTTAAGTCTTCTGGAGAGGTTGTAGATCTAGATATTCTTCATATCCCTCTTTCATGTTCATCAAACGATATATTATAAACCACGAGCCAAAATTGTAAGTTGTCAAGTTGTTGGATAGGTTCATTTAGACTACGGCGGATATTCCAAATAGCAACTGGAAATACTCACAACTCCAGTTAAGCATTTATTTAAAGGACCTTTAATAGAACATTTACACATTGACCTAATATCAATAAAAACCAATAAAGAGCAATGGAGCTGGGTCTGAAGCCACCCGCAGACGAAGCCGAGGTTTAAGAAACCGTCTGAAAACAAGGGCGCCCCCAATTGTTCATCTAAGCATTTGTAAACATGTTGCTGCAGAAGACATTTCGACGAGCTTCAAATTTCAGGTCTGCTGAGTAATTTCTTCGTTTTTTTCCAATAAAATTTGCACATTCGTGTTGGATGTCATTGAGATGGGCTAGGCTAGCCACAGTCTATGGCTGTTCACTGAACTAAAATGTGTGCCTTGTTCTTACAAACGTGTGTACAAAAGTTACTGAACTGTCTCGTTTTTTCCCATATCAGAATCGATTAAAATCCGCATAGGCCTAGGCCTAGTAAGGTAGGCCCGCAGTCGTTTTCCTAGTTCCGGATTTTTCTAGGTCCGGATCGCCTCAATTAAAAACCTACCTCTTTTGGATAAATCTCCAATATTTTTTTTTTTTCTGACGGAGTGCATTTTGAAAAGGAAAATGTAATTGTAAGCTTCTTGACACACATAGATCTTTTTGATAAAATCTTTAGATTGGAAAAGGAATTTTGGCCAGATTTCCGACTCGCACTTTGAGTTTGACATGTTTGGACGGTTTGTAGAAAATCGTGGGAGCTGTGAATCGACGATAAATTTTTCTCTATTCATAAGATGGAATTTTCGTGTCGGGGTGATTTAAATCAAATTAGGTTTTGCCCTTAACCGATGTATAAACACTGGGCACAATTGCAGAATACCCACCTCGTAGCGAGTTGACGGACTGAGTTGGCTTGGGACCAAGTTAACTTGGGACCGAGTTGACCTGGGACCAAGTTGACCTGGGACCGAGTTGACTTGGGACCAAGTTGACTTGGAACCGAGTTGACTTGGGACCGAGTTAATTTTCATTATCTTTGTGTGCAATCGTGTCATGCGTGTGAATGGCCATTGGCCAAGGCACAGAGTTTACACTAGTGACTAGCCATATGTACCTGTATACTGGGGCTAAGACATGCAAGTCTTCAAAGACATTGGATTCTGTGAGGTTTTGCAATCCAGTGAATTGACAAATAAACAGCAATAACTTGCAATTTCTTGCCTACCTATGTACAGAAGTCGACTCAAAACAACTCACTAAACATACTGTTTTATGGTTTTCTTTAACTTCAGTTGTAGATAAAGTCTCAGGATGCGACTGAAGACATCGCCACTTGCGGGTGACAATTTTCCATGACGACAAGAGTGACAATGCCTGTCCTGTGGACATATTGTGGAAAAGTGTGGGTTGATTGACTGATCGGGAATTTGAAAACTGTTCAAAGTATGAAACGCAGACAGTGGAGAAAGCATGTGCTCTCAGGAATTTGCATCATACTCCTACTATTCCTACTGCAAGTGTTTCTAGTCTGGTTCGTGCCCAGTGTGAGTGTAGCCAACTGGGTGTTTGTGGCCAGACTTCGGCACGGGGAGGTGGATGTGGAGCAGGCGTTGCACGTTCGGTGGGACACTCAGAGGAAAGACCATCGCAGGAGACCTATTCATGGGAGGATTAGTCGAAAGCCTGTGCTGTCTGGACAACAACGGCCGATGGGAAACGACACTGAAATGATTACTCCTGCAATTCATGGTACATTGTCCATTCATCGTCCTTTCATCAACTTTGATTTTCAGAATCTTTCTTGTAGTTGTAGACCAGTACTGTATACAACAGATCATTCCAGCCAACTGCTCATAAAATTAGTTATAAACTAACATTCCAATCCACATGGATTCACTCTGGGCAGGATTTATACCTGGGCACAGAATCAGAAAGTATGTGCTGTGCCGATTTGTTCCTCCTATAAATGGCGTGGAGTTGAGAAGTCGATCATTACAGATCATCAGATGTAAACAAAATAAAAAATATATTTATACAGCGCTTTTAACTCGGATCAAAACACTTTTCGCTATTCACCCCATCATTGGGCCGATGAAACATTCCTTAACCCTAACCACCCTTACCCTTCAAATTCCAACTGCATGTTTTTTTTGGAATCTGTTGGAGTGAGTACTGCACTAGTAAATGGATTATCCTTTACAAAGGGTTAGGTATACGCCCATATAATCAGAGAGTCCAACAGTTTGGGTGTTGACTTTACCATTATGGTGTTGGGTTTTGCAAGAGTGATGAAGGTAAATCACTCAAGAATGACAAAGTGTCTTGCCCAAGGACACACACACACCGCAACCCCACAGACTGGACTTGAACCCACCACCTGCAGAACTACCTTAGGATCTTGAATTTGATGCTTCAGACCACGAGGCCACAGCAAAATATTGTTGATTTTTGACATATAATTTCATTTTGGTTGTTCCAGACGATCCATCAATCCAAGCCAAGTTGTCATTATTACAGCAGCCATGGACGCCAGAATCCAGAACAGCCTTACTCAAGATACTGGAGCCAAGTTTGTTCTCTGATCGGATAGATCCAGTCAGCGATAGCGTCTGCTACCTGCCAGCCATCAAACCACCTGATATGTGTGGACACACCGAGTGGGAATGTAGCCTTGATCCAACATATGTTTACCACGACAGAATCAACAGGTTATTGACTAAATCGAGACTTTATCTAAACGTTGAACAAAGAAATTGACTGGTGTAGGGTTTGAATCTGTGACCTCCTTTTCTGAATTGGCAAATCATTGCCCATTTATGCTTTCATCCGAAATCTGATAATTAGTGATTGAATTTCAAACAATTTGTCCCACAAAAACACAAACATATTCAGACATGGGTCATTCTATAAATTTAGGGTCCAAATTGTGTCATATTTGCTGCTGTAATAACTTGTAACTGTTTTGTCCCAATTTACACCTATTCAGAACTCTACATGTGTCTTGTGAGGGCGAATTCCAAATCAACTTTATTTCAAGAGAGGAGAGCGAGACGCGACTCCCTAACCATGAGTTTATGCCGGACCGTGAGTGGCATAGCTACCGTGGGCCCACTACAGTACCCTTCCCTTCCCAGTATGCTGATGTAGTTTGTCCGAAGACAGTTGGAGAAGAGTAAGTGTATGGTATAATTGTTTTTATCTTCAAGTAAACTTGAATCCTCGATCCTGATTGGTCGATCCATGGCAACAAGCCGTGCTACATATAACCATGTACCACGGCGCAGCCTCGGTCCATACTGCACTCCGCGTATTGCGCTTTTCTAAGATGTGAGCCCCATTCCGTACAACACGCACGTGCAATAGGATAACCGCTGAAAAGTTTGTGTACAGCGTGCGTGTTCTGTCTTTACTGTGCATCAAGTTTGCTTGAAGATAAATTTGTTATCACGCTCACGTTCGTGGAACACGGAAAATGTAGTGCGTCTGTGTTCCATATACCACTTGGCCGAATGGGACACAGATGCACTACATTATACCGTGTTCCACTCGCGCTCACGTGATAACTTATATAATAAATTATTCAATGAGCTAAGATGCAGGTTAGTCCATATTCCGATGAAAATATGTTGTGCATGCTTTGCGCCATGTTGAATGCCCTGGCCAGAACTCCATTTTTGGGGAAGTTTACTATTGTTAAGAAATTTAGACCAAATGTTTGGACTTTTGATTATCCCCACAACCTTTTTTGCCCTCACAAACTGGTGTCTGGTCCTATTGACAGTATGCATGTACAAACCATAATTTGGCTGACTCTGGCAATTTTGGGCCTATTTATTGATCTGCAACCCTATTGTCCTTTAATAATGGAACCCATGGTTTGTTGTCCAACAGCAGATTATGTTTTTGTTTTCTTTTGTACAGCATTGTTGACCAACATAACTACAGGACACAATTTGTCCGGAATGTCACCTCCGAGAAAGAACAGATCAAGAAATTTGAAAAGCTGGTATGAACTTACCTTTGAAACCATTTTTGATTCAGAAAACGATTCAAACTGTATAACTTTATAGATAGAGGGCATTATGTTGTACACGGTGAGTAACAAAAAGCAGAACCCAAACCCTGTGACAAACTGAATTTCATATTCAAATTAATATTTAGTACCAACAATAATAATGACTGGAAAGCCATTTTCCTGAACTACTTTTAGATGAAGAAATGACTGAAATTGCTCAATCTGTTCAAACTATATCACCATTTAAACGCCATGACCCTAAAAATCTCATCGTCACAATTGTCTTCAAACATCACCAGCAATAAAACCTCATGTTAAAAGTTAAATATACTAAACAAAGTTCATTTGAATGCCTGTCTTTTAAAAAACGTTGATTTGATAAATCATTTTGTTTGCCTAAGAAGGGTTGTTAATAAAGATATTGTGTACTACAGTTGTTGACAGTTGTTGAAACAAGTATTCTGTGTCATTTTCTTTGTTGTTCCACACAGTCAGAACACACAGTAAATTGTTTTTTTGACGAAACAGGTTTTAGGGTCATTGCGTTTAAAATGGTGATATTCTTTGAGTGGATTGAGCAATTTCAGTAATTTTTCATCTAAAAGTGTTAATGAAATTGGCTTTCCAGTCATAATTTGTTGGTGCCACATATTTTTTAAAATATGAAATATATTGTTTGGGGTTTGGGTTCCGTTTTTTTTTTAACTCGCCCTGTAGTTCTATCAGGGCTGTTCTCGAATAAAACCTGCATAGGATTGCAATATCAGGCATTGTAACTTAAATTAGTCATAAGCATTTTGCAGCAACCTTTTATTTTCAAATTCAATAAAGATTAGAAGGTAACTTAGAAACAAACATGTAAATTGGTAATTTGCTCTCTGTAGGATTATCTCAACAAAAGGGGTTCATACTTCTTGTAACAGAGAAAGCGATTTCCATGACGTCAACAATTGACATTTCATTGTGATGTTCACCGTTACCCTAACAATTTCACTTCACACTGAAATTGGCATGGAGTATGAACCTGCCATTACAAGCAATTCAAACAAATATTCCAACTATTCAGGGTTTTGTGTTGCCGTCTTAATTAGGTCTTCAATTTTTTAATTTCTTTCCCCGAGAGTGCATCTTCTAGTGATTGGCAGCCTCTCTCCATATTATCCATCAACATAGACTCCATGTCTAGACCACATTTCCATCGACCCTGCGGATTACCAAAGACAGCTCAACTTATTAAGGATCTGTATTATTCACATACGTCAGGTAAGTTGATATAGCAGTAAACAACAGCCCACAATGTGCACCCAACCTGCACCCCCTCCCCCTCCCCCAACCTGCACCCCTTTCCCCCCTCTCAACCTGCACCCCAACCTGCACCCCCTCCCCCTCCCCCTCCCCAACCTGCACCTCTTTCCCCCTCTCAACCTGCACCCCAACCTGCACCCTCCCCTCCCCAACCTGCACCTCTTTCCCCTCTCAACCTGCACCCCAACCTGCACCCTCCCCAACCTGCACCTCTTTCCCCCTCTCAACCTGCACCCCAACCTGCACCCTCCCCTCCCCCAAACTGCACCTCTTTCCCCCTTCTCAACCTGCACCCCAACCTGCACCCCTCCCCATCCTGCACTTCTTTCCCCCTCTCTCCCTGCACCCCAACCTGCACCCCCTCCCCCTCCCCAACCTGCACCTCTTTCCCCCCTCTCAACCTGCACCCCAACCTGCACCCCCTCCCCCAACCTGCACCTCTTTCCCCCTCTCAACCTGCACCCCAACCTGCACCCTCCCCTCCCCCAAACTGCACCTCTTTCCCCCTCTCAACCTGCACCCCAACCTGCACCCCTCCCCAACCTGCACCTCTTTCCCCCTCTCAACCTGCACCCCAACCTGCACCCTCCTCCTCCCCAACCTGCCTCTTTCCCCCTCTCAACCTGCACCCCAACCTGCCCCTCCCCCTACCTGCACCTCTTTCCCCCCTCTCAACCTGCACCCCAACCTGCACCCCCTCCCCCAACCTGCACCTCTTTCCCCCCTCTCAACCTGCACCCCAACCTGCACCCCCTCCCCCTCCCCCAACCTGCACCCCTTTCCCCCCTCTCAACCTGCACCCCCTCCCCCAACGGCACTCCCCCTCCCAACCTACACCCCAACCTGCAGTCCCTCCTCCCAAACTTGCACCCCCTCACCCACATCCCCAACCCCCCTCCCACACCCCCACTGCACACCCTCCCTCCAAACCACACCCCTCCCTCCAAACCACACCCCCTCCACATGTTTCCCCTCCAAATTGCCATCAACCTTGTTCAGTTAGCAGCAACCCTCAACCTGCACCTCAAGCCCGCACCCCTTCCACCCACCTGTGCCCCCCCTCTCCCAACCCGCAACCCTTATCCCCCACCCCCACTGCACACCCCCTCCAAACCACATCCCCTCCACTCATCATCTGTGTCCCCTCCAAATTGTCATGAACCCTATGGATGCAACTCGGCATTATCTGTTGTCTCTTCTCTTTGTTGACAGGTAGTACAGACGGCCAGTCAAATCACAAAGGCCCTTCCCATCAGGCCTTTCTGTTTAATCGTCTCAACTCTGTGGGAGGTGTGACTGCTATGAATCTCACCCCGTTATATGCAGGTAAATCCACTGAAATCGTGGCTAGGCACAGAAACAGTTAGCTCATTAATACCAACCAGCATATCATGCAGTGCATGTTGCTTTGACAGTTTCTTAGCTAATTTTTACCTGAAGATGTCTTCTTTAAGGGACGTTTTGTCCTAGCTATGCAATTCTTTCAGTGTACTGTGTGCATTGAATTCCAACCACTGAGGTTTGTAATTTTGTCATTATTTGTGTTATGTTAGGTATTTATTTACGGAGAAGTGATGAAGAAAAAAGAGTTTTGCTTCACAGGTAGGTGACATTTGTTAATGCAATGAAAAAAATATAAAGCTCTAACTTGTTTGTGTTTAGAAAAGTATGGCAGATTTTC
Organism: Patiria pectinifera; assembly: GCA_029964075.1. NCBI lineage: Eukaryota > Metazoa > Echinodermata > Asteroidea > Valvatida > Asterinidae > Patiria > Patiria pectinifera. The sequence goes on along the minus strand of CM057147.1, from coordinate 33,207,092 downwards.
GGATGAAAAGTCCTGCATAGTGTCTGTAGTCTTGTTGGGTTGAATTAATGTTTGTTAGTCCCACTAACAAACAATAATTCTACAGAGTAATGTCCTCTTTGCACCTTATACTGACTGAGAGTCTGACTGATACATTTTAAGTGCTCCATTTGTATACCACATGCATTAAAAGAATTCCAGTGAAAAACCATTCTGAATAGAATTGTGTGCAATCTGTGACCATCAATACTAGGCTTGCCTCGTCTTGTCCACTGAGTATGTAGTGTGCTTTTTTATTTTATTTTTAAAAGATACCCTCGTAAAATCAAGGAGTGGATTTGGGATTATGCCAACAGTCTTGGATACTTGACCAGCTACGGTGTGGATACAGGCAACGGGCTGTTCGGCACAAGGACAGTGTGTAAGGTATGTCAGTAAAATGTCATCGAAAATCATCAGTTTTGGCAACTGTTGTTACAAGCAAACTAGGTGGTCAAAAAAGATACATAATCAGTGTGGTTTGAGGAAAAGTAGTGCATAATGATTGGTCTTGAGCTGTTGGTTGATTTGACTGCCTCCCGACGTGAAGGAGGAAGTCAAAATTAATCAAAAGGATCAGTAAGTTTGCTCTACTTCTTAAAAGATTCTGTATTTGCTTTATTGCACCCCATAGATACTTAGTTTTCATTCTCTGAAGTGGGGAAAAATCTGTAGTGAATCCATGTAATCGTTCGTTTAAGCATGGTTCCAACTCCATACTTGCAAATGCAGCGATTTCATAGTTGGGAGTCACGGAGCTAATCTTGGGGTCCTACCAACCATGTGGGCAGTAGTACATGCATCGCACATGCGTACTGGTAGCAATTTCCATCTCATAAAAAGTAAGGTTGCGTTGCCGCTGCTACAGCAAACTCAAAACTGGCCAGCCGACCCCAGTAAGCTTGAGTGCATTAAAGATGTCTGCAGTAGTAAGTAGGAGGTCGTTGGTTCGAGTCCCACTCAAGCAAGGTTTTGAATTTTCTTCCACATGCTCCGAGCAAGTACTGAGCATTGGATCACTCATGCTGACATTTATGTTTTGTATTTCATCTTTTTCATGAATCATTTGTTGAATCATTCATTCATTGTTCTCTGTAGATCACCAGCTTCATTCCATCCAACCATCATGCAATCACACATTGGACATATGCATAAAGGTAAACACCTGGGTTGTACATTTCTTTTCTTGATTTGGGTCCCAAAAGGGCAAGCCTAGGGTCATCTTTGCCCCTATCTCACTGACTCAATGGCTCACTGATGAACTGACAGACTGACGGTCACATTTGACATAGAGTGGGTGCTGACAGGTTAAGAGAACTGGGCAGTGCTCTCATATAGGATTACCTGTAATGCCAGTGAAGGGGCTAAATCCAGCCCATTTTGTAGACCTCAGGGGCCAATTTCATGGAGCTGCTAAGCACACAAATTTGCTTAGCACAAAAAAGTCTGGCTTATAAAAGCAGGTTACCAGCCAAAACTGATTTTCATGCTAATTAGCAAACAACAGCTGAGTACCAATCACAAGCAATATACATCACATGGACATTTGGTTGGTAATCCTGTGTTTGCCAAGGAAGAATTTCATGCTAAGCAAATGTTTGCGCTTAGAGGCTCCATGAAATTGCCCTCTACAGATGCTTGCAAAAACTTCCTGTGAATAGCCATTCTGAATCAGTTGAATGGAGTTGTGTGCACTCTGGGACCAGCTTACAGGGCTTGTCTCGTCTTGTTTCATTTCCAGACATGTACCAACAGGCCAGGATCCTTGCCTCATTGGGAGGATGGATGGGTCAAGAGAGAAAACGAAGAGGTAAGGATATACTAGACTGATCTTTTTGGCCCCAACCATTGTGACTATTCACTATGAGATGTCAGGTCCCACTCAAGCTCCAAAGTTACATACAGGGTGGATAAAAATAAACGAAACCGAGATATTATTGCTTATTGGAACAGAAGTTGGGCACATATGAATCAAAGGGAGATATCCTCTGTTGGGGTTGAATCTCCTCCTTAAAATGACACCCTGATCGTGTCCTTACATTCACGGTTGACTGAGCAGTGACCAATTTTATGAAAGGGTCTAGGAGTGAAAGGCTTTGGTTGCCAATCAAGGCAGGTGGGAAAAAAAAGAGATATTTCACCATGAAAAGTGGTGCAATTATTGGTTGGTGGTTAGCGATGGTGGTTCATGGATACTTAAATATTGAATTGTAATTTGAATTGCCATGTGTGTGCAGGTGTTTCAGCTTGACTCTGCGCTGGTGATACATAAATAATTATCAATTATGGTGTTCATCTATGAGTAACAGCTTGGGCTGTATGATACTAATATTTGCTATTTCTAAATTATTGAACTGTGATTTACATTGTCAGGTGCGTCCAGGTGTACTAGCTGGGCTGTGTGATGGTGACACATTCATTCATGAACACATCATGAACTACACGCAGGACTTCTTGAACTCAGACTACCCTGTCAAATGGGCAGCATTTGACGTCAATGCCAAACACAGGTAAGGTATTACAAGCATATGGGAAAGATTTCCATATACAAAGTTCACTCAACACCCTGTGTGCAAACCCTATGAGATTGGACTGAAAAATTCTTAAGTGTTTTCTAAGAAAATGCTTGTATTTTCTCACTGCTCAAATTGACTTTGATGACATGAAATTGCTATCTGGGGGCTTGTTAGTCAATACAGAGGAAAATTAGTGAACTTCTTATATGGAAATCTTTCCCGCATATGTTCTCCGATATTGTTATGATGAATGCTTCGGTAATCAAAAGTACACCAGTTTCTATTTGTTGTGTTTGTACTTGACAAACAGATGTCATAAACTTTAAGAACAGCGTTTTGTATTTCACTGACTTAATCCATTGATCACTGTACCGCCCAAAACCACCCTGCCTATTACTCTATGTAATGCCCCAAAACTGCCCAAACACTGTACGGTTTTATGGATTCATCAGTGAATAAACACAATGTAATACAACGTAATACAACGTAATACAATGTATTACAATGTAATACAATGTCACACAGATGCTAATGGGTTAATGACACAAACGCCATAATATGGTCAGTGCTATCCAAGATTTTGCAAGAAAAAAATCACAAGCCTGCTCAGGTGGGACTCAAAGCTATGATCTCTCACTAACATCTCCCTGGTGCAAAAAAAGATTCCATCAAATATCAATGTTGATTCAACGTTTGTTAGATGATTTTAAGTTTATTAAAAATTATTATTTGGCAAAGAAAACAAGTTAATGCCATCTACATTAGGATTATAAAATGTTTTCTTAAACTGTTACTTATTAATTCAGGCCAGAGCCGGATTCAGCTACTCAGATTGACGACAGTTTGGTTCATCACTTAACAGAGTTGATGGAATCACAACCAAATCTAGTTATAGTAAGTTTGTTTATGATACTTGCAACCAGGTTAGTAGTTTCTACAAAGGTGATAGACTGAACTTGCAACCAAACCTAGTTTAATATCTTAAGTTCGTCTTCACCAAATCTAGTTATAGTAAGTTTGTCTGTGATACTTGCAACCAGGTTAGTAGTTTCTACAAAGGCGATGTACTGAACTTGCAACTAAACCTAGTTTAATATCTTAAGTTGGTCTCCACCAAATCTAGTTGTTGTAAGTTTGTTTGCGGTAAACCAGATTAACGATTGTTTCTACCTAATTGATAAATCAAATTTGCAAATAAACCTTGTTTGATATCGTTAGTTTTTCCACATTAATGATTTTTGTTAACAAAGTCAATAAATTAAATTTGCATCCAGACCTAGTTGTTGTAACTTCTTCAGCCATTAACTGATCAATAAGATTTGCGTATGAATATATAAACAAGTTTAAACCTTGCTGCTTTATAATATTCTTTAACCATTACCAGGTTTATGATTTCTGTTTGTACGGTTGGTTTAGTTTATGTCACTAGTAATCCTATTTATCACATTTTTCAACAGTGATTGTCCAGGGTTAATTAACAGTGTCTGTGATGTTAGTACTAAAGTTTGTAAAAAAAAAAAATTATCCATCACTAAGATATTGACATTTTGTTCATCAAATGTTCCCTAAAGTAATTTTCCTCTTGTTTTTTTTCCAAATGCTATCTACAGTTTTTGTTTGGTGACCATGGCGACCGTTACCATGGTAATTACACCGATCATCCAGGAAGTTACCTGGAGATTTTCCTTCCGTTTCTGAGTATAATCGTCCCCAGATTTGTGATGGAGGAAAACCCGGACTGGGAGCGGAATCTGTTGATCAACAGCCAGAGATATGTGGTACGAAACAGAACTCCTACATGTACCGTAATCGTTTAATGGCAGGAATCATTGTCATTCTTCAAATTATGAAATCCGCTAACACTATTATGGCTCTGTTCACAGGCACCCCTTCATTCAGGCTGTCGCCAAGGGGGGGGGGGGGGGCCTGGTGGGGCTGGGCCCCCTTGGCGAGCAATTCCCCCCCCCCCCAGGGCAAAAGCCATACATATGTATTTTTGTGTTTTTTTATGGTAGTGGGCCCCCCTAGTTGGTACTATGGGGCCCCCCTTGATGCTCGGGGCTGGCGACGGGCAACGGGCCTGCTTTCATTCGAATACAAAGACAGCGTTAACGCATTGCTGCATAGGCCTGTTTTCATTCGGGTTCAATATGAGTTTGTGTATAATCAGAATGACAGTAACTCTTCATATTTCTACAACACCTGTGAGCACTCATGTAAAGTAAAGGTCAAATCTGTGCCACAAGCCACTATGACCCATCACGCTGGCGTTCATCCCCGGTTTCACTGGCATGAAACGACTGAGAATACTCCCCCTGGATGGGATGCCAGTCCATCGCAGGTTACTCCCCAGCTAATGCCGGTACCCATTTATACTCCTGGGTGGAGAGAGGCAGGTGGGGGTGAAGTGGCTTGGCCAAGGACACAACATATGACCAGCAGCTGGATTCGAACCCCTGACCCTCTGATCATGAGTCACGAACCTTAACCACTAGCCACACTCCTCAAAAAAGTGAGTGAAATATTCACATGTTCATTTTCGTCATTCACAGCCACGTTCTTGAATATGCACAACGAGTCTGTTTTACCATGTTTGTTCGTTTCTTATCTGTTACACAGGTTCACTATGATCTTCATCACACCATGAAGTCCCTCATGCACTACCCAGCACTGCACAATGTCTCCGGTCATCTCTCCAAGAATTCCTACAACTTGTTCACACAGGTTGTACCAAGGTAAAGTACAAGTCTAGAGACTTTCACAAAAATCTTTTCTAATCCTCTACGACTATCAATCCAATCATTGAGACTATACAGAAACATTATAGCCACACTTCAAATAACACAAGATCTTGCTGTAACATAATGCCTTAATACTATAGAAGTTAATTTAACAATTAAACTATTCTTTTATCAGATCCAGAACTTGTGATGTTGCCAACATGCCCTATTGGAGCTGTGTATGCGGCGGTCCAAAGGTAGAATTCCAGTTTCTCCAAGTTTCTTTATGAGTTTCACTTTTCAGAGTGTGGTTCCAGAGTCGTAGTCAACCAATTTTTTTTCCCCAGAAATTGAATAAGAGTATGAAAAGTCGACATTTTCAGCAGTAAGTAGAAACTTTGTTCCCTCCACTGTCACTTAAAACCAATACATAAAGTTCACCGGTCTGAAGCCAAAATCCATTTGAGTTGACTTTAGTTGCTGCCTTTACAAAATTGAATCTGTAATACTTTAAGTGATGAAAATTGACAAATATCATTGTCTTTGATTCGTGCGTTTATGATTTTGTTCTTCTTTTTTCTACAGTTTTTACCTCAGGATAGATGGACAGACCAACATGTGTCATTAGCCAGGTCAGCAGTAGATGAGATCAATCACAAACACTCTAAGGTAAAAATATCTGATCTGATGATCTGCCGAAAATGCCAAATTATTACATGAAGGGCCAGGGAGTGCTGATTAGATGTTTTCAAGAGTGATAAATAATTGTTCTTACAGAGGTGAAACCTCCAATTCTAAGCTGCAATTGTATGGGGACTTTTGCCAAACACCACAATAATTTATAGACCAAAGTTCTATTTCAATTATAGAAAATTAATATTTCATAGAGCTAATTGGCAAAAATGAGTGCTGAGCAGATGTGCTTACTTATTGAGTTTCAGTAGAGAACAAGTCACACGCACTATACAATCACAAGGTATTTTAGTTGGAAACCTGCTTTTGTGGATCAAAAATTGTCTGGTAATTTTCGTCTTTATTGTCCCTGCTTTCAATAGGATGCTTTAGTACAGCAAGATCCGACAAATAAGAACCTGTCAACGTCTTGTATGGACATTCAATTGGCTAACATCACCAGCATAGCGGCCTATGAGCATGAGTACGCTGGTGTCTTCACTGCGTATTATCACATCACGTTCACATCAAATCAAGGACCGTCGGTCTGGCAGGTCACAATAGATAACCAGGCCAGCATAGACTCAGTAAGTAGCTTGCTCATTGGTTTGCCCTTCCCTGACATATTTGTTTCCACGGCAGTGTGAAACATGCTGTGGGTTTGGGCTGCTTATGTGGGTTGGTGGGTTGGTTGGGTGGTGGACACTTTACTTGGGGTGTATTTATTTTCCATGTCACGCATGCATAGCTGCCAACTAGTACGATTTTTTCGTAATTATTACGAATTGTTTGTTAAATTACGAAAATACGATTTGCCACTAAAACATTACGAATTTCCCATTTTCTACCTAACGAAAAAAAAAATACTTATAAGTAAGTATCGTTTTTGACCGAAAATTTCTGGCGAAATGTCGCGATAATGGATGGACTGGTGACAAGTCTAATAAGAATGCAGTCAAGCACCTGATAGACATCAATGCAGTGTGCGCAGTGGAGTACTTGAGGACCAGACTAAAAATATTTTTCAATGGTGTGTCATTCGTGTGCATCTCGTGGATGTGTGGTTGTGTGTACTGTATGTGAGTACTTTTCAGTGACGATCGTGAGCACATTTAGTCGCTTATTGCCGGGATGAGACCCATCAGTGCGAGATTTTAATCCTGGAATTTAATAAGAGTATGGTTGGAATAATTGGTAATAGAGTTTGAGTTTGTCACAACGGACAGAAAAGATAAATCAGCATGCGTTTGCAAGGTATGTTGGCGGGATATTTCTATTGCATACGGTGGCCATAGATCATTGTGTGTAAAAACATGATACGAACTCGAAACTCAACATCGATAGCATGCATCTCCAAAAAAATATGCGCATGTGTTATTGATGTTATTATTTATTTGACTTCAACAAACAAATACAGACATTACAACAAAATTAATATAAAAAAAAAATTAAGATTTTTTTTTGAATTTTTTTTTTTAAATTTTTTAAATTATCTTTTGGCTTACAGTACATTACTATTCACAACAAGAAGGGTATGCACATGTATGTGTACATGTAAACCATGTACCTGTACTCGATGTTGGTAAAGCTTTTGATAAAACGAGAAGTTGAAAATGACCGCGCAGGTTGATTACTAATTGGGATTTTGAAATGTTGGCAGCTATGCGCATGTATCCAGCTTTGCCAGTGAGTTTCTATGGAATACCCGCAGTTTTTTTACACTGATGTGCATGCGTCTAATTTGCATATTAGATCACACCCTTATTGTATTGCAAAATTTGTGGTTGTACGGTTCCTGGAACCGCCTTGGGTTGTATCACTTGGTACTTGTTTAAATAAAGACTGTACACTCAGTGTTTGAGGGCTTGCGAGAAAAAGTTCACAAGCTTTCTTGGGTGGGACTCAAACCCACGGCCTCCTATTTGCTAGCGCAGACGTCTTATGTGCTGGCTGGTTGGAACTTGGAGTCTGCAGCAGCAAGTAACTCAAGCAAACTATTACCATCTTCCTTCAAACTTCATATAATGGACTGTTGTATAGTTATGATCACAGCTATAGATTAACCTCAGCATGCTGCCTCTGTACATTCACCAAGGCCCCCTTCAGTGGTGAATATATTGCGCTAGCTATTGTTCAGATAATCCATCACTGGGCAGTTGCTTTGCACAATACTGTGCACAATGACAATAATTTATCCATTGAAGGGGTGTGTGGGTGTATGGTGTTGGTATGCTCAGAATGGTCTCTACTTTACAACGGCCTTTATTTACCGTTGATGAGTATCATTTTGAATGGGGACTTGAAACAAGGGTTGTTGGAGATAAACAAAAACTTGGGAACCTGAGCCTAATCTGAAAGATTGTCTCCATTCATTCCTTCAGTGAAACACCTAATCATTGTCCCTACCACTTTACCATTGTGTACATTTTGTCACAGTGCTGATCTTGACCTTTTTGTTAGAGGCCCTGTTTGCTTGTTCATCCATGACAATGACGTAATGAACTTAATTTTATGGATGGAGGACATCCTGACCTTTTCCTTGTACTTACCTCTTTCTGAAATACTCTGTACAGTTCTGATAATTTACATTTAAAGATGGGTATACTTTATTTTCAGACACCCAATATACATGTGTGAAGTCTAAGATTTCATGCATACAAGTTTCTATATTGATGGCTGTATTTATTTTATCCATTTCAATTTCAGCTGAAGCAGGTTTCCCGATATCAAAAGTACGAAGATTGTCGAGATTACAGGGTCTCCATTGAGTTCTGCATATGTCGTCAGTTTCCACCGGGGACACCGTAGCGTAACTCTGCATCTTGTTGCAAAGCAGACACAGTTTTTTCCTTTCATCAAGGTTTCTTTAAAAGCCATTCCTTCCCCTTTATTTAGTTAAAAAAAAGCTAGCATTTTGCGTATTTATGATATCAAATTGAAGACAATGCATAGTTTGTGTTTTAATCATAGCAATGCTTAGGATGTTACTAGGCATTTTTGTTAGGCCCTTTCCAACGTGTACTACAGACCACTTGTGTACTGTATTTATTTAATTTGTATTAATTTTTGGTCGGGGGGGGGGGGGGAAATTAATAGTGTCTTGGTTATACATTTCCTAGTCCATAAAAGCAAGCAAAAGCAGGCATTAGTGGTTTTTGATTTATAGGATCAAGAAATCTCAGCATTAGTCAAAAGATATACGATCTACCTTCGACTTATCTCAGAGGATGATTGATTTGCAAACAATGAATGCAAAATAGGTTTATTTATGCCTGTCCTAGCGATACAAAACCATTGCCCCTAACTTATTGCCCTCTAACTCCGCCTCATTCGCATCAGGTCTATTGAAAATTAGAGTACAATCATTGCTCAAAATATTCAAAATAAAACTTGGCTTATACTTTATACATGTGTAAATGTTTTGGGTAAATCTCTTCAGTACAACCTGTCAAGGTTGTGTGATGCCAATCATTCTTGAGATTGGAAGAAAACGGTTGTCGAAAAAAAAAAAAATGGGAAGGAAACTTCTGGAATTTGTTTGAAATATTTATTGTAACTTGCAACTGTTCTGGCTTACAATGAATAAATTATTTACATTTCAATTCACAATAACACATGCCTGTCGGTCATTTAATATTGCACACATTGTCAATAAATAACCATGAAGAAAACAACTGCAACAATGTGTGCCTTGGCTCACACATGAATAAGCCTTAAAATTTGAACAGCTTTGGAATAATCTATAAATGCATGTCAGGCATGCACCCTGTCCTTGGATCAGCTGATTACTTCGTTTTTCACTTCACACTTATGCCATTAAAAATTGAAAAACACTGTACAAAGTCTTGTAAAGATCGGACTTTCATCTTTTTGTTGTTGGTTACTTTCAAGTTGCATGCCCGACATGAAGAGCAAGTCTCGCCAGTCCACGTTCACTTATTATGTGAACGTCTCTGTACACCAACTACTGACTAGTCTAGTCACAGACTCACATTTGAATCACCCAATTGTTATCTGCGTGATTGATGAATTTTATAAAAGTCATCAATTTGCAATTGTTTTCAATATGTTGTAAATTGTAATTCCTTCTTTTCTTTCAAAATACCCATTTATTGCCCTTGACTGGATGGGCCCAGTCGGGACACCAAATAAACGCCAAAAGATCCTATATACGATGCCTGGATGTGCAGTATTCTCATAAAATCTCAGGTTCTTGAGGTCAATTTGCACGCTGTATTGCATCTAGACATATACCCGACCATTTTAGGCTCTAAACTATAAAGTCATCAATAAGAAATGTTTAATAATAATAATATATGTCACACTCATGCAGACTCATTCAATTAAGTTTGAATGATAGAAATAAAGTCTAGAAAAACTATTCACACTAAATCACTAATTAATAATTTTGTCTGTAAAAGTGATTATTTGAGGTGTTTCAGTTAAGAAATTCATCTCTCTTGGTTATCTGTCCAAGAAAGTCAATGAAATCTTCCGTTTTCCAACAGCAAGATTTTGCCAAGGAAACTCTGTTTTCAAAACCTAAACAGTCATTTTAAAAGTGAAGATCCATATTTCAACAATATTTCAAAAGCTCTCTTCGACCAGCAGCCCAGAAAAGTCGGTTGTTGACAAATGCTTCACACATATTGCATTAATCTAATGCTGACAATCAATAGTAGCTAGGTGCACAAGTTGAAACTGCTGTCTAAATTAGCACATGGGTGTTGCACACTGGATTGTACCCTGACTTGGAATACCCGGCCCGTGGTCTTGCACACGCACAGCTTGAAGACGGTAGCTTTGGGTCTGTTGCCTATGCTGGCACTTGCTTTAGGTAATAATGTAGTGTTGAGAAATGTACCGACACTGCCGTCCAGTATGAGAGTTGACATCTGAAGGCGACATGGAAAAAAGGAAGCAGTCAGCACTTTGGGTTCATCAGAGTTTAAATCCATGAAAATTATGAAAATTCTTAATTGATTTAAAGACTGGATAGGCACAACAAAAATTAGTATAATTTTTCAAACATAATAATAATAATGGGTCGCCTGTATGGAACTATATACCGAAAGTCTCCAAGTGCTTCACTATTATTACCCCTGTTCATCAGGCCATGAGACCATTTTTCTGCAGCAGCTCAAGATCAGCGCATTTTGGTCTCTACCTTCACAGGTACCCATTTATACCCCAGGGTGGAGAGAGGCAATTGTAGTAAAGTGTCTTGCCAAAGAACACAAGCACCATGTTCTGCATTAGGACCTGAACCCATGTACCACAGCACAAATTTGGTGCTCAATCCATTTCTGTGGATATCTTATTGGCTCAGACAAATAAATAAGGTTTGAGGTTTCACTTTTTCTCAAACTTATAAGATCCACTGAGATAAAACAAATGCAAAATTGATTTAAAAAAAAGACAGAAAAGAAAAGAAAGCAGAGCTGGTACATGAACATAAAAAAATTCATAAGTTTTACTCGGGACTATTTTGTAATATATCTGCCAAACAATATTTGTTGAAGCCATGGTGTGGTTTTGACATCTTATACCTTGTTTGTCGAACTCAAAGAGACTCTACAAAGTCTGCAATGATATAAACTCAAATCAATTTTCCAAACCTGGCTCACCGATGTAATAAGAATGTCCCTTGCATCAGCATTCAGTTGTTTGGAGGATAACTGCAAGACCTCGCTGCCAAGAAGCTCCACTGATGCGTTGGACATTATCCTCAAATCTTCTTCTGTGTCGCTCACAATCTAAATGCAACAATTCGCCATTGTTTTCTTGGTAACGTTTATAAAGCATGGTGCAACCAAATGATGTCATTTTTAAAGCTGATGTTCCATGGAAAATCTCACTCTAGAATGAGGAAAAGTACCAAACAAATATCTGGTGGGGAGAGTACATTGATATCTTGCACTTCATTCTGTGATTGAATGATGCTACAAATTAGATCTGTGCCGAGGTTCGAACCCCTCCCAGGACTGGCATGCAGATTGGGTTTTCAGGTCCCCCTCACCCCTCATCAATAGTGCATTCACCAAGGGATAAACAATCTCGGGTTTTCCTCCCCCTCTACCAGTAACTATTTCTTCAGGCTTTCTACCTAAACAAACTGTCAGGGTTGTGGTCAAGTCAATCGCAGGTCCAGTCAAAAATAAATCACAAGTCCTTTCACAAGTCCTGTCACACGTAACAGAGAATGAACAATTACAAAGGAAGTACGATTTGAAAAGCTTGTTACTTGCCTAGAGACCAGAGGACTGGAGATGGACTTGTGAGAACTTAAGATGGACTCAGCTACAACACCGTTCCCTTTGCACTTTTTGAGGAACCTCGGTTTCCTTACCAGAGAGAATTTACCCTAACTAAGCTCCAAGTATGTCATAAGGACCCTGCTGAACCTACCCATAACCAACAGCTTAAGAAGTGTGACAACTGCTGACTCCAAAGAGGATCAAACAGTTAGAACAAAAGATCCTTTGTTCACTACTCAATCAACAATAATTTCCCATTGGGTATTGATGGACTCACAGACGGGGGTTAAGATTACCAATTGTTTTTTCGAAAAACCATGAAAGTTAGTACCTTGTTGGTAGTAATCAGCGATGATTGCATTGTCTCCATCTTCGTAGGGAGGATTGCTTCTTTGCTGGCGTCAGTATGAAAGATGGTTGCCCCTGACCTGGGGCTGATGACCTTTAACCCCTTCTGACCTCGCATAATTGTCTCTCCATTACTCACTTCAACTGTAGGACGTCAACAACGGGAAATTTGTATTAAATGTAAACTGGAGCATTAAATATCAATGTATCGTGTTTGTTATACGTGTGTTTCATGTCAATGTCTAATTTTTTGGGGGGCGGGGGTCTAATTTATTTTGAGTTATTGAGATTCTGTGTAATTACAAATTAACTGAAGAAAGACCCACCTGATGCAGCAGGCTTCTCATGTGCAACCACCCGTACCTGGAATTATAAGTACAAAAATATGATCAACATATGAAAAGAGTATTTATTCACAATGTTATTAATACATGTAAAAACAAGACAAGGCAAGCCTATTAAAGCTGGTTGTAGAGTGCACAAAAATCTATTCAATTGATTCAGAATGGCTATTCACTGGAAGTCTTCATGCATGTGGTCTACATTGGCCAGATTTAGCCCATTCATAATTCACTGGTATTACAGGGTAATCCTATACAACAGCACTGCATGACTGTCTTTAAAGCCAACGACCAGTTGCCAAAGTCACAGTCAGTTACAAAGAGACTACAGGCTAGCCCTCTGGGACCAGCAACAAAAGAATGTACATGTATTCAACATTTATTACCTGCACTTGCAAACATTCTGTACAATTTACAACCCAAAATTGACACTTACAGTTGACCTTTGACCTGAAATCTCCAAATCCTGTCCCATAAAGCCACCTATTTCCCCGTGTGATGTAACAACGGTGTCGATATCCACTTCATCCAGGAACCGCACAAGTCCACCTCTGAGAAACTGTATTGACTGCAGTCCATTCATGTCAATGCGGAGGGTCCACATCATAAGTGCTGTAATCTGGAGAAAACATTATTTCAATAACAATTTTCACTAGTTGAGTAATCAGTTTCACTGTACAGTGGAAAAGCAATCAGTGGTATAAGGAAAATATAGGACAAAACAAAATCAGGATCTTCGTGACGTGTTATTGAAATTTTGTAGCATTTCGTTGGTTAAGATTGAGGAAAAGTTGGCCAGATTTTTGTTTGCTGTGGAGTGCTGTGGCCTCGTGGTTAAGTGTGTCAGATTTGTGGTCTGCGGGTAATTCTGCAGGTTGTGGGTTCGAGTCCAGCCTGGGGTCATGGTGCGTGTGCCCTTGGGCAAGGCACTTTGTCACTCATTGCTTTTCTCCACCCTGGAGTAAATGGGTACCTGTGAGGGCAGGGATGGTTACTGTTGTTGATTTAGCTGCTTTGCGCCTAACAGGCAGCATCGAGCTGTACGTGTATACTCCCCAGGGAGCTGAGAAGGTTTCAGGAGTGTTTGCCCGTTGATTCAGGGAAAATAATAATTGTAAAGGGCTTCTATAACCCGTTGCGGCCTGAAAGCGCTATAAACATGTAAATGCCTGCTATTATTATTGTTATTATTATTAGAAGTTTTTCAACACTAAAATTTAGTCCAAGGATTCTCCGACTCATAAAGTCAAGACTCATAATAAGTCATCTTTACTCACCACTAGGTTGCCCACTGCAGTGATGTAAACCATTGCAAGGAAGCAGTAAGCAAAGTAGCGTTTTCTGCCACGCAGCCCTGTCTTGTGCAGGTGTTCCTCATGCACAGGCACATGGCCAGCTCGGAAGTTACTGTTATGCTCTTTGTTCACACGCCGTCGCTCTAATGACTTCTCCAGCATGGACTGGTGACCATTGGTCCCTCTCTGTTGAAAATGAAAAAAAATGTATCAAAGTTAGATGGATTGCATGATTATTATTTCAACAGTGAAGTGTAAGATATGTAAATGTTTTGTTTTATTTGTTGTATGTGAATTGAAGATGAATGATTATGGTTTTCATTTTAAATGATTTTACCACAAATACATCCAATGTATTAATTGAAAATTTGAACAATAGTGCCGAGATTTGAAGAAAAAAAAACGTTCACACAATTTCTAGAGTGCCATGACAGTACACTTTTTTGATGGAATTTCTTTTGAACAACCTTTTTTGTGTTATTTTTTTTTATTAATAACTTTTATCATCATGTTGGAATGAAAGCCTTGCTGTAGTTGGTCAAGAGAATTGAAGGGCCCTCAGTCGACGGTGAACGGTGAGAGACGGCCGAGTCAACCCACCCTAGAGGTACAAATCCACATCAAGATAATACTTGTGAAAGCCCTCTGCAGTGAAGCGCCCTCTTGTGTGCGCTCTTCATCCGTAGCCGTGTATTGCATCCGGGTACTTCACAGAGCGCCAAAGATTTTGGAATGACAGGCAACAGCCGCGGTGTGCTTTGCCAAAGTTGACGCACGCTCAGTAGATGATTAAAGCTCTTGTCTGGTTCCCTGATCCCATTGGCCTTTTGACTATAGGGTGGCCAGGAAACAGTCTGGTAAATATCAGAGACGCCATGCTTTTTCAAAACCGTCTGCATTCTTTGACGAATTACCATGATTTTTGGATAACTAGACCTCTGAAGGTACCGAATTTAACGATTTTGTGCTATTTAGCAGTCATACTATAGCTGGGTTGATTTTCTGCTGACAAAATAATTTTGATCTTTAATTAATTTTTGGCTCCCCTAGCAACGGGACGCTCCCTGCTTAGCTTATACCACATGTGGGCTGTGTGACGTTAAATACAGAGGTAAGTCAGTATTTCCGTCACATTTAACGGACTAACTTACTAAGCAAGTCTACTCTTATTCTTATTCTTAATGTGAAAATCGCAAAAAAATAAAACATGTTCTACTTCTCACTCCAGACATGCCAGATCATGCTAGTGTGACCGTTATTTACGGAGGTAGTCCAGTTAATTGGCCACATTTATGGGGCTACCCTACTCTTTAGTTCCTACAAACATGGAGAAACAAACATTGCAACTCAATGACTTCATGAGTCATTTCGTATGCACAATCTTCAGATCTTGATTACGGCGCTGAGAAGTGAAAGTAAACAATGAGCTGATACTGACGCATTTGGCCTGCATCCACAGGAAAAATCATCATTTCTTAACCTTGATACACATGATACAGGAAGAATACCCACCACACCCTTAAAACTGGAAGGACGTTCGCATAATACGAAAAAATAAGCTAAATAATCGGAGTTGAATTACCTGGTAAGCGGATGTAGCCATTTTTTCTTTCCGATATAATAATCACTTAGACTGCTCCCGTTCTCCAATACGATGTATGTAAGGCGTGAAGGGTACTGGGAACTATACCATTTACACCGCTTTTTTCGGATCTTTCTCGGCGTGTACACACCAAGGAAGATCCGAAAAGTGTGCTATTCTGATGTCTGAGGGCGCTCAAGTCACAGAATTAAGTCAAGGCTTCGCATCTGCCGTTTCTGGTTACAGCCAGATACGGGAGACGAACCAAAGACAAACCTTGAAATTCGAAAACGCCGTTTATAGATAGAATTTATATTTTATTAATTGTACCGTAACGTTTTCTTTAATAATAAATTACAAAAGTCAATTTAGTTTAAGGAAAATCCTTAAAGAAATCGATACATACATCAGTATCACAACATACAGAATCTCAAGAAAATCCCTATTTATTCATTTTAAATGCAAATATTTTATTAATTGTACCGTAACGTTTTCTTTAATAATAAATTACAAAAGTTAATTTATTTTAAGGAAAATCCTTAAAGAAATCGATAATACATCAGTATCACAACATACAGAATCTCAAGAAAATCCCTATTTATTCATTTTAAATGCAGTGTCGGTTTCATTTTCTTCGTGAAATTAGCATAGAGATTTGCCGGTACACAAGACAAAAACGTATGTGCACAATCCTTATGTTCTCCAGCCTAAAATGGACGGTAAGGTTTTGCACCTCAACAAATCGGCCTATGCCGAACTTAATTTCAAGTGCATATTCCAAGGAAAATCCAAGACTTTTAGGACTAAAAAAAAGATATGCCTGGGCTTATGTCATTTTTAGGGCCTGCTAAATTTCAGTTTGGTCAAGGTCCATATGTAATAATTTTAGCTTATGTTTTATATATTAATTTTCGCTTAATATATATATATATATATATATATATATATATATATATATATATAAAATTTAACTAAAATATTAGGAATTTCTAAGAAATAATTTTCACATCTATTTTGCAATATTTTACACAAAAACCCGAATTCGTGTTTAGAAACAATCACAACAATATAAATTAAATTTACTTGTAATATTTCTTAGACCACCTCCAACATCATACTTTTCTTGCTCATTCACTTTGATCACTTTGCTTGCTCATTCTCATTATTAACTAGCTGAATATCGCAATAGAAATAACAGAGTTATTTGTTATCTCAGTTTTACAATTTTTCTTCATAAATATAGAAACTTCTTATTAATACTGGGCCGCTTGAGTAATTTTAGCTGCATTGTTGCGAGTAATAATATAGGACATAATCAGCGAAATCAAATCTGCTCGAGGCATAGGTTACTTTCAGAAAACAATACGAAGGGGCGGATACATGGCATGAAACTGGGGGGGGGGGTATGAAAGATGGGCCGGGTGAGTAGAGGCCTTGCTAGGGGGCACCGGGGCAGTGCCTAGCCTCTTGGAAAATCTGCGATGCTTTCTCATGTATTCTATAAGGCAATTTGAGAATAAATTTAGGAACTTAGCATTCCACTTACTATGTTGGCCCAATTTTACTAGTTTCATAACAGGTATAGCGGCTGATCGAAGGGGTTGCGAACCCCCCCCCCTCCAACCCCCTCTAGATCCGCTATTGATATGTGGCGACATGCCCATAGTAACGGTAATTGAATACTGACAATAGATTTAGAAATTTAATTGCGCTTTGCATGCCAATGCTCTTGTCTGCATGTATAGCGCCACCACTTTCATGCACTGATCCACTTATGTTCGTTGTCCTTTATACTCTAACAGTGCATCTTCCAGGCGCTGCAGAAACTGGTCGCACGCTTCCTCGGTGTGCTTCAGTGATAAGTAAAACTTGGTGCCCATCGGATTGAGAAAAACTCCTCGTCTGAGAGACAGAGAGAAAAAAAAGCAGCAAGTCTTTTTAATATGTTCATTGGACAAATAAAGTTTGTTTAAAATCGTAGGTGTTTCAAACGTGCTTTTTGGAATGCCATCAAAATATTAATGTATAATTCTTCCTCTAGATTATGTTCAACATCGCGCGAATATCTGTAGCCAACTACCCTTACCTTGTTACCCAATTTGACCATAATACGCGGGTTATAACTAGCTGGTAGCATACCTCAAAAGTTGGTCGACAGTTTTGGCTATTGACAAATCATGATGCGTGTTAGTTTGCCACCAACCATTCTTACCTCAATAGACCAATTATTTTGCGCGACTGTTTCTAGCTTTTGACCAATCATAACACACGTTATAGTTTGTAGCCAAGTTAAGCTAAGCCAACCATCCTCACCTATAACCAGACAAATCACAACGCACAGTAGTTTGTTTTCTGCCACCCTTGCCAACAGACCAATCATTATGCACAACAGTTCCTGGCTACTGACCAATCATCTGATCACGACGCGCGTTATGGTTAGTAGCTAATAATCATCCTTACCAAAACAGACCAATCATAACGCCCGTTAGTTTGTTTGCCACAATCCTTACCTAAATAGACCAATCATAACAGCGCGTCTCTGCTCCGCGTTTTCTTGCAACTTCTGCTGCCTGTAGTCATGAACGAGAGTCTCACAGTGCAATATTTGCGCCAAAGGACCGTCACCTATCACGTGACCTACAACAAGGAATTATATATATAAAAAAATCTCAAATTTAGAAATTCCTGTTTTATATAGAAACGTAAATGTCAAAACAGTTTTGGATCTACGAATGAACAAGTTTGGTTTATATTCTCTAGAGTCGTAGATTTGATTCATCCGTGCGTGATAATATGTGAATTCGTGTTGATTTGGGGGAACACATTGCCCTTCCGACCCTACTTCAGTTGACATTTTTTAAAAACATTCCAGTCTGGACAAGGGAACAAGATCTGTGTTATCGGCCATACCTGGAAGATTGACATCAGCTAAACACTTGGCCATGCCGTCACGTAGATACTTGCCAATGCTGCGCAGATGTTCATACGATCCTGTAATCAAATCATCCAGGTATACAAAGATGTTATTTCAAATAACATTTGGCTCAAGGTTGTTTCTAAAAGCTAATACAGGGGTTTTCCAAACCACGAGTTCAAACCGGCTTTTGGGATTTAGTTAATTGCCTGAACGGGAATTGGGCCTTCCAACTCAATGTATAGGCCTATCAATGTTTCTTTAGTAAACGAGGCCAAAATATAGAGTATTTTTCATTTGGTTTTGACATTGAAAAACTTTGAGATGATCATCATCACGTCGAACTGGATATGAATCCGATGTTTAGGAAACCTTTATTGTAATCTTAGGGAACGTCGCAAATGTCAGAACTTTCCCATTCCGTAAATGGAACGTTGTGCGTTCCCATCGGGAATGCCTGTATAGTTTCCATATCGAGGTAAGCCTACGCAGAGACCAACGCAAACAAGATCCAAACTTAAACGTAGACATAATGGAAGAATTTTATCCGCAAATGTCACCGACAACCAAGACAGACGTAAACTATATCTGGCAGGCGATCGGAAAATTTGAGCCCGGTTCAACTTTGCCGACGGTTCTGTCTGCGCAGTCTAAATTAATAGGCCTATAATTTTTCAATATCATCGACTGTGATAAGTCATAGTAACTAATAAATGTTGTAGTTATTTGTATGGTGTTTTGCATTGATTATTAAAATCACCTTTTTGGCGGTAAATCGAGAGTGCAGCGAGTGCTGCGCTGCAACTTATCGGGTTGCCGCCGAGAGAGGACGCTGTCCATACGTAGCGACTATCAGACCCCATGCGATCTTCGCTGACAAGCCTAGAAACAATGGGTTTAAAATGCTACATATAAGATGTAGTTTGTGGCTGAACAGAGAAACTAGACTGAATAAACGGGATCCGAACCTGCTCAATCGATAGTCTCATGACTGCACGTCCTCAAGATAGGCCTAAGTTCCATCCCCTTTTTACCATTGCCACTTTAGTCATGTTATGACACCTTTTGACATTTCTTGACATTTTTCAAAGGAAAGTAGTTCCTCTTAACCCAAAAGTTCCCTCCCATTTTTGACTAGTATTCTGAGAGTTGGGGGCTATGCGGAATGGGATACAGGGCTTGGGTGGGATTCTGAGTTTGGGTGGGGCGGGAGTGGAGCTCGAAATGGGTGTGGCTTTACCTACCCCATAATATCCTCCCTTCCCCCAAACACACCAATGGGATATCCACCACCTAGAGCCTTCCCATACGCCACCAGGTCTGGTACCACACCGTAATACTCCTGGGCACCGCCATAAGCCAGACGGAAACCAGTCACTACCTCATCAAATATGAGAAGCACGCCGTTACGCTGCGTGACTGCCCGGATGCCTTCCAGAAAGCCTGGCTGGAAGAGAAAAAAAAATGTTGCAAATCACTCCAATTCGTAGTCAAGAAAACTGATCGATTATCAAATCTGCCTCAAACTGTTAAACTGAGTGGGAAGTCGCCAGAGCTATAGCTACCGGTACTGATGAGTAACAGCCCCAAAGATCCTACTGCTCAATGTGGAACTGTCATAGTTTCCGTTCCCTTGAGGTTTATAATCATTCATTGTCAAACTGTATTATGTATAAAGACGGACAGCTTCACATGGTCTTTCTGAATGGACTATATTTGTATGGAAAATGCACAAGTGGAAAGTGAGAAAACATGTTCATGTTTAGACTCAGTAGAGACCGGCCTACATTAGTTCGCTGTAGTAGAGAATTCAACTGGCAACCAGCCACAACCATTGTACATCTCATGACGTTTGTAACTGGTAACCTGCATTTGTTCAGCAAAACCTTTTGCTGAGCAATGTTTCCCTGCTAAGCAGTTTGATTGAAATTGGCCCGGTGTAGCGTGAATTTAGGACACCATAAAATACGTGTTCATTGGTAGTACTGCGCATGTCTAGGTGATGTTGATTAGAAGAGTGACCGGTCACGTGAGAGGGATTTAACAAAATAGGGTAAAGGAGTCCGATTTTTATAGGAGTCCGATTTTCATATGACACCGTTCACAATTCAGGGATAATGAGTCAATCCAAAAGGGTCTTCTAAAACTCGTCCTCGTCTTCGGCTTTGGCGTCTGAGAGATTTCAGGTCCTTGACTTGGTAAACTCCGGCCGATTATTATAGTTATATGTCCTCACTTAGGAAAATCATCACTTCCTATAATAATCAGTCCGAGGTTTTTCTCTTTTGGTTTGGAAGTTTAAGGCTTCTCAGTCCAGCGATGAAGCAGATTTTTTGGTGAAGTGGAGGTTTGGAAAACCTTAAAGTCTTGTTTAGTATAAAGCGCATTACGATCTGCTTACGGTTGGAGATAAGCAAAAGGGCCCAAATTGCCTACGCCGGCCAAATCACGACTATATACTGTCATTTTTTTTTTTTTAAATAAACATAGCTTTGTGGCCCCGCACTTTGGGGTTTGTATAGCAATGAAGGGTCTCAGGCCTGCATCGGTCTATGACCTTGAATTTCAGCAATTTTTGAGTTGCAATTGGAATAAAAAGTCGCTCTGTTTTCCAATGCAGTGGATGGATCATGACAATGTGCCTCAGGACTAGCTACTGTTAGGAGTTATCGCCCTTGGCGGGAAAAATGATCAGAAGGTGAAAGAGGGTAATGCAGCTTTAATTTGATGTATGTCTTGAACACCTGTGAGAGTTGTAAGTATTTTTCCCGATTGTGGGTTTTCTTGGTGTTACGGAAATGTATTTACTGGTCTGACCCTTACCTTCGGGCTCGTGCACCGATGGAATGGTTCCATGATCACGGCAGCTAGGTCATCAGCATAACGCTCTATAAACATCTCCGCTTGATGCAGATCGTTGTATGGAGAAACCAAGACGTGGTTGTCAACTGACTGACTTATACCTTCGAAAGGAGGAAAAATAACAATTTTTTAACTGTAAATAAAAGTAGGTTTATCCGTTGTCCAAGAGCAATTCATTCCAAATGCAATCGCAAGCTACTTTTGTCCTTTGGATGTCCACTTGATGTAGCATTTGCTACTTCTTTCTTTTATTATTGGTGAAGTTTTTTCTGGATTTTTTTTTTAAACTTAAGATCAAAGGCTTTCCGATGTGCTTTTTAACAGGCCTCCTTATTGTTGTTGACTTATAATGTCCGTAAGTTGCAAATTATGGAAATAATTTCTTGTCAACTACCGGTACATCGTCATTTTTCATTTGTTTGTCCTTATACAGTCATCATGTTACGTAGATATCCATTATACCTGCACTTGTGGGATCTGGTTCTGGATATTCTCGTAACCGATGCGGGAATAGACTGGTGACTCCGATGTCGTTGCCTCCGTGGTAGGCACCTGTTTTGGAAGAAGGTGATTGGACAAAACTATTATTTACGCTAATTGTGTCTTTCTTCAAAACTCGTGTGAACGAAGTGGATATTATTGATTCAGAGTGGACAGAATATCTCTTCAACTGAAACTAATTTATGAAATACTAATACATTTATTTAAAAAGTCTCCAGCTTAAAAATGTACTGCATTATTTTTGACTGACCATCAAGATAAATTTATCGGCACCCAACTGAAAGATTATCAGTACAAATAGTGGCTTACTAATCTTTTTTTCAACGGTCCTTCAAGGTCGAAAGAAACCAAGACCTTTGCACCATACACCAATTACAAGTAACTGTTAACCCTGAACATTGTGGTGGCATCTTTTATATAGTTCATTTATGGCGTCGTATTTTTCAGCTGTAAATGCAGTATCAATTGAAAAATGCGCTCTACCAAGACTCGTTCCAGCTGCCACTTATTCATTAATGTAGCACTAGTGCGTGAAAAGCTATGGGTTGTCTCATGCGGGGGACTTGCACCTATCCGGAAAACCCATCCCTTGTTGGGCCCACAGGAACCGGACTTCGATTTGTACAGCCGCCGTGTCTGACCGGGCTTGTAGTTGGGGGTATAGGCTATACACTTGCCAATTTAATATTGGATCCCCAGAAAAACTGTAAAAGGACGTGCTACATACAGGCATGAAATAATAATGACATAGGACTTTCCAATGCATCAATGAGAGACAAACGCAAGACTTAAACACGCGTAGAAGTGACTGAAAACTGAAACAAAAAATATAACACTAAAACTTTCCCGAATTAATCGTCAACCTGTCGACAATAAAAATCGCCTTCAACTTGATTATACAGAGGGTAAATTATCAAGTTTGCAAGAATAAGTATTTCCTACTTGAAAAATCTTTTTAAATATGATTGTTTTTATAAGGGGTGGGAGCAGGCCCGTCGCCGGAGGGGGGGGGGGGCTGGTGAGGACGGTCCCCCCTTTGCGAGCACTTGGCCCCCGCCCCAACGGTAAAAGCCACACATATGTATTTTGTATTTTTTGGTTATGGTATAGTGAACCCCCTAGTTGATACTATATGGCCCCTCCTGATGATGCTCAGGGCTGGTGACGGGCCTGGGTGGGAGGGGGGAGTTGCAACGAACAGACCCAAAAGAATAGGTTTGCCCGCCGTTTCTTTTAATCAAAACAGCCAAGGTTTGGGCATCGACAAACCTGCCCATGTCCCGACACAGTGAATAACAGTGAAGGCCCAAGGGTCAGGAAGCGACCCTCTCCGGGAAAGAGCTCGCCCATCTCCCTTCTGTTTCCACTTAATAGAATCATGATCGTATTCTATTCTTTACTGAATCCTCAAGAGATTAAGTCCACCATGACTGTGGCTTTCCCACTACCGGTATTTCGGCCCTGGCGTATGTCTTGAATGTTGAAAACATATGTTGTAGTACTTTTCCATCCCTAGGAATTGTGATGAAATTTGCGAAACCGTTTTCAATTTAGAAGTTCCCTTTCAATGAAAATTAATGCACAAAATGAGCTCTTTGTTGTAAAGGTTTCAGAAATTAAGCTTCAGACTTTGAATTTAAGAGTATCACTTCGTTGAGATTTTTCCAGTTTATTTTAGTTGGACATGTACGATATATTTAAAGCAACAGTTCCCTTTACTTTGTTTTAAGCTGTGTCAGAAAGGAAAAGCCAAAAAGTATTTCTAATCAACAAATAATCGGTTAAAAAATGGGACGCTTTTTTTTTTGGGTCAAATGGTACAACTTTGCTACAATTGTTATGTTTCTTCCTATGTTCATGCCCCCTTTCTTCATCTTCAAGACTCGTACCTTCAAACTTGAGCACTTTTGTCCTGTCGGTGAATGCCCTGGCCAGACGCTCGCAATACATCGTCGCTTCCGTACCTGCCTCAACAAATTGTAGAGAAAACATTACTCACTCTGCACTTCCCGTGGCCCGACCTGCACACACCGTTCTCATGTCATACGGGAATTGCTCCCAGCGATACCTACACGGGAACATGCTGCTGACCACCTTGGGTCAAGAAATTCAACATAACATGCCTTCGCTTGAGGCCATCTTCTGACAAGAAAGACTTCTGAAAACATTTTAATCATTCTGGAAGAATGCGATTAAAAAAAAGCATTGAGGAATTTTTTATAATGTTGAAACAAAGCAAAAAAACACGGTTCACTTATATTGTTAACGCTATACAATAATTCAACTTCTGGCAGAAATGAGTTCACAATCAGACGAAAATTTCAGAGGTTATTCTCAAAGGATCGCGATTCTCGAAACTTAAAAAAGGCTCGCGAAATTTTCAATTTCAATTTGTGTTAATTTTTACTTTCTTTTAAACGAAGCGACAGTTTTCTTTGTAATTGGTACAGTTGGGAAATTATTCAGCATTTTACTTAAAAGGGCCAAAAAGTTACCATCGTATTACTTCCATTTTTTTCGTTTTGAAATCAACGGGTTTCATCCGGTATAATAAAAATAACCCAAGGGGTTCTTTGTTTCGAAGACAGATGCCAACATGTCAGCAAAACAAGAAAAACATTCCAGGGACACCTGGCAAAGTCCGTGGCGATGAAAACAGGATACAACACACGAAGTACCTGTCCAAAAATGCATCGTCAAGGTCCTCAACATTATTGCCAAAATTTTCCTAATTAAAGATGCGCTAGTGTGAACGTCGCTTTAACCAATTTAATATCTATCTCCTTGTGAATTTTCAAATGTTTCATTTTAATAAAAACAACACATTGTTTCTATTTTAGGCGTCTGTTACCCTCTGGCAAAAAAACTTTTTCTTTTTTGCGAGTAGACTGGTTCCCGGTCTCTACATTTTCGATTCTGATAGGGGCGGACACCAGTCTACCAGTTGTTGTTGTTGTTTTTTTGTTTTTTTGACGGGCCGCAAAGTCGATACTTGGGTAATCATTATTTCATAATTAAACACGGGCCGATTGTTTCGTTCCATGTCTCATTCAAAACTGAATAAAATTTGTATTGCTAAAAAAAAAAACACCTCAAAAACGCAAACGAAACTCAAAATTAGCACCGACGGCACATCTTTAAAATCCACGCCTACGTAGCTTTCAACCGCTGATTTGCTGACAGAGTAAAACCATGGACTTAGGGACAAACCGCAAACCATCCCAGGAATGAATGGCTTCCGTTAATTAACTCGACTTCATTCCTTTCAAATAAAAACAAAAAAGCCAAGGTCGGCTTTCTATTTTATTTCCCCAGTGACCGTGTGTTGAGCGGGGTTTACATTCCGCGCATGCGCGGTTGACTGAGCTCAATGCCATAGCTGTCAACAGCACCTTTCACTTTCAGCATTTTAAATATTTTATCAACGTCCATGTAAACATACTTAATGCATCTGGCATTGTGGATTATCATTAACCTAGACATCGAATTCCTCTCGAAGTGATTGATGAAGAGCCATGAAGCTTTTGACGGACAACTTGGGCCACTAATAAGACAGATTCGGCCAAACCTATCGAAACTCTGACTTAGAGCGACAGCTGCATACAACACCAGACTTGGTTTTGGCGTCGGCGGAGAACTTGTAGTTTTGTTAAATTTTCAGTAATTCAATTGATTATACACAGTCATTATAAGATGGAATTTACACAGTCATTGGGTACTGCTTATACTGCTGCTAGCGTAATTGATTGCTTGCTGCGACGTATGACGCGCACACTCCAATAATTATTTGACAATTTTGTTCCGTTCGGTTATCCGCAACACCTGTTAATAAAGTTTATTCTCCCTTAAAGAGGACCGACCTACATATCGAATCAATTCATGACTTTGCAGTTTGCACAAATTAATCATTCTTCTAATGAGTTAAAAGAGAACAAGCATTGAAGCAACTTACCCGATGCACAGAATCTTAGCTGCTCTACGGCCGGACTTAATTTGATCTATGCATAAAAACAATCGAGATGACATTCTATAGTTGGCATTGTTGTGTATTTTGAAGAAAGTTGACAACACCACCAACCTCTCTCCCCTTTTTGCATGGATTCTGAAAAGAGACGTTTGTTTAACTCGATGTTTCGAGCAGAATGATGTGGTCTTCTGTAGAAAATCCCGGTATTACCCTGCAGAGTTTATTACCTCCGAGAAGGAGGTTATGTTATCATCGGATTTGGTTGGTTGGTTAGTTGGTTGGTTGGTTTGTCTGTTAACAAGATAACAGTAGCGTGTCCAGCTTTTGATGTCGGGGGGGTGGGGGGGCAACCGCACTCGCACATCCGCGCCGAAATGTAGACATTTTTTTTCTCCGGATACTTGGCCTCCATAATATTAAAAAGCAAATATTGTTACACGGACTTTTTTTACTTTTTGGGTTCGTAGATGCTATAAAAACCAAGAAAAACAATTATTTTCCTGTAGTTCCCCGACTCCATTTCAGATGAAACGGAGCAATTTATAAACGTTGGGCAATTGTAAGGTCAGGGAACCAGTCTAGCTGGCTTGTACCCGTTCATCATTGCAAACAAATCTAAATATGGTCAATTGCGGCCAGTATTTGGAAAAAAACCCAGTTGTTTCTAATGCTGGTCGGCCGAGCAGCGTTGGAAATTGATACAAAAATACCACTGTTCTTGAAAATGACAGGTGCCATGATTTTACAGGATGCTTCAGACTGTCATTCACTAACAGTCCAGCAAGGTACTTCAAAATAATTTGGTAAAAATTTGGTAGTTTTATTTTTTGATGTTTGCAAAATAATGTATTTTCCCTTTAAGCCATTGATTCGATTGCATATAATTTTGAGCACTCTGGGACAAGCTTTATTGGTCTTGGCCTGACTGATTGCACATACTGTAAATAAAGACTCAGGGATCTATGAGTGAACAAAGGTTGAATCGTTTGATCTAAGAATTTGATTAGAAACGCAGGCGTACTATTTCCTCAGCCAGTTGCAATTCTTGATCGTTGATGTAAGCAAAGTTGGAGCCCTTCGCAGCTTGACGCGTGACCGCTTCAAGAACTTCTCCCCTCGCATGCCCAACAAGTACACTGCCCCACCTTCCAAAAAGAAGAAAAATACATGACTGAATATCTGCAGGTGGAATAAGCATTACTAAAGAAAGGAGTAATATCTGTTTGAACCTGAAGGGACATGTTCTTCGATCCCAAGATGGATTGAAGGCACGGCACAATTGGAGGCGATCCATCACTTTAAGACAGATGTATTATCCATATCTACCCTGTCGCACGGAACGAAGATTTGTTAATGTTGTCTGCATCGACCACGATAGCGTGCGAGCTGCCGACATTCCTAAATTATTCGATTTAAAACAAGAAAAACAACCCATGCAATGGTTTCCGGCTTAACTTAGTCCTTGAACGGCATAGTAGGGCTAGACGCTTGGAAGTTTCGCATAGTTTAAAGATGATCCCCCATGCTATTCTGAGTTTCATTCCGGAAAATAGATTTCGGTTTTTTTCTTCAATATTTTGCTATTATCCTAGCAATATATAACTTATTCACTTTTGAATGAAACATCAAGCAAATAAACACAACATTCACAAATGTTTAGTTAAATTAATTCTTGACAGAATTCTCGCAGGACGGGTTTATTTTGTGCTAAAAATTAAAGCACTATAACTTCCTCAATGGGTTGCGGACGCTCAAAATCGGGAAAACAGTAGGTTCGTTTAAAAGCAGAAGAGTCATGACCCCGGCCATATTGGAATGAAAGCGAGGCAAAGACTCTTCGTGTCGGAACGAAAGCGAGGCAGAGATATCGTGTCACTGTCATGAAGATAGGTTGCTAAGTCATTACGTATGATAAAGAATCCATTTATTAATTTATTTCTTATTTTAACTGGGTAGCCCATTCGGTGGAATCCATTGATCTCCCAAGGGGCCCAGTAAAGAGAAGACAATGTGAAGAAATTACAGTTTTAGAGGTGGGAGGAAAAGCCCAGAAGAGTATTCTGAGGAAAACCCACGGAATCAGGTAGGGACTGAAAACCCAATCCACATTTGGCCAAGGCAGGATTCGAACCCGGGTCACAGCGGTGGAAGGCGAGGAAAGTACCGCTACGCCAACCTGACCCCCCAACCAACCTGACTCCCCATCAAAACGGCCGATGTAGCATGAATTTAGGTTTTATGAAATACGGACTCATTGGTGATATTGCGCATGCTCATGCATAGATAATTAGGAGAGGGACCGGTCACGTGAGAGGGTTTAACCAATAAAAGGAAAAAAGAGTCCGATTTTCATACGAGTCCGATTTTCATATATATGACACCGAAACGGTTTCAGTCAACATGGTGGATTAATGCAGCTCGTTATTCAGTGAAAACTTTCTAAACGTGACATATTGTAAACCTACCCCATAGAGAAGTCCAGATATCGTTTCCCCGTTGTGTCCCATACCTCGTAGTCTTTCCCTCGAGTCAGAACAGTTGTCAAATCTACAGAAAATTATAAATAAATTATCTTTGCAACAGAAAATAATTTCAAAGGGTGTCGGATTTCTTTAAAATAAATCTTTTCAGCATGCAGCGGAATGAAATATGCAAATATGAATGTACTATTACAAAATTACAGTGCACTCAAAGTCTCAAAAAAAGTTCGTCCAACTTTAACTTCTGAGCTTGGAGTTCGTTCGCCAAACCGCAGCTTCATTTCAGCTCCGTCTCCATCTCCGACTTCAGGTTCATAAGATGCACTGACTTACTGAGAACTAAAATTCATTGAGCTGGATTCTGAAACCGGAAAGAAACCGTAGTTCGTTAAATTCAAATACGTGTACCTTTTGGTAGGTTGAATTCGCCATTGGATCCTGCAGGGAATGCGGTCAATGCCCTCTGCGCATCGGTGGTTTGGTGACTCTTGATCAGATCCCGACCATAGCGTCTGCACCAAAACCTCACATTATTAGACATCCTGGGTCCCAAACCCAGACACCGACTGCGTAAACAACTCACAAGACCCATGTTTAATTCGTACATTTCAATGAATTGCTAACTGTACAGTACATGTACATCATCGTTTTGGGAGTAGGCCCACATGTACATTTGTGCCTTTTTTTTGTTTACTGTCGGGTCAAAGTGCAACCGTCACGAGTGAACGACCTCGATAAAAACCCTCTGAAAACCAACATGACCCGCTATGCAGCCAAAGGGCAAAACTGAAGAGCCTTTTGTTCAAAACAATTCAAAGTTTCCAATGCGTTCCGTTTTTTACGACCTTTCACACAATGGAACGGATAATTCACTATAAAATTCATTGAAATCAAGTGCAGAAATCTAAAGTACACAAGGCCAAAAAAATAATACATGTAGTTACCCTACCTACGGTATTTTAACAGTCCCTATCCTAATTTGTTTTAGGCCAAAATGAGGAAAAAACCCAGAAAAATATCAATTACTACCTTTTACCCTTGACTACACGCAGACACCTCCATATGATCATACAAAAAAATGGCCAATTTTTTTACAAATTCCCCATAAATATTTTCAAATGCCATGTAATCGGTAGCAGAACAATTTTGTTTGGCCTTAAGAGTAAATGTACAATGTACATGTATGTCACCCACTCGATGTTCATGTATTATCTCGCAAATTTATCGCAATTTCGGTTCAGAAAAATTGTGGGAAAAAATAATTGAAAACATTTGCTAATCGTTTTAGTAAATCAACAACACTTTACAAACATACTGCTACATGTAGGTTCTCCTTTATTCTGATATCTTCTAATAAAATCGTGAACAATGCATTTGTTGGCAAATCTCCAAAATGTTCAATAAAATATAATTGGTTCTTTTGGGGGCGTGTTCATAGCAGCCATGAGAATGTCATTTAACAAAAACCATCTGCTCAGAAAATTAACTGAACCGGAATGGAATTCCTGGACATTAAAGACTTGATATTGAAAGCAGATTTTGAAACATAGATAGGACATAATTTTTTGTTTTTTTAATTTGGTCAAAGAGAACAAAACATATTATCAAAACAGATCTACCATTAGGTTTTATGAAATTATGTTTTAAATAGTATTGAAAGACATCCTCTAAAAAAGGATGGAACTTGATTGAATTTCTCTTCAAATCAGCTAAAAATTAAATTCTGGACATTTTTAATTCCCCCCCCCCCGACATTTTTCTGCCTTCCTTAGTCTATAGCCTATATTTCTCTAAGGTCACTTCTGAAAAAAAAAGTCACAATTGTTTTTAGTGTAACATACATGCACAGAAAATATAAACAACATGTGTGCGTCTCTTAAACTTAAGTATATCAAATAAAGATATATGTGAAAGACAACAGTTATACAATGTTTGCATTATTTGCTATAAAATATAGAAATTAGTATTTATGTCATTTGGGAATGGCATTGCTTCTTTAAACAAACCAACTAGCCATATGCATACACATGATCAATCATCTTTTTCACATGTGTTCAAAACATACATGTTATGCTTGAATGCTGCATGCACACACACACAAGCAATTAACATTAATCCTAACTCCTTTGGAATTTTGTACTAGGAAACTTAGTGAACCCTTCAGCTTTAAAGGGAATCAGGCCCCATTCAAAGAAATAGTGGTTATGCTATGCCTTCCTCAGTCCTACAAAATCCTCCAAAATAATAATCCAGGCATGATGCTGGGTACATTCTGATCACACAGTCCAGAAAGACAAAAATGATTCAATGAAAAGAAATGCACACAAACCTTTACTTTTTTGTAATTTTTAACATAAAAAAATACTTTCTTTCTTAGTGAATAAAAAACTCAGACTGTTTTATAGATACATGTAGAATATATTCCACTGCGTCAACAATAACATTTAAATTAAAAGCTGTTTGCAAGGTGTTTTTAAGTGAGTCTAATGACTTCTACACTAAGGCCTGCTCTAAAATGACTAAAGCAAATTAATTCTATGAAATCAGTGAGCTCAATTGTTTCTCTTAATTCAAATCACATTTCTTTCGAATATTTTTTTTGAAAGACAAATCTCTCGTTATCTATTTACAAGCCTTATGTGATAAATACAAATGCATTATGTTACAGTACAGGTATACTGAAATTTTGCGCTTAGACAATCGTAATTACTGTCAATTTTTCCTTTTAAATACCAAGAACTAAAAGAAAGTAAGGAATAGGTCACTTAATCCACTTATCTACTTTTTTAAACAAGAAAATTATTGCCCTCTCTACATGACATTTTTACTTGGACACATGAGGATCACACTTTTGATATTTGTTTTTAATATCAGTTTTTTAAATTGAAAAATACAAAATACAAACTACAGTCACTACAGCTCTGTCAACTTGGCAATGTGTATAATCTACAATTACAAGTATATATTTTTTTCCTCTGATATAATTTCCAAAAAGTGGGATGATAAATTTTTACAACCTTCCACATTATGCACAAACTGAGTATATAACAAGTATTTATGTAAGTACATAAGGTGACAGACTTTGTTACGGAAATAATTAGGAAAAACAGTAATTCATATTTTTCCCGGTTACTAAAACTGCTTTTTCTTTGTAACATGTTTTTCACTTCGATGGCTAATTCACAATTTGCTTTCAGCCAAATCATTTCACATGATTTTACTAACATTTAAAAAAATGTGTTTTTTTTTCTCAAATAAAATGTAAACATTCCAGTTTTTCACATTTAAATTGGTAACAGAATTTTAGGTTACAATGGACGTTTTTATTACAAGATCATAAAATAAACAATAAAAAGCAAAGATACCACAACCAGCTTTGCCTGATCTAAGGCATAAATATGATCAAATATACTTCCACAAATTGGAGTTAACAAAAAAACAAATTTGTACACAAAATGTCCAAAAGTGAAGTTTTAAGTACTTTTTTTTTTGAACTTCAGAGATAAATTAACTGTTAATGTCTGCAATATTTCTGCAGCGTTGCAATCAGTGGATGTTGCAAGCCTTTAGTGCAATACATACTGGCGACATCGGGTTGGGTGAAACGTTGTTTTAACGGTTGCACAAGTCCAGAATATAAATCCGTCCCAAATTGGTAATTTTGGAAAGCCTCATAGATGATTTTGAAAGGGAGTTGTTTCTCGTTATGATAAACACCTCTGTTTCCGTGTATCACGGCTACACCTTCTTTCTCGATGCGATGGCAATTCAGTGAATACATGCAATGATCGGGTCGAATGTTCCACTCGCACTGGTAAACGTAAACTAACTCGGGATGAAAATGAAATAAAATATTCAGCAAATCCTGGTCCCCCCACGTCGTTTTCAACTTGTACTCTCTGAAGATCGGGAGTATCTTGGCCGACCACCCAAACTTTCTCATCCTGGTTAAATTCATGAGCATGACGCCCGAGTTCAGCCCGGTCGGACCGTAAAATGGGTGTCTAGCAAAGCGATTGTACCATCCAATGTTGGTGACTTCGTGTTCGGGGGTCAGGGCTGCTAGTTGGGTACTGTTGAACTTTTTGAAGAAACTCCAGATGTATTCCAGTGGCTTGGTGAACAAAATATCTGTGTCTACGTACAACAGTGCGTCTGTATCCAGCAGCAGGTCAGGCAAAAAGAGTCGCTGGGTTGCACACTTCTTGAACATTTTCTTCCATTCTGCGGCATTTTCACCCGGCGGGAAAGCGATGTTGTGGAGGTCAAAGGTTATTTTGGTACTGTAAGGCTGGGGCCATGATTTCAGTTTTGCACTGATGTTAGCCTGTAAATCCTCCTCGGCGAATATGTGAAAGTGTACTGGCGATGGAGTAAGTATGGCTGCAGATTTCACCATCATTAATGCTTCGTCAGTTCGGTCTCCGCATACCACAACAGATATCACAATTTTGCCGTCGACTTTCGGTATTGGTTCACTGCCAAGATTTTCGTTTGTGTTCTTGTTAGAATCTTGAGCAGCAACTGCAGGCTTGACACCGGGCATGGCTGCTGCAGGCATGGGCGCTGGTTGGGCTACATGCTGATTGGCCGCTGGGATGTTGGGTTGTGGCTTCTGATTGGCTGCTTGGATATTTGGCTGCTGCTGTTGCTGTTGCCAATGCTGCGGTTGCTGCTGTGGCACTTGCTGCTGTTGTGCATTTTGTTGCTGCTGCTGAAATGATTGCTGTTGTGGTACACGTCCTTGCTGTGCAAACTGTTGCTGCTGGTGTTGTTGCTGCTGTGCCTGTTGGTTTAACTGGTTTAATTGCTGCTGCTGTTGTGGTTGCTGCAGCTGTGGCTGGTTTAGTTGTTGCTGTTGCCGCAAGTCCATACTGGCTTGGCCAGCCTGCTTATTGGCTTGTGGAGGCACTGGTGCATTCGGCATAAGACATGGGATGACCAAACTCTTTCCTGTTGATAAATGCATGGTGTTTATCAACATCATCGACACGTCTTCCTTCATTCGCGTTGCCTACAACATGCTGCACAACATCACCCCGTCTCAGTATGTTTCCCTCCCCTGTCTTGCCATGGATGTTTTGGTTCTCAGTTCTAATTGGTTCATTCAACTTCAGCTTGGTGTTAGTGTCGTCTACATGTCTGTTGGCGTTGATGTTGTCTTTTCCTGGTTGTGTTTTGATCTGTTGATTCGAGTCCACGTGTCCGTCAGGTGCAGCCCCGTTTACATTCCTCGTTTCGGCAGCACGGACCCCAGCGTGCGTGTCAGCGGATACCGATTCGTAGTAAATTCCGCACAGCATTCCCGTGGCAAAAACAACCAGAACTAAACAAACGGACGCCAACTTGTTGCACTGTCGGCTACGCATGTTGACAATCGCTTGTCTCTAGTGGTAGTGACACAGTCAGTTAGTGATGTGACGGACTTAACTTGACGAGATATCGCTCAAGGATGTTTAATAATTCTCACCGGGAAAACTCCACTATGAAACACTACACTACAGTCACCACACGCTCGTCCGAAATTGTGACACGTTTGCAGTTAGTTATCCATAGCCGTCCTTCAGGCATATCGACTTTCTATTCATCACGAAAAAAATGTGCATTGAAAACCACTCAAATGTAAAGAAACCGCAGACACAGCACACGTAGGTACACACATATACACATGGACATTATGCTAATTCTATGCGCTATATCAATATCGTGTAATGACCGGCAGATCGGAAGACCGATAACTGAATAGCCCGCCCTCTCTTGACAACAATTGTGCCATCTCACTCCAAAAGCACCTGCTGAAACTTGCCAATCACTATGCAAAACTCCCTAATTAAGAGGAACCCCCATTGGTGCCAGTGACGGGTCGAGTGCAGACAAGTTAACTTATTTTCGCTCTAAGTAAGGAACTTCCAATTTACACCACTCTTGTGAAAAAACCCCAAGTAATTAAACAGAAATAATTGCTCGCAGCTGGGCGCACGTGCTAGTTCGAGATACGCGATTTGGCCTGGACGTGGCGGACGATCATGAGTTAAGGATACAACCATCCTTTTGCACTCTGACTCATTCTCCGGTTTGAGTTGCAATTTTCTTCCCAGCTACGAATTGACCCTGTCATGCCAATGGTCTGCCTATTTTAACGGTCGAGTTTGACCGCTGATATATATATATATATTTAAAGACAGTAGGTTGGCTATCACTGCATTGCGAAACGGAAAGTCTGTACCGATTTAAAACAAGGAACCTCGCTCAAATTGAAGTTAGGGATGGTACCAAATAACCAGTTATTTTTTTCTACCAGAAATGGCATCATTCGGAAGAAAACAATAATTGAAATTATTTATAAAAAATGTGCTCGAGGGTACACTTTTTTTAAAAACTTGTATTAACAACGGGATCCTTTTTAGACCAAAACATTTTGCATTGAATAAGCTATATTTTCGCTCTATTCTCAAGTGGCCACTGAGCTAGATTTTCACATGTCATTTGTTATTCACCCTATATAAGACTTAACCCTAAAGGCCAGGGCTTGGTTATTTTGACCATCTCACAGCCGGGTCACGTATGTTTCAGCCGCGCATTTAGTTTTGCGCGCATGCGCACTCAAAATATAAAATACTGATAATCAGCAAACATGGATGTTTGCAGTCGCAGTTGACCCACTGAAGTATCGGTCAACATCACGCTCGAAATACTTTGATAAATTTTTCTTTCCACGTGGACAGGAATTTTTAGGCAATCAAAGTCACTTTTGCAAACCTTAGCGCAAAAAACAGAGAGTATTTGATGCATTTTTGGTTTTTCCGTGTCGTGTAGTACAAAAGTATTGGGCAACAAATTCTAAACAGGCGACAGTTTAGGGGATATTTTTCAGTTTTGCCGAGTAATTGTAAACTTGTCTTCACTGAAAAATGGTAAAGGATGCCACGGAAAGTGCGATGTCATTTAAGTCGGAAACCGTTTCAATGAGAAAAGTAAGGTCCCACGTTATACGTTTTTCGTTGAATGTAACGTTGAGTGTGCACGTACCTGTACACAGACCCTGGAATCTGGCCCGTAAATGTATGGCTAACCACGCGCCACGCGCCGCTCCGTTGTAATCTTTTGACGCGTTGGAAATGTATACATTTAACTGAAACGATTTACAACTGACTGGTTCCCGGCCCTGAAATGCAGTTAAGTACGATCATAGAGGGCACTGGGACCAGTGCATTTGTCTGAAAGCTTTCAAAATGGGTTTACTCGAAAAATGACGATTTATATAAGCTACAGGTTTCCTTCTTACATCAAATCACCTGTAAAATGAAAATAATCTATCATCCTTTCCGATGGTACTACGGCTGATCTGGGATAAACCCGGCAAATTGTCCAAATGTGTAAACCAAACTCAAAAGCGAACGATGTTTTTCCTTTTCATTTTGTACGTTTTTTGTCCATAAATATTGCTTTTTTTAAATATATTTGAAAATGTTTTTAGCGCCGTTACCACACTGTAGAGACAATTTATATCTTTGTTCACTTGGTCTACTGATAATTTTTGGTTTGAATCATCTTTTAAGTACGTTTGAGAAGGATACATTTTAAGACATGAAAACCAGACAATCGTTCAGTGCGTCTTCTGCTACCGCTGTTTGCAAGCCGACGACGCGGAGAACGCTCATTGCGCATGCGTGAAGACAACTAAATGCACGCACGGTCTATGGGGCTGAAACATACGTGGGGTGGCGGGGAGGGGTTCCCTAAGTAAGATCGATCGGCCACCGAATGACGAAAAATTATTAAACTCGGTACAAATGCAGAACTACATGAATTTATGAACATTCCCAGAAATTTCATGACTATCAGCGCAGTCAAGGGTTTTGAAATTATGCATAGCTAATTAATTAATATGCACAAATGTTAATTCTGCTCTATGTAATGTACACTACGTAAGCCTATATGGGGAAATTGCGCAGCAACCCGGGGTCCGAATTTTATGGTTTTTGGTATAAAAAGATGCGCGAGACTCGAGGCTAAAATCTCAGAACAGCTAAGGGTCGCGAAAACTTGTTTTCAAGGCTGTCGCGGAAAAAAATGAGGGAAAGGGGCTGGGGGAAGACGGATTCACCCTCGGCCTTTTAGGGTTTGCATGGTAGATCGATGAATGGTTTGTTTGCGGTGATACCATGTGAGTGAGTTGTGTGGTTCTGAGAAGAACCGGTTGGTTTAACTCGACGTTTCGAACAGAGTATGCTCTGGTGGGCGTTAGGTGATATATTCATCCTTTAGTGCAGATTTTGACTAATTATTGCTTCAAATGAAAAAAAAGAAGAAGTATAAACGACCCTTTCTATGCCTTTACCTTTAAAGTGCATGTTCATGTAATTTATTGTTGGAAATGCAATTTTGGAAATGCACCTTTGTGCCCGATTTTAACCATAAGTTTAAATTTCGTCTTGCCATTTCAAGGGTATTTTGGTGGCGTAGCCTTCTGTTTTTATTGTAATGAATTTTGTTTCCATATTTATGAGCAAAAGTGCAATTCAGGCAGCAGAGACCTCAACGTTATTGCTAGTATTGCAGCACCACTATTTGTGATAAATTTGCTGTACAGTCGTATATTTTCTCACGTTGGTGATTCGTTGCGTCAATACATGGCAAAAGCCAATGAACATAATTATGTTTCAAATAAACAATGATTTCTTGGTTCACAATTTCAACCGAAAACTTTCTTAAATGAACAGTCTAGGCCTACCTGCAAAGAAAGCAACAGGACCCTCAGTTGTCCAAAAGGCATGCTCAAAAGTTTAAAATGTTTAGAGATATAGGCCTAGTCTCATTTGTAATTTGTGCATTGTGTTCGTTTGAAGCAACAAAAGTGTCAAAATCTAATGATAGATACTGAACAACTGACCTGATGAAGTTTCAGCTCAGCTAATTCAGCTGTATATTCCCAAACAAACAGCATTCTAGGATCTCGATTTCAAATCAAAGTTGCTGAATCATGTTTTGAATTTGGCCTGAATTCAGCGTCTGGGGCCGAGACACGTTCTCACTGAGCCAGTAGCAGTTATACGCGATGTCGCGCAACTGCACGCGCGTGTGCGTCGTGCCAATGCTTGCGCGCGCTTCGCCGAATAACAAAACGAACTACTAATTTAAATTTACCTACGGTGCGTCTAAAGACGCACCGTTGTCGACGCACCGTTGGAAAGGCCTCCCTTTCGTTGATTACTTCAAAATGGCAGCTTGCCAGAAAGAATAATTTCACAGGGAGTTTAGTCCCCTTACTATCTTTCAACCAAGTATGTTTTCAACGATAATTACGCCAGTTACTTTTTGGATGGCTGCAAATGATGGGCTCTGGCTTTAAGAAGTGCACTTTCAATGAAATTCACAAAAGGGATGTCAAATATTTTCATACACGTATAAAGCGGAGTAGAAAGTAGCACCAAAAAACCCTTCAAATTGTGGTTGTTTAAAAATCCAGAGTCATCTGATATTGGCAAAAAATGATCGACTTTACGCACAGCCACAAAGACCTTTCAAGTGTTTTTGAAGAGGAGGCTTCAATATGTTTTGCCGGAAAGCCAATAAGTCCCCAATAATTTAAGGGAAGGTGTTTAGATTTTAAACGGACGATGCCGAGTTTTATGTTTAACTTAGTTTCCCACCGTGAACTTAAAAATAATGTTGCTTGCGTCATGATCTTTAATGAGATTGCTAGGAGGAATGGGCCTAAAATGCGGATATGTTCGTCATCACCTAGGAGTCGTCTGGTGTCAACCCTCAGTCACAGGTTGCATTTCCCACGCTACCGGGTCTAGTCCTCTACAGTAAACGTGACAAGAAATCGCCGTCGTGCTGTAGAACAACTTCATAATAAAGACCTTTTTGGCAATCCTTGAAAATGCCCCCATTTGTGTGTAAGGAGATCTAACTTTATTTTCAATATCCATATTTTCAAAGACGTTTTGGCAGTGACTTTGGTGACTCGAGTCAAGGTCGAGTCGTGTCATTTAAAGAACTGACTCGAGTCGAGTCATTATAGGTTGGATATTGGTGCATTAGAAGACATCATCACAGCATCATGTAGATCTGCTACCATGACCGTGTTGTCTTCACTAATAGATGTGAAACTCAGTAATTGTGTTCGTTTAAGACTTAAACGTTGACATTTTTGGTACAGGAACTCAATATGCCTACAATTAATTCATCACAGAACTGCCGGGAGGGACGCACCATGAGTCCATGACAGCAGTATTGTGACAGGTGTATTGTTCAAAATAACCGTGTCCTATGCATGAACCCAATTAATCATGTGAAGATTCGGCAGTAACAAACCGGGTTTACGAAAGAGCCTTGCGGCTCAGACAACGCAGAAATAATCCGCTCAGACATCTAGTTCCCTTGGCGTAAATTGAATTACCGATAACCTTAGCCATTCGATCAGCCAAATGGTGCCGGGCTAAATACGCAGCTGCTGATCGGTTATTTCTACTACCGGCCGAGTCGATCACGCGATAATTGTCTTAAAATTCGGATTAAAAACCGGACTCTGATGACTTCCATAATAAGTGAAATTTTGTGGATGAGCTGGCACATTGTGATGAATTCCATGCGCCGAATCAGGAAGCGCTTCAATGTTAACTGCGCTATCAAGAGAGTGATTTAGAGAGAAAAAAAAGTTGTGGATTTACAAAACCAGGTCTGCAAGAAAAGGGTCATGTGTATGGGATCCTTTTCTTGTGATGTAATGTGGTGCTTATGTGGCGCTTTATACCAAAGGTGTCAAAGCACTTCACAGTTATTCCCTGTTCATCAGGCCCTGAAACTATAGTTTTCTGCAGCAGCTCGAGATCAGCGCGCATATGACGATAGGCAATAAGCCATTTGCGAGTAACCTATACCCTTTGGGATTTACACATTTTGAAAAACGTCTGGTACAATGACTTGCTCAAAATGCTTGGCACATTTAACTTTGAATTCTCAAGACCAAAGACAATGTTGCTAATCACAAGATTCGGGGCAAAAGCTCTTGCATAGTTACGTAAAGACGCTCAGCACCAATACATCGTTCACAATGGGTGAGAATGGCCGCACAAAGACACCAGACCATGCCGGGCTGGGGTTGCTAGCATAAAGGCTTGCCCCGAATCGTGATATAGTAACAGTCTCTTTGGTCGGGAGAATGCTAGGTTAAAACGTGCAAAGCATTGTATTAAGTCAGCGTTCCAGATTTTATTCAAATTTAACTCGCAAATGACTTATTGTAGCAGAGTTGTAATGACTCGAGTCAATGACTCGACTCGAGTCCGACTCGAGGTCACAATGTTTATTTGACTCGACTCGGCCTCAGTCCCTAAGGATAAATGACTCGACTCGAGTCACTGCGAACAAATGACTCGACTCGACTCGAGTCCTCATCAGACTTGAAGACTCGACTCGACTCAGTGAAGGCTAATAAGACTCCGAACCCCAAAATAAAAACACAACTTTGCAGAAAAGTATTTGCAATGACTTACGATGCAAAAATTATGCTCACTTCGCTTTGCCAGAAGCAGTCATGTATAAATATACAACATGTCACAGACTCCCACCTCATGGTTCTAGAACGCGCACAAAATACTATCCAGGAACTTCAGATTCCCGGTGTTAAACACATTTTCTAATTCGCTGTTTCATCATTGAAAACTTTGAGCAATTTCTTAAAAGCTCTTGGATTCAGAAACGCAGCTTGCTAAACTAAACTTATGGCATCCTTTTTATAAATTTTTGGTATATAGTGTTTAAAAATATTCGTGACTCGAATTGACTCGAGGCTAAATATTTGACTCGACTGGACTCACGACTCGACCTTTTGACGGCTAATGACTCGACTCCGGAGTCACTTCTTTATCAATGACTCGACTTGACTCGAGTCACAAAAATCAGTGACTCGTTTAACTCTGAATTTAGCAGTAAAGTAACCGAAAGAACACAAGCACTATGTGTTTCCCCAAATCCAGGAGTCGAACCCACGTAGCACGGCACATAGGTCGAACTTTTGAGCTGAATTTATAGACCTTTCTTTGTTTGTAAACTGTTGAAGAAGGCGCCATTTGTATAAAAATTCACGCCACAAGGACATTAAATTAAAAACTTTGGTAGCGTTTGTTGATTGTTTTCTTTAACAAATTCAATGACATGTTGGAAGCATTTCTAACTATTCTTTATTTTGAAACGTTGACCTTTTTATTTCCGCAGTTTTGCCAGCCCGTGGTTGTAAAGAAGTGCCAGGTACCGCAACCGCAGCACGGAGATTAATCTAGCGCCTCAATAATTAATTCATAATAACAGACGGACAATCTTTGACGCATTGCTGACTAAAAGTGAGAACTAGGGCTACTGCATGTTTTGGTTCACCATTCAGAATTAGAGATCTTTGCCTGTGAAATTCAGGACAGGTTTGCTGATTTAATATAATAAACAATGCACGTAAACACCTCACGGTTTAGTTTAGCTGTGTAAAAGAAGCTTAAGTTTTTGTCTCGGTGGCCAGTTTATATCTGATCTGAATCCACACTCTACGAGCAATCAGGGCTTGTATAGACCAGATTGTATAGACTTGGTACCAATCAGATCTGTGGTGACCTCTGAGTTCCCTCAAATCAACATGAGATCATAGGTGTCACTTTAAAAGTTTACTTTTACTTGGTGACGTTTGAACTATACATCACAATGGCATTAAAGAGTCAGGAGGTGAGTCAGAATAGAGGACACTTTATTCTATAGTATGGTTAACATTCTTGAATTGGCAAGCCTACTTCTGGGCTCATTGTACATACATGTAGGCACCTGGTTGTACTTCTAGTGAAATTCCTACTAAAAGTAAGGCCTACACACGGACAGTTTAGATATGAACGTAAATCAGAATAGATTCTAACTCATTTTATCACAGCAAATAGGTGCAGTGTAGGGCCTGTTTAATTTAGTAAAATTAGAGTCAAAGTGTTCTTTATTACTCCAAAAATGACCTTTTCAACCTAGAGCAGGCTTCTCTTAATATAATGACGCCTTTTTGCTTAATTTTAAACAGTTTCTTGGGGGTAGAAATTACGGTTTTCCTGCGGTTTGATTAGTGCGTGCGATTCAACGCCCTACACACTCACATTTTATCATGGTGGTCCCAATCTTTGGCCTATTGTTGCGTTTGACCTTGTCATCGTCATTTACCTAATTTTCTCCCAAAAATTCAAAAACCTGCTTACCTTTATTTTATGAGATACTGCCTGTATGTTCTTAGTATGCAACTAGTTTGATTTGTAAAATAAATTCAGTAAATCGTTTTATTCCCTTATACTTTATAGGAAAGGATCTTGTTTGTCTAACTAACAGTTTCACCTCATTTTTAGCAGCTTTATTAATGTTGAAGTGATAAATGCAAAAAGTTCAGTGTGGATGCTGTCATGTGCTGTTTACAATTTGTAATGTTTCATGTTTCATGCTATTTCAGGAAGAGGAAGTTTTACTGTCTATCTATGACGATAATTACTTCAAACAGACAGAGAATGCCTATCAATTTACTAAGGGTATGGTATACTGGCATGAAGGTTCCAATACATGACACCTTGATATCCTCAGTCAGGGAAGTAAGAATTCTGTTCAAATTGAACATTACGAAAAACAGACAGGCAAGGTTCAAGTGAGGTGTTTTTATCATGACTTTCAGTTTCTACCATTGACGTTCAATCGCTGATCAGGTAAATGCCACTTAACAGTTCAGTTACCTGTTTGTGATTGTGAGAAAATAAATTAGATAGACATTGTAGTCAAACCAGTTTGATAATGTTTTCATATGTGGTCAAGCTTATTGATCAATAATTGGTGTAGTCACGGCTGATTGGTCCAATAAGTTTATGATTGTCAAACTGATTGGACAATAAGTTTGTGTAGTCACAGCTGATTGGACACTATGTCTGTAGATGTGCATAGGAGATTGGACGAATTTATCTCTATATAACTGATTGGACAGTTTAACTGGAGTCACGGCTGATTGGACAGCGTGTTTATAAAGTCTTTCTAATTTGAAAGAAGTTAAATGTTATTGTCACATGTGATTGGACAACATTCTTGTCTGTACATCTGATTGGATATTAAGTATTGAGTCAAAGCTCATTGGTCAATTGGAAT